>CM052542.1:25819382-26042023 GCA_028533065.1 Trachops cirrhosus | reverse complement strand
TGTGCCCAGTTCCAACGCTCTTTGTGCTGTGACTCCTCTCTGCTGGGCTGCCCAACTCCGCCCCTCCTTCCCGTCTGTAGGAACATAAACTCCTTGGTTGTTCGACTTCCATACAGTTCAGTTTTCTGTCAGTTCTGGTTATTATTCTGTTTCTAAATTGTTGTTGTCCCTATCTTGGTTGTGCAAGGAGGCACAGTGTGTCTACCTATGCCTCCATCTTGGCCGGAAGTCCAGTGTGAATTTTTATAATAGGAATGACTGTTTATGGGACCTGATTTGCTGTGTTTAATCCAATACTAGTTATAACTGAATTTCAATGACAGAGCATCTACTAGGTGAGGAAAGGTCTGCTGTCTATGCCATAAGCTGTTTTGTCAGAATGGTTTTGCACTTACAATGGTAATTTTAAAAAATTTAAGAAGGTGGAAGTTACAAGTGCTATGATAGAAATAAAGACTATGTTTAGTCAAAGACATTTGCTTTTTACCGCTATACCCAAATCCTTTGTTATTGAATTTTACAGAAAAAGTATTTTTAAAAATAGAGAATCTGAAACTTTCTAGGCATAGCAATATCCCTTCCCTTTTCCTCCCTTAAAATTATTTTTACATCATTATAGTTAATAACACATTATAAAAGAACAGGCCGTAATCACAATGCAGAGTGGTGCTTTGTAAAGAGACATTCGGCTTCCATACGAAGTGTACTTTTGTTCATCACATACTGATGCCCCTGAACTGTCCTCAGTGTGCTGAATCCAGACGTTTGTATACCAGCAAACCCAAGTTTCAGCAGCACTGTCTTACACCAATGTCAGTGTAACTACGATCATATTATGACACTTCCCCTGTTTTGGAAAAACACGAGTAGAAAATGGAAAACTGTAAGTATTAGTACTATTAAAAGCACAGGTCTTACAAAACTATTACTGAGGTAAAGCTGGAAACTATTGGATAGATAACTAGCCTTAATCAGTTATTAGATTTAAATTGGTTGATTCTGTGTTCAACTGTGAAGGAATAAAACTTTATGATATACTATAAAGACATTAAAGACATTGTCTAAGGGTAAGCTCTAATTAGGGATTTCGTGCTATACTTTAGCAATTCCCCACGTATGAGGTTATTTTTGGTTTTCGTACATGTATTCAGGAACACCTCATACATGAAAATCAGGCATTGTCTGGGCCAGTCAGAATAGGCCTAGGCTTTGGAACGGGGCCTAGGCCTCCCAGGGGTCCCAGTTCATCCTATCCCTCCATCCTTCCATCCAATCCAGTTTGCTGTTCTATGTCTAAACATTTATTAGCGAGCAGGCAGGAAAACAGCCACACGACATGTTTCCAGAGCTCAGGGGACACTCTCTGCCCTCAGCCACTTCTTTGTTCATTCTTTGAGGCAGTACAACTTACTGGTTTAGAGAATCCGCTGTGGAGCTCTGGAGCCAGGTGACCTAGCGTGAATCCCAGCTCCACCACTGACTGTGTGCCCTGAGTTTAGTCCCATAACCTCTCTCTCTGCCTCCGTTTCCTCATCCGTACCTATCTTACAGATGTGGAGAAGCTTAAAATAAATTAATGCGAATAAGGAGCTTGTTGACTAAGTGCTCAATAAATGTTACTCATTATTCTGATCATCTTGCAGTCATTCATCAATAACTGCTCAACACCTTTCTGTGTCAGGTATAGGGCTTAGATCAAAAAGACCCAGTCCTGCCCCTGAGGAACATGTGATTTAGTGAAGACAGGAGCAAAAGCAATCATGCCAGCAAATACCGACAGCACAACTCAACCAGTGTCAGCCTGAAGGGGGCAACGACCAAGCTTCCTTCCATTGTTCTGACTCCTCCATCGATGCTAACACAGCGGCACACGCTCAGCGGTTTTAATGTTCCTGGAGAAGATCCAAGCCAACCCAAGCCACTTCTCCACCCTTTACCTGCATTTGCCCAGCCTGACTTTCCTAAGAGGGGGCTTATTGTACTGCTGGTCCTGCTCAGTTATTAGGGCAGCCTCCTAACTGGCTTCTCTGCCCCAGCCTCTCCATTCCCACGTGCCACTCACACTGCAGCTAGCGTTTTTGTTCTAAAACGCAAAGCTGATCAACTCTGCTCAAAAAGTGTACGGCTCTCCATAACCTATGAAACAGAGTCCACACACCTCACCCTTATTCTGCCATGTAAAGCCCTTCAGGAGCCAGACAGCCAGGAGGCACTCCAGGGGCCTCTTACTGGCCAGTCCACTCCACCTGCCGTTCCCATCCTATGTTCTTCTCAGCACCTTCCTCATTTTCTGTCCCTCAACTGCGTCCCATGCCCTCTGGTACAGAACTCTTTCAAAACCTCAAATGTCCCCTCCTCTGTGACGCAGCCTTACCCACCTGCCCCCGGCAGCAGTCATTCTCACTTCTTGGGGCCCTCATGGAGTTCTTACATACAGTAAGGTGTCCTTACCTTAATACACTGATGGCATGGACCACACTACACTAGATTTGTTGTTTTGCATGAGTGATAACCCCATTAGATGTTAAGTGACACAAGGATAGGTATCAGGTCTCATGCCTTACCATGGAGCCCGAAACAGAGAGGGTATCGGCAAATGCTTACTTGACGACTGCCTAAGTGGGTAAGTGGTGGAGTGGACAAGCAGGGCAGGGAGCGTGCACATAAATGTTGGATCTGAGGGAGTGAGAGTTGGGGCACTGACAGGAGGAAGTGGGTGATGAACGGGAGGGAGGAGGTTAGAGAGAGAGGGAGAAGCAAGGTGGGAGGGGTAAGGGAAAACGAGGAGTCAGAGGTGGATAAGGAGAAGCAAAGGGGGGATGAGCATGCAGGAGAGTGAGCAGGGTAGGGTAGATGAGGGGTTTTAAGTGAGGTGGGCAGAGGGAGTGACCTGTGTGAGTGGGGTTCTAAATGGGGAGGGGAGTGCCAGGACAGGGGGTGGGATTGGAGAGCAATGAGTGGGGAGTGAGTGAAAGAAGGTGACCAGCCAGTAGGCAGTGTGAGTAAATGGGCACTGAGCAGCGAGGCTAAATGCTCAGCCACATGACTTGGCTCAAATAAAAGGTAAAAAACACATAGCAGAGGTCACTTTTAGTTCCCCTAACCAACAAAATCAAGCCAGACTGAAGAAAGAGGTGGGCATGACAGAGGTGAGTCCTGGGCTGAGCAAGAGAAAAAAAGCATTTGCTTCATCCAAAGAGACAGCACTGAGCCTCAAGAGGGGCCCAGAAACCAGCTGGCGAAAAATCTAACTCAAAGTCTTGATTGAATCTCACTTACCATGGAAAGCAGGCCTGGAGCTGAGTGTCTAAGTTTAAAGTTTTCATCTGCAAATGGTCCCCGGTATATACTGGCGACTCCAGTACCATCTCCCTGAGCAGACAGAAGGGAAGGATTAGCAACTCACAAGTGTGGTCCCCCAAGAGGCCAGAAAAAGACAGCTGCTGCACCTGGAGTCTAGCTTCCTTACAGTCCGCGCCTGCTGGTCACTTTGGGAGTCACACCTCTTTGACCCTATCCTGAAGTCAAAGCAAGCCCCATCCAAGGCACCCGTAGCTTACTACCTGGCCAGGTCTTCTTGCAGATTGGGTAAAAGAGGTCAGAGCTGGGCCTCTAGAAAGACAGATTAAGACACAAAGTAGGGAACAGCACAGTGACCATATGCATAATCATTGCCATTCCCAGACTCTCATGACTGCAGCCATATAAAAGTACCCACCTAACTGACTGCTACCCTACCCCACCTCCCCAACTATGTGGTGGGTGAGCTGTTGGAAACCTAGTGTGTACCATGCAATACCACCCTCCTGGCCAAAGTTGGCTGGGGAGGGCTCTAATTTCCCAATAAACCTAGGGGACAGATCAGTTACCATATCATCCTCTGTAATCTCACTAGCTATTGCTCTTCAGAAGCCAGAGTAGGAAAAATGACAAAAATTAATTTTCAGAGAAAACATCAGAAAGCAACTTAAATTTTCAATAGTGGGTTGATCAAATAAATTCACTGTCTGTTCATTATGGAACATTAGGTAGCTATTAGAAAAAGTGTTTTGGAAGAAGATTTAATAACAAGGGAAAATGCAAACAATTATTAAGTACAAAAATTAAAACATATGTATGATCTGCCCTGGCTGGTGTGGTTCAGTGGACTGAGTACTAGCCTGCAAACCAAAAGGTCACTGGTTCGATTCCCAGACAGGGCACATGCCTGGGTTGCAGGCCAGCTGAGGGCAAATGAGAGGCAGCTGGTCGATCGATGTATCTCTTTCACATTGATGTTTCTCTTCCTTTCTTTCTCCCTTCCCCTCTCTCTAAAAATAAATAAATAAAATCTTAAAAAAATAAAATCTTTTAAAAATTCAAACATATGTATGATTTAAGTCTGTTAAAAATTGTAGTCGACACACATACATCTGCAAAGACTGGCAGCTGTAAACTAAAATGACAAGAGTTATTCCTTGAGAGATGACTTATTTCATTTTTTGTACTTTTCTTTTACAAAAAGAAAAGCTCTGGCTGGTGTGGCTCAGTGGACTGAGTGCCAGCCTGAGAACCAAAAAGTCACCAGTTCGATTCCCAGTCAGGGCACATGCCTGGGTTGCGGGTCAGGTCCCCAGTTGGGGGAACTGATCGATGTATCTCTCGCACATCGATGTTTTTCTCCCTCTCTTTCTCCCTCTCTTAAAAAAATAAATAAGTAAATAAATTAAAAACAAACATTAAAATGAACAAATATTCTTGGTCCAACTTTAGAAGGTTTCAAATCCTGCTTCTTCTGCCTCTTGCTCATTCTATTTTTAATTCTCTAAGGGTGGCTCTGAGCAGTTGCTTCTCTCTGCTATTCAGCCTTCTGTCTTACCAACTATTGTCTAATCCTGGGGCTATCAGCAGGTGATTGGGTGAGCCTGGCAATGACCAGTAACAAGTTGATCCTGTTCCTGCTAAGTCAATATGGCAATACGGGAGCCTATGGGAAGAATGAAAGGAAGGCCAAAAATGGTTTCAGAGCCCTTCTTACCAGCTAACAAAGAAATGCATGGTCACCCCAAGCCTTACTACCTTCAGTAGTGGCCAGGGGCTGCAAACTTAAATGCCTATGGGGGCAGATGACATACACAAAGGAAGCAGGTGTTGGGGACTTCAGTAAAATGGCAAGAACACACCTTGTCTAAAAGGAACAATTATTTGATTTCAACCAACTGTCACCGCATGAGAAACATAGGTCTAGAACATCCCTTTTCCATTCTTTAGAGAGGAAACAAAACTCCAGAATTTTTTGGTGAAAATTCCCAGTTTTACATCATTGTAAAGTTGAAACAAAACATATCTGAAAGACTGATTTGGCCTAAAATCTGCACTTTGTAACTTTACCTAGATAGGAAAGAGAGAGAGCTCTTTAAAACCCTAAGGTCAGGGGAAGGGAGGCAGGCTGACTACGGGGGACACACACGGACTCTAACAGGAAAGTCATGCTTAGTAGTAAAGGACTATTCCACTGGGCTCTCCCAGTGAAGAGACAAAACATCCCTCCAGAACCGTCTACCTCTCTTGCTGATTCCTTGTACCCTAATCAACTTACGATTCAAAACTCAGCTTTTCAGACCCTGTGATACCAGGAGTGGAAAGGAAAATGGAGCATAAGCATTTAGCTCACTGAAAAGGGACTTACTACTATTTAGTCAAAACAAGTTGCATCTGATTTCTAGGTAAGTTTCACATAACTAATTAATTGGGATCTGTCATAGATCCTCTACAGCACAGGTGGCAAACACAAGGCCCGAGGGCTGAATCTGGCCCTCCACCTTGTTTTATCCGGCCCAGCACCTTGTTTCTACCCGGCAGCAGCACCAAGCTCCTTGCCCATGGTTAAGGAGTAGTTACATTTATACAGTCCTAAAATCACATTTGGCCCTTTGAAGGCAACCTCGAGGCTAATGAGGCCCCCAGTGAAAATGAGTTTGACAGCCCTGCTCTACAGTATGTTGGAAAATGTCCGTTTCTGGCCCTAAAAGGCTGAGACTTGGAAGCTAGTGACTCCATCAAAGTACTGATGTGTGTCACCTGGTGGTACACTGAGCGGTAGCCAGCAATATTCAAGGGCATTCCCATCCCCATCTCCTCCCCTCATCAAGCCTGGCTATCGTTCTCAAGCCTTAGGACTGGGTCCCTGTAGTAAAAATAGTAGCAACAGCAATAACAAAAAAATAAAGAAGAAAGAAAAGAAAAAAAGAAAGAAAGAATAAAAGAAAGATTCTAAAGCTTTGATAGGAAAGGAACTACTTACATTAACAAAATCTCCACCCTGAATCATGAAATCCTTTATGACCCTAAAACAGAGAACAAAGGATTCTGACATAAGACTCTGGTTTAGAAAAACATTGATTTAGTCATTATAGTTTAGATTAACATTGATTTCAAAATACAATGTTTATCATTTGGGCTTTTAAGAAATCTTCAAATCAATCCTTGAGTTCACAAAAACATTCTTTCTTAAGGTCTAAGAATTATCCTATGGTTTTACTTTCCTCTAGAGACTAATCCCCCAAGGAAGTAATTCTAAAAGCCCCAAGTGGTTTGCCTTGGCCTTACCTGTGGAAAGTGCTTCCTTTGTATCCTATAGGAACCCCATCTTTCCTACGGCCAAACAGAAAGAAATTGTCTATGATGACAGGTAACAATAAACCTTTCCAGTGTACCACATATTTGAACCCAAGTAATTCTCCTACAGATGGTCAGGACAAGAGAGATGAATAAAGAAGGCAAATGAATACCCTCGAGGTAATACATTCTATTACTGTCACCAGCAATCACTCAAGGCCTATGGTGGTCCCCCAGTACATCCCCAGGACACCCCTCAGGAACAAGCAGATAAGTCAACCACATCTGAGACTGACCTGAATTCTCCAGTGCAGAACTGCCTGAAAGGAAAAAGAGTGAGGGACTCAGTCACCATGACATCACAGCTGTGAGTGTCCCTAACCTCCAGAAGGGAGAGCACAGACATTGCAGACAGCAAGCCCACCAACTGGCCAGCTAGACGTCCAGGCCTCCAGGCATTCAGATTAACAACATAAATTGACATGGGGGTGTCAAAACGTGACTGTTCAGACAGAGCAGCACCCAGAAGAATCAGATCTCAAGGGCAGTGAGTGGCCGGACAGAGGCAGGCTGACGATTCCACAGAATGAGTTCTGGTTCGGTTAATCCGGCAAAACTGGAACATATAATCCGGCAAAGTGGGAGCACCTTACCTAAAGTTCTCGGCTGTCTTAGGTACAACGTCTGCAAAGAGCTCGATCTTCATACGGCCAACTTCCTGCAACCGGCGTGAGACAGTCAGAAGGCCCAGTCCAAGACCGTGAAGGTCTCACGGAGCACGGACCGTGAAGAGCTGACCTCTCCCTCCCACATGTACTTGATCTCTCCCACCTCCGCCTCCTTAGCCTATCCTTCTGTTCCGTTCAGACCTTCCACTCGCGGGGCGCTAGGATGGGAGAGACGAGGAGCAAGACTCTCCATTCTGCTCCCGCTCACCACGCCCCACAGGTCGGTAGGTTTTGGACCAAATTCACTTTCTAGCTTCCCGAGCCCGCTATCCCTGGGCGGGTGAGTTCTGCCTGCCTCGCCCCTTGCGGTTTCCCTTCAGTGCATGGCTGGGTGGCTTCCTGGGCCTCACCTGGCCGCCAATGCTGACATCAAAGAACACCACAGGGTTGACAGGGCTTGAATTTGCCACCGCCATGGCTCCGACCCGGAAGCAGAAGTCAGGAGAGCGAGGTTCCGGCGAACCTAACACCAGCTCCGCGGGTTTGCTTTCCCGCGCAGGCGCGGGAAGAGCCTACCGAGACTGGGCCCCGCCCCCGGAGTCCCCTCCACACCCCCGCCCCGCCCTCAGTGCGGAAAGTTCACAGGTTTCTGTACGGAAACTGGGAGATGCTTCGGTGGCCAGGGCTTGGTTCAATGGTGGCCCTGAGACGTCTGCAAGCCCTTAGTTCGCTCGACTTTCCCGGGAAACGAGGGTGGGGAGTTGCTGCCGGAGGGAGGGAGGGGGAGGGGAATGTGGTGAAAAGTGGAGGTGATGGGGAAGAGGAGGAATACCTGGGCTTTTTCTTTTCCCCAGAATGAAGGGACATCCCACTCACGTGACCCCACTAAGTACAATATTCTCGCTCAGGCTGGGAAGTTTGTACTGGGCAAACTCCAGGGTACTCATCAGCTCTTGCAGCTAACATATCTGAACCATCACACCCTGCTGCTTCTTAGCCCTCCCCACTAGTTAGCCCCAGAAGGCATGAACTCTTGTTCTTCCCCCGAGCTTAGAACAGCCAGGCACATAAAGTGTGCTCAGTAAATACTCAGCCTTTCCTTGAAATCAGTACAGTAAAATTTTTGTTCCAGTTCTGTCACAAGCATCCATTTTTGTCACTTCCAATTCATTTCAAGCAGGGTAGCTAGAGCTTTTATAAATCACTCCTGGCTTCCGTATGTAGAATAAAATCCAATTGCTTACCCACTGAGGCCTACATTGCATTATCTGGCTGCCTCATCTTGGCCTAATCTTGTGTTATTGGGTTGGCCAAAAAGTCTGTTTAGTTTTCTTTCTGTAAAATAAAAGACATTTTTCATTTTCACCAATAACATTATTGATTTGGATATTTTGAGTATGTCGGCTATCTCCCACTATTGGCTTCTAGTGGGTAGAGGCCAGGGGTGCTGCTAAACATCTTCCAATGCAAAATAACTTGGCCAAAACATTAACAGTACCAAGAATCTTCACAAACCACTTTTTAAAAAAAGATGATTTATTTATTTATTTATTTATTTATTTATTTATTTATTTATTTATTTATTTATTTATAGAGAGGGGAAGAGAGGGAGAAACATCAATGTGTGGTTGCCTCTCATGCGCCCCCAACTGGGGACCTGGCCTGAAACCCAGGCATGTGCCCTGACTGGGAATCAAACAAGTGACCCTTTGGTCACTCAATCCACTGAGCCACACCAGCCAGGGCCACAAACCACTTTTGACACGTTTGTACCTTCTCTATATACTGCATAATTTTTTTAATGTTTCAGTTGCATTTTTACTTTTCTTGAAATAATAAAGCATAATACACCAAAAATGTTGCATATTTTCTTCCGTCTTCAATATTAAAATGACTGTACAAGAATTCACTAATTTTGATGTTTTACAAATGCACACTGGTTGACAGCTGTCACAATACAATCTAACAAAATTGTTTCAAATGAAGTTAAAGACAACTAAGCACTACTAGAATCATCATACAGAGAAAACCAAGTGAACTTTTTGGCCAACCCAATACTTGTCCTCAGCTACTATACCGCGGGCTTTCTTTTCTTCA
Source organism: Trachops cirrhosus (assembly GCA_028533065.1). Lineage (NCBI taxonomy): Eukaryota > Metazoa > Chordata > Mammalia > Chiroptera > Phyllostomidae > Trachops > Trachops cirrhosus. The sequence goes on along the minus strand of CM052542.1, from coordinate 26,032,661 downwards.
GCGTCATGAATGGATACATCAGTTCCCTCTGATCTGAGTTTTCACCTTCCTCTTTTTGGTTGACTGCTTTCAACCCACAGTCTGACAGTTGATCTGATAAGAAGACTTCTACTAAGTGACTAATGGGCAGGTAGCATATAGAGCGTGAATATTAATTTATATTAGTTAAAAATAGTAAATGAAAAACTTCAGAAACAAGCAATTCATAAGTTTTAAATTGCACACTTAGGATGTGAATCATCCCTTTGTCCAGCACATCCATACTGTATATGCTACCAGCCCATTAGTCACCTAGTAGGTGTCTCGGTTATCAGATCAACTGTCAGGGTATCACAGTGCTTGTGTTCCAGCTGTGCCTCAAGGCCTATGCCATTCACCCTGCTTCATCTCATCATGTAGGCACTGCGTTGTCTCACATCATTATAAGACAGGTGAGTACAGTACAAGATATTTTGAGACCACCTGCCCATAACTTTCATTATAGTATATTGTTATAATTGTTCTATTTTATTATTGTTAATGTCTTGCTGTGCCTTATTTATCATAGGTGTGTATGTCTAGGGGAACATAGTATACTCATATACAGGGTTATAAACCCATTTGTGGCTTCAGGCATCCACTGGGGGTTTTGGACTATATCCTCCTCAGATAAGGGGGGACTTCTGTACTCTTTTAAGGGCCTTGGTACTAGCTATTAACTGTCTTTAATACTCTTCTAGATCTTAAGGGGGGCGGGGAGTGTTCCTTGTCGTTCAGGTCTTGGTTCAGATGTCACTCAGATGGGAACATTGCACCCAATCTAAAGTAGCCCTCAGTCACTTATTCAGGTACATCAGTGATTTATTTTCTTCATGCCACCCATCATCCAAAATTATATGGTCAGTCTCTCCACCTCACCCTCTGCCATACAAACATATACCTTCCAAACTAATAGTATATTAATTATGAAAGCAGAGACTTTGTTTTCACAGGTATGGCTACAGTTGCAAGTACTGAATAGTACACAGTAGGGATTCAATAAATGGAGTCAGTGAATTGAGTGAAAGAAAGTGAATGTGGGCAAGGTTTGGATCAGAGTGTGCATTCAATATCATAGCTATTGTTTTCTATAACCTTTGACCATCTCCAGTGGTCTGAGGAGGCAGGGCTTGCATGTAAAAATTCAATATGTTTCAACTTATGGGGTCTCTTTTATTGCTGTTCTTCCCCCCTCTCCCCTTGGTCTCCCTCTCTATCTCCAACTGAAAATGAAGAAAGAAGAGAAGGAGAATAAGGAAGGAAAAGAGGACAAAGGGAAGGAGCAGCAGGAATCACCCTTCAGTATAGTTTTATACCAACTATTTTAGAATACATTTTTAATTGATAATATACAATGTTGATGAGACTGTAGACAAACTAGTACACTCAAATGGCAAGTGAAGATAAATAGAGATATCTAGCATTGGTTAAGCAGTTACTCAGTGCAAAATGCATGCTTCATTTCATTTGGTCCTCACAACCCTATGGGATAGGAACTACTGTTGTTCCCATTATATATATCAAGAGACTGAGGCTCAGAAGTTGACTGTAGAGACAGTGTGTTGACACGAGCTTTTTTAAAGCAACGAGACAAGTGTGTACACAAACCATATAACATTTATAGCCTTTGACCCAATTATGCCAATCTTGTGAATTTGTTTTCTGGATTAATTTAAGAGAAGAAAAGAGTTAACTTCACAAAGACTTTCACTGCAACATAATCTATAAATAGTGAAAAAGTAGGAACAAGTTGGATGTCAAATAACGAGAATGTGTAGAACATCAACACAATACAATATCACATGGCTATTGAAGGAATAATTATGGAGAGTTTAAATATGGGAGAGTGTTTTGTGGTATATTAAATTAAAAATCAGACTGTGAAAATACAATATAATAACCAATTAAAATATGTGAATTTGAGTAAGAACCAGAAGGGAATAACTCCAACAGGGAAACAGTAGTGTTAAGAATGTGGGTTTGTAGGACAGTTTTTTTCTTTTTAAAATATTTGCTTCAATGTGATTACATTGTTTTAACTTAAAAAAAAAAAGAAAACACCCATGAAAATAGGAAAGGATGTGGAATTAGCCATGTGTGTGTTCTGCTGAACATAAACCCAATTAAACCACCCAATTTAAGTCACTTGTTGCTCAATACAACTCACTTGAGGATATCAAACAAACTTGAGAAATCAGTTTTTGGATCTGGTTTAATGAATTGATCAGCAATTTTCGAGATTCCTGCTTGATGACCAGTGGGGAATCTATTACCCTGCTCCGTGTCATGTTCCACCTTCACTCTCACAAGCTTGAAGTTAGCAGCTTTGACCAGTCTGGTTTTAGATGTGACATGTCTCTTTCAGAGAAGCCACGTATTTGTATGCACCTGGCTTCAGGATTCTGCGGACAGTAGAGACTCGAGGGGCCTGGGGTGTGCCACTGCATCTGACGTATGTTCTTTAGTCTCTTACAGACTTCCAACGGACTCTACCAGACCTGTTCCAGAGAGACTAAAAAAGGACACGTGTGAGGACTTCGAGTGGATGGGGTCTCTTGGCAGCATTTTGGGGTCACAGGGTTGAGGCTCAATAAGATTTCGGTTTGAACAACTATCAAACACAAAACAGCCAAATAAAATCACCTTAGATTTATGTTTGTGGGTTATCTTCTACTGTGAGTCAGGATTCTGTCAGGTGTGGGTGTGAAGCAGTGGTGAGGGGAGAAGGCACTGGAAGGTTTTAATACTATAGAGAGAGAAAAGTACCCCTGAATGCTATGCTTTCCCAAGTCAGCAACTCATGACTGGTTAGGCAGCCGTGACTCTCAGCTGTTCAGATGATTGTCTTGACTTACTGACCTGGAGTTTGGTAGAGGCAGGATTTTATTCAGTACTTCATATTCAGAGATGCCACTGAGTATTGTTTCCTAAAAGGAAAAAAAAAGCATGAATTAAAAAATTTTAATGATAAACCATTGGCATTTGATCCTAGAACTGGGCTTTACATATTTTTTTGATGAAAAATGTAATGTTAGAAGAACTATCATAAAAAGAGAGAGAGAGGTAATAAATGCTGGTGAGGATGTGGAGAAAAGGGAACCCTCGGGCACTACTGGTGGGAATATAAATTGGTGCAGCTACTGTGGAAAACAGTATGGAGGTTCCTCAAGAATTAAAAATAGAACTGCCACATGATCCAGCAATTCGACTTCTGGGTATTTATCTAAAGGAAACAAAATCAACATCCTGAGGACATATCTGCACCCCATGTTCACTGCAGCATTATTTACAATAGCCAAGACATGGAAGCAACCCAAGCATCCACTATGGAGGAATGGATAAAGACACTGTTAAACACACACAATATAGACTATTAGCCCTAAAAGAAGGAAATCCTGCCACTTGTGACCACATGGATAAACCTTAAGGATAGTATGCTAAGTGGATGAAGTCAGACAGAGAAAGGCAAATACCGTATGATCCCACTTATATGTGGAATCTACAAAAACTCCTACAGACAGAGATAAGATCTGTGGTTGCCAGAGGCAGAGGTGGGTGAATTAGGCCAGAATGGTTAAAAGATACACACTTCCAGCTATAAGATAAATAAATTCTGGGAGGTAATGTATGTACAACATGGCGACTATCTTAACAATACTGTGTATTTGTGTATTTGAAAGCTGTTGAGAGTAGATCTTAAAGTTTTTTTTAAAGATTTTATTTATTTATTTGTAGAGAGAGGGGGAAAAAGGCAGAAAGAGAAGGAGAGAAACAAATGTGCGAGAGAAACATCCATTGGTTGCCTCTTGCACGCCCCCAACTGGGGACCCGGCCCGCAGCCCAGGCATGTGCCCTGACGCAGAATCGAACCGGCGACCTTTCAGTTCACAGACGGGCCTTCAATCCACTGAGCCACACCAGCCAGGGTTTAAAGTTTTCATGACTAGGGAAAAAACTGTAAGTATTCTGGGAAGAAACATCTAGCATATGATACAAGCCGGAAAGAAAGCAAGCAGCCTCTATCCTGGATTTAAAATGCAACTCCGCTCACTGAAGTTCCTCTTGCTGACTCACTCGCCAACCAGACTCTTGACCTTGTCTGAACCTACACTACTTGTCTGCTTGGATTTTTGTAACATAATTGCTTTTTCTTCTGACTCATATATTCTCCTTAGGCTTGACTCTGCCAGACCAGGCTAGCTTTACCTTACCTCTCTGAACTTCAAATGGGCTCATCTCTCAAACTGGGCTGGAAAAACACATGGCAAACAGGTTGTTGAGAATGAGGCTTACGTGTGAAAACATTTAACATTCATTCATTCTCAATATTTATGGATCAGCTGTGCATAGATACAATGACACATGAGATATGATCCTGCCCGCTGGGACTCACCACTGAGTTGATCAGATAGAGAAGTAAAAAGGCAGTGACCATAGAGTGTTAAGGAAGAAGTTATGAGGCATACACAAATTGCTCTGGGACCACACAGAAGAAAAATGTTTAATAAAAGATGACCCAATGAAGAACAAAGCTGGCCAAGAGCAAACTCAGGGTCTGCTGCCCTGTGTGCAGCTTTTGAGCCTCTTCGCCACAGTCCACCATGAGGCCAAGTTCAGGCCACAGCTATATGAAGAAGATGAAGGGAAGAGAGAATGGAGCAATCTTAACAATCTCAATTTCATATTAAACACCTAACAGGAAGCATGCATCTTACCTCTCCTCTGCAAATCTGGATACTTCTTACAATGCGCTCCAGGAGGCCAACCTGCTCTGTGAGCCGAAGACTGTTTTCCTGTAACTGCTTATTTTCTTTGTCCAGAGAAAGTACTCTAAGAATGGGATAAATCAGAGGAATGACTACAAATTTCTACATTATTACTAAAAAACTCAAAACTATGCCCCACTTCCCACTAACTCTGGGTCTTAGCCTACTGTCCACCTTTTAGAATTGACTTTGGCAGACCAGGTAACAATTAATAAGCTTCTCGCCTGTACAGAGTCATTCAATACTTACTGAGAACAGAGACATACTGTGCACAAGCGAATGAAGGAATAGTTCTAGACCCTAGAGTCGCTTAAGGAAGGATATGATCCCATTTAGGGGTGGAGCTGGGAAAAGAGACACTGCATCCATTCAGATACAGTAGCTACACAGCCTGCACCAGATTCTGACCTCAGCCAGGCATCCCATACATCAGCAACAGCAGCAACCATTGACCGAGCGCTTACCGTCTACTAAGACATGTAACCTCGCCACACAGAAAGCACTTCAAAGTTTTCATGCAGTGGTTCATTTAATCCTCACAACAGCCCCATAAAATAGATATTGTTGTGAAGCCTATTTTACAGGCCAGGAAACTGAAGCTCAGAGAGAGGGAAGTAACTTGTGTAAGATCAAACCAGAAATCTGGGGAGCTGGGATGCCTGCCCAGAACTTTCAGACTTCTAAACCCCAAGCGCATGACTGCTACAGCAGCCCACCCTCCAGGGCTGCAGTTTATGCGGGACATGTCACAGTACGGCAGTTTCGATCAGAAGTTTGTGTTTGACATCTAGGCCTGCCACTAACTAGCTGTGTGACCTTGGCAAATGACTAAGTCCGAGCCTGTTTCCTCATCTGTGAAATGAGGAAACATCCTGTAGAAGAAACTTACTCCAGGGAAAACATAAGTCAAATTCTGGTGACCAGAGTGTGTGTTTAGGAGGCTAAGGCAGGAACATTATTAACGTTAAGGCAAGGGCAACGAGTCAATCGTGTTGCGACCGCCAGAAGCAGTGGCGTAGTTTGATCAGGGCAATGAAGTATACAGAATATATTAAAGGGGAGATACAGATAGTAAAGGACAATCAGAGACCCTCCAGGCCTGCCCAGAGGAGCATGTACCCAAATCAGCGGAAAGGAAAGTTCCAGTCTGCTTGGCAGGTCTCTCTCCAGACTGCAGTGCCGTGGGGTCTAGGATCGGGCTGCTGAGGTTCGTGTGCTGCCGAGACACCCACGAGGATCTGGGTGAGTTCCCTAACCGATCTGGACCTCGGCTTCTCACCCGTAAAATAAGGCTGTGATAGAGTCTCCTGCTTGGGACTAGTGTGAAAATTAAATGAATATACATAGAGAGAACTTAGAACAGTGCCTAGCATATAGTAAATGCTCAAAAAAGTGTTAATTACTACAGGTACTATTGGTGATACTGTTTGTCAAAATCAACCCATTCTCTTTTCTCTAATTCTGTGCTCTGAGAAAACTTTTGATTATAATTAAAGTTTCCTATAAGGGAGAGAATGCTTGTTGGGCTGGCTGATGTGTGAATTCTTATCTGCTGGGAATGTTTTCCTTACAAATGAATGCATTGGGATCCTGTGGGTTTTGTGAATTTAACTCCCTAGTACGAACCTGATTCTCTCTTGGTCTACTTTGATTCCAAAGGTACAAAATGATAAAAATGAGTGTCAGCACACATAGTGATAGGCCAGAATGAGCCCGGCTGGGTCCTCAAGGAGGCAACGCCACAGGGAAAGAGCTGACCCGAATGGCCAGCCTGCCTTCTCCATGATATTTTTCTCTCTAACTTCACAACTTCTGCCATTTGTATGGACTGCTGAAAACAGTGGGTGGCAGAGCAACAGTTATGAGATAGGCTCCAAGCTCAAAGGACAGTCTCTGGAATCGTCTCTTTGTTGAGGGAGAGACACCTCATTTGCAGTTCACGGGCCACTCTGGCAGGACTGCACCCACCTGTGCTGGACCGAAGATATCATGCATTTGTTGTCATGGATCAGTTTTTCTTGCTCCACAAGCTGCTCCAGAAGTTTTCTGTTTTCTAGGAACAAGTTATCATTCTGGGCAATGATCTGGTCCTGGAATGCCTTCTCCTAGGGATGAAAGCAAAAGCCCCCTAGTTACCGCGGCAGGAGAAATTATACATTTAAGAACATCAGCCTGTTTATAACTCCAATAGTGAATTTCCCTTATTTACTTTTTTCTCCCCAGTCATCCAGGCTGTTTTCACCTGTTTGCTGACATTGTCAGCTAGATTGTTCTTCTATATCTTTTGGTTACTTATGTCATGTACTTCATTTGGATAATTATTCATTCTTTTGGGTTAACGTTTAAAAATATCTGCACACTCAATTTCTAATAAGGTCCCAATGATCTCATCTGTATTCATACTCCAAATCACTGACAAATACAACTGAATTCTCTGAAGCGCTATATTGAAAAAAAATTCCATGCAATACATTTCCGTATGCTTCATAGTTACAGTTCTTTTTAAGGCAGGGAGAGGAGAATGGGAATTTAGATCCCTGCTTTGGCAGCGGGTGTCGGGATATCAGTCGACTTGGCAAGCCAAGCATTTCAGCCAGGCACTGACAGTATTCTTGCAATGAAGATGCTAACACGGTTTCTAGCTGGATGCCACATTTCATTTTCTTTTTTTCTTTTTTTGAATTTATTAGGACTGCTTTTTTTTTTAGATTTTATTTATTTATTTTTAGAGAAGGGAAGGGGGAGAAGGAGAGAGGTAGAAACATCAATGTATGGTTGCCTCTCTTGTGGTCCCCACTGGGGACCTGGCCCGCAACCCAGGTATGTGCCCTGACTGGGAATCGAACTTGCGATGCTTTGGTTCGCAGCCCGCGCCCATGTTTCATTTTCTACCAACAGTTTCCCCTGAATGCAACAGCTAGTGAAGTTAGAGCTAAAATGATAAAGGTGTGTATTTTGTGGAAAAATAACCCACTAATATTCTTATAGCGAGTCAGTAGATATTAGTAAATATCACTGTTATTGAGTTAGAAGCTCAATTCAAGATTGTTGAATTCTCCTCATTTAACCGGTGACCGGTCAATGGCAGCAGGCAGGTGCTTTCACCGTTTCCTGAATGCTCCTCACCTGCCCATGGTGGGAGGGTGTGGGGGAGGAGGAGAATGATGACCTCAGGCAGAGGGGTGAATCACAGGGTTCAGGCGGCCAGTTTTCTGTCTTTGAAACAATATATTGCTATAGAGCATTCAGAAAAGACTGCCCATATATGTGGAATCTCAAATTAAAAAAAAAAGACTCAGATACAGAGCACAAATGGTGGTTGCTAGAGACGAGGGATGGAGCGTGGGCAAAATGGGTGCAGGGAATCAAAAGGTGCAAAGTTCCAGTGACAACGTAAATAAGTCATAGGGATGCAATGCACCTCATGGAGACTATAGTTAAAAATACTGTATTTTATGTTTGAAAGTCACTAAGAGAGCAAATTTGTAAAAGTTCTTATCACAAGAAAAAAATTTGTAGCCGTGTATGGTGATGGGTGTTAACTAGACTTATTGCGGGGACCATTTTGTAATATTTACAAAATATAGAATCATTATGTTGTACAACTAAAACTAATATAATTTTATATGTCAAATATATCTCAAAAAAAGAAAAAAAAAGACTGTCCATCAATCAAAGAGTTACAAGGAAGGAGATTACATCATGTTCTGAAATAAACCATTCCATTTTAAAGTCTTTCATCCAAGACCCTTCAATGTCTAACAAGAGTCTCCCCTGGTATTATTCAAATATATTTATGGTAAGCATTGAGAATAGAAGGGGCCATCCCACAAGGAATCCTCTATGCAGTTAATAACTGGATTAGAAAGGAAATTGAATGGGCAGGCTACTGACACCTTGGTCTTTGGAAATACCATATTTCTTTGAACCCCAAAATAAGGACACCTGCTCTAACAAGGATAAAATAATTGGGGAAATCTGGTTTGGATGGTCACAACCGTCAGAAAACTCAACCGGCTCACTGTACATAGAGAAAGCTGAAGAATGAAGCCAAAACAAACAAACGAAAACCTGGCATTATCTTCTGGAGACATGGCGCTTAGTGAGCCCGGCTTTTCCATGCTCAGGACTCTGGCCCATGGGCTCTAAAATAAGTAAGGTCTGAGCCACTGGGTTTGCACCACGATGGGTCTTCTCTAAGCTATTTCCAATTCCAGTAGCAATTTCTCTTGTGAACTATGCATCCACTGATTCACATGCTTCTGAGAGATTTTATTCCAAAAAGAAGGCTACAGAAGTTTATGTGCCAGGAACCACTTTAGGCATTTCATATTTTAATCTTCACAAAAGCATGGTGAAGTAGGGATTATTTCCCCTGTTTCGTGGGTGAGGAAAATGACACACAGGTACTATTAAGTGGCAGGGCTAGATTTCTGCATTTTGGTCTAAGACCAAAGCCCACAGTACACTTAATGGCAGCGAGTGAAAGGTCCAATTACTCTTTCTTAGTTTCTGCTTATTTTTGACCTTCAATATCTTTCATGGAGACCAGTGATTCTTTGGGTCACTGATTACATCTGTATTCATTTCCTAGGGCTGCCATAACAAATTACTATAAATTAGGAGGACTAAAACAACAGGGATTTATTTTTCTCACAGTCTGGAGACTAGAAATCTAAAATCAAAATGCTGAGCCCTGGCAGGGTAGCTCAGTTGGTTACAGAGTTGCCACAATACACCAAGGTTATGGTTCAGTCCCCAGTCAGGGCACATACAGGCATCGACCAATGAATGCATAAATAAATATAACAACAGATCAATGTTTCTCCATTTCTCTAAAAAAATCAATAAATAAAAATTTAAGATAATTGTTGGCAGAGTTAGTTTCTTCTGGGGGCTTTGAGAGAGAATTTGTTCTATGCCCCTTTTCTAGCTGGTGGTTGCTAGCGATCCTTGGGGTCCCTTGGCTTGTAGCATCAGCACTCCAGTCTCTGCCTCCCTTGTCACATGGCCTTCCTCCCCTGTGCATGTCTGTGTCTTCTCTTTTTATAAGGACGCTAGCCATACTGGACTTAGGTAGAGTTCACTAAATTGTGTGTAATAGAGGGATTCCTAACCTGGAGACCCATAATAGCCCGTGGAACAACTGGAATAGCATGAATTATTTTGGTATCCTTGGCACAGAGAGATGGTAGTATAAAAATGTGTTGGGTATACAAAAGAGTACTTGAGGAGTGAGGACAAAGTTTTCAAAATTCTGAAATCGGCTAGGGATTTCAAGAAGGAAATGCGTTACTGGCTGAGTTTGTTGCTCTCCATTTTGAATTTATGTAGTTTAGTAATCTCAACACTATCCTGCATTGCATTCTACCCACGTGTAGACACATACCAGTAAGTCACAATGGCATAAGGCAAACACAAAGAAACAATGGATATTTAGAAATAACCCTGAAGGCACTAGTTAAGAATTGATAAAGGAATAGGGATCACCTATATTCACTGCCATTTAAAACTGGCTGGTGTAGCTCAGTGGATTGAGCGCGGGCTGCGAACCAAAGCATCGCAGGTTCGATTCCCAGTCAGGGCACATGCCTGGGTTGTGGGCCAGGTACCCAGTGGGGACCACATGAGAGGCAACCACACATTGATGTTTCTCTCTCTCTCCTTCTCCCTCCCTTCCCCTCTCTAAAAATAAATAAATAAAAATTTCAAAAAAAAAAATAAAACTGGCAAATGTTTGAGGCAAAATGAGTGTATAAAAAGTGGGAATGAGTTACTGATGGTGTCCTGGAAGTCTTTGCTGAAGGGTGTTTAAGAAAAGATATTTTCCCATGAAGGCAATACACTAATTATAAGCTGGCAGTGCAGAGTATAATCAGAGTCCAGTTTGGTTTAGCATCATTATGAGTTAAATCCTTTATGGCAGGGCTTAAATAACTATGCACACTGAAAAAAGGCGCAAAGAAAATACATCAACAATGGGTTATGAAGAGGCCACAAATAAATTTTAAAAATGAGTGGGCTTTCAGGGCCCTGGCTGGTGTGGCTCAGTGGATCAAGCACTGGCCTGCAAACCACAGGGTTGCCGGTTCAATTCCTAGTCAGGGCACATGTCCAGGTTGCAGGCCAGGTCCCCAGTAGGAGTGTGTAAGAGGCAACCACACATTGATGTTTCTCTCCCTCTCTTCCCCTCTGTCTATAAATAAATAAGGAAATCTTTAAAAAAGTGAGTGTGCTTTCTCTAAATGACTGGCCATCAGCATCATCAGCGAGCTCTTCACCTTCTTGTTTCTCACCTTTTCTAATTTTTGCCGCAGTATTCCAATTTCATTTTCAAGTAGGTTAATTCTCTTATCGCGTAGCTCTACTTCATGAATGAAATGACTCTTGACTCTGTGAAGCTTGGTTTTGTGATGATGACATTTTTTATTATAGTTTCTGCAAAAATAAATTTAAATACAGGCACACCTGAACAGTGAAAATGTTTTGCTTCCTCCATATACACCTTTTTTGGGTGTCCTCTTCTTGCTTTGTCAGGGCCTGGCACCCGATGGGGATAACCTCCTACAGAACACCAGCTTTTAGTCATTGCCATGGACTCGAGTCTCTGGCTTATCTTGGTTTTGAGCTGATGAGTGTAGCATAGCTTTAGCAACCAAGCTTAATATTGGAAATTAACTTGACTTGACTTCTGATCCTTGCTCCGCTGATTCAGTCATTAATTTTAAGTTTTCTGTTTCTTGGCTATACTCTTGTACAGTAATATAACCCACTTCGATCTTGTCTATTTTCCAGATAACTGGGTCTGTTCTCAGTCCTTGCCTTGGGTCTAGATTTGTAAATGTCAATTCTACATAGGTCTCTACTCTGATTCTGACATAAATCTGACTTACTGCCAATAAGCACATGAAAAGATGTTCAACTTTATGAGTTACTAACAAAGTGCAAATGAAAACTACAAATGAGATATAACTTCACACCCACTAGGATGGCTAAAATAAAAAGAAAGATAATAAGGAGTGCTGATAAGGATGTGGAGAGACTGGGACTCTCATACACTGCTGGTAGGAAGGTCAAGTGGTACAGCGTCTTTGGAAAAAGCCTGGCAGCTACTCAAATGGTTAAACACAGAGTCATATGACCCAGCAGTTCCACTCCTAGAGGAATTCCAAGGGAAATGAAAACACATATCCACACAAAAACTTGTATATGAATGTTCATAGTAACACTATTCACAATAGCCAAAAGGTGGAAACAACCCACGTTTCCATCAACTAATGAATAAATAACATGCAGTGTATACATACAATGGAATATTATTTAGCCTTAAAAAGGAAATTTTGAAGAAGATGGCGGCCAAGTAGGTGGAAGCTGAGTCCATTTGCTCTTGCCCCCAACTCAGATACTTGGCTGATCTTCAAAAAAATAAATTGAACATTCAACAGAATCTTAGCTGATAGGAAGTTTGGAAGCCAAGGAGTACAGAAGACACTTCACAACAGGCAGGAAGGAGGTTTTATAGGTGGAAGGGGGAATACCTGGCGTGTGGCACCTGCAGCCACAGATAGCCTGGTCAGAGATCACAGCTTTGTGGCTGCCTCCCCTCTCAGGGCCGGGAACCCCCAGGCCCAGGCTGGGAGTGACTTGGATACACAAAATCAAGGAGATCCAGGCTACACAGACACACACTCACAGTGAGCAGCACAGCCATAGCTGCAGTGGCAAACACCACCTGGGAGAGCAGGAGGGGCGGAGGCAGGGAGAGAGAGAGGGGGAGAGGTTGATTCTATCTGCGCCGGGGTTGGACAGAGGAGGCAGGCTCCAGCCAGCCATGACTGGGAGAGACTTTTGGCTTTTTGAAGAGGTGATGTGTATGGAAAGCCGGAAAGTGACTCAGTGCTGCAGTGGGAGTGCCCAGAGAGACTTTCTAAAAGGGAAGCTAAGGCATGCTGGACAGAGACCCTGCGTGCAGCTGCCCTGTCAGCAAGGGGAAAGGACTGAGAGTGCAGTTTGTTCCCTGCGTCAGCTGGGCAGAGAGATCAGAAAGGTGCACAGCAAGGGGATTTCTCAGCCCCAGCCCCAAACAGCTGGCAGGGTGGACACTGCACAGAAGCTGCACAGAGTGGAGTTCAGTACTCTGTCTGCTGTGAGGGCATTGGGCTGGGAACTGGATGGGCAGGAGCTGAGCACCTATTATTTACAGCTGGACAGATCCCCCTTCCCTGGTGGAAACCCAACCTCTAGGAAGATAAGGACACACCCAGCCCCCATCTTCTGTAGGATGAAAGCACCACCAACAGCGAAGCTCTGAAAAACCGACTGGACAGGCTTAACAACCCCCTGCAGGGTGCATATCTGCAAGAGAAAGACAGAAAGAGAAATACCTAAAGGACCCATCTAGAACTTCTCTCGGTGAGACAAAATACACTGGTTCCTAGGGCCCTATTCCACTGAGGCCAGCAAAGCTGGGAGATCAGAAATCAGTGAAGCTAGGGGGAATCAGGGACCTACCCAGCCTTGGCTCACACACAGAGCTGCCATCAGCACCAAGCAGGAAAGAGATAAGTCTCTTACGCAAATTGGCCCCTCCCTTGAAACAGACAGCTAGTTCACGAGAAACTACACACTATTGGAAATAAGCTGGGACAGACCAATATGGGTGGTGCAGGGGCAAAGAGAACACATCCACTGTTCAGTCTTCTTCAGACTTCCCAGGAAGTCAGTACTGAACAGTGTCTCTCAGGAGAGATCCAGGGGTCCCACCCTCCCAATTGCAAAAGAAGCCCCCTCTAGAGGCAGGTGAAGGTGAGACAGGTGGTGTTGCCGGAAGTTGGATGACCTACCAGGGACCATGAGCTGATAAAAATCCAGAGGCAGACCCAGAAAGAGAAGACAGAAGGCAAACCCCAAACTGCTGAGACGAATTCTATCTTGTTGTTCTTTAGAATTTGTGTTTTTTTCTTCCTTTCGCATAGCTTTTTAATATCTCCTCTTTTGCTTCCATTGTATTCCAACTAATTCACTATTGCCTTTTATATTTTAATTGAGATTTTATATTATTTTTTATTTTACTGTTGTTTCAAATGTCACATTGTACCCTTCCCTTATCTTATCCCATTTTGCCTTCTACCTTCTCTTTCTTGTTTTTGTTGTCAATTTTATTTCCCCATGCTATGCCTAGTTCCTATTTCCTACTCTTACTATTGCTCCTCCCTCTATCCTCTCAAAAGCATTCTTCCTTCGTTTAGTCAGTTCACATTCTTTTCCCCCTTCTTATAATACTCTCATTTTCTTTCCAGATTGTGCCACCTTTAAACTGTGGCTTGTTTGGCATGGATATTATGGTTATTTCTCTTCTTCTTCAATTGCATTCCTATTTGCTTACTGTTTAAAAAATTTTTAAATCTCATAGGTTACTCTCCCCCTGTCTTACTGCATTTTGCCTTCCTCCTGCCCTTGCCTATTTGAGTTTGGGATTTTATTTTCTTCCTTTTCTTAGCCTGGATTCTATTTCTTATTCTTATTATTTCTTCTTCCCTATCCTCTCAAAATCAGTTTTCTTTGCTGTAGACATCTCATATTCTCTTTTCTCTTTTATATAATATTCTTATTCTCTTTCAACCGTTATCAGTCTTTTCTCAGCTGTCATTGTTACTGACCCTGTTGTGGTTTTTCTGCAATTTTGTTTCCTTTGGTTCACTAGGTTTTAAATTTCAAATCTCATATTATACTTTTCCCTTTTCTTACTCCATTTTGCCATTGCCCTTCCTGTTTTCCTTATGTTTTAAATTTTATTTTCTTTGCCTTTCTTTGCCTTGTTTCTGTTCCCCACTCTCATTATTTCTCCTCCCTCTTCCCACTGAAAATCATTTTTCTCTCCTTTAGTCATCTCGTCTTCCCTTTTTCCTACCTTACAATATTCTTAGTCTCTTTCCACCTTTATTACCCTTTGCTCATTTGCTGTCAATATTGCTGACATAGTAGGGGAGTATTCTTGCTGTCATGGGTTTGGTTTTCTAGGCAGTATTGCTTTGTTAACCATCATCTGTACAACAGCATACAAGATGTGGCAGGAGTTGTGACTCCTAGTCAGCTGCTGGAGGGAAGAACCCACCAACAAATGAGCCATCAATAATCAAACCCCAAGTACAACAAGAAAGCTTGCATAAACAGAATAATGGGAAACCCTAGAGCATCCAGATCAGGAGAAACACAGGTACAGAAAAAATGTCAATGAGTAAGTACCTATCAATAATGACCTTAATGTAAATGGATTAAATGCCCCAACAGAAAGACATAGGGTAGCTGAATCAATAAGAAAACACTACCTGCATATATGCTGTCTACAAAAGACCCACCTCAGAACAAAAAGGTTGAAAGCAAAAGGATGGAAAAAATATTCCAAGAAAACAAACACAAAAAGAAAGTTGGGGTAGCATACTTATATCAGACAAAATAGACTTCAAAACAAAAGCCATAAAAAAGGACAAAGAAGGTCACTACATAATACTTAAGGGAAGAGTCCAACAGGAGGATATAACCCTTGTAAACACATATGCTACAAACATAGGAACACCTAAATATATAAAGAAAATCTTGAAGGACTTCAAGAAAGATATTGATAACACAGTCATTGTAGGGGATTTTAACACCCCACTGTCAGCAATAGATAGATCTTCCAAACAAAGAATCAACAAAGATATTGTGGTGCTGAACAACCCTCTATATCAAATGGACTTAATTGATATATACAGAACCATTCACCCCAAAAGAAGCAAAATATACATTCTTTTCAAATGAACATGGAACATTTTCAAAGACAGACCACATGGTAGGACACAAAACAAGCCTCAACAAATTCAAGGAAATTGAAATCATATGAAGCATGTGTTTGGATCACAATGGATTTAAATTGGAAACCAACCTCAGGGAAAGAACTCAAGAACATTCAAATACATTGAGACTAAATAACATGCTATTAAATAATGAATGGGTCAACAGTAAGACCAAAGAAGAAATAAAAAAGTATCTGGAAACTAATGAAAATGAACACACAACAACCCAAAACCTATGGGACATGACAAAGGCAGTCCTGAGAGGGAAGTTAATAGCAATACAGGCCTACCTAAAGAAGATAGAAAAATCTCAAATAAATAACCTAACCCTACATCTACAAGAACTAGAGGAACAACAACAAACAAAGCTCAGAATGAGTAGAAGGAAGGAAATAATCAAGATCAGGGCAGAATTAAATGATATAGAGACTAAAAGAACAATTCAAAGGATCAATAAATCCAGGGGCTGGTTACTTGAAAAGAGAAACAAAATTGACAAACATTTAACCAGATTCATCAAGAAAAAAAGAGATGACACATATAAAAAAAAATCAGAAATGAAAGGGGAGAAGTTACAATCAATACCAAAGAAATACAGAGGATTGTAAGAAATTACTATGAACAACTATATGCCAAGAAAGTGGACAACCTGGCCAAATTGGACAAATTTCTAGAAACATACAGTCTTACAAAGCTGAATGAAGGAGAGAGTCTGAATAGACTGACAACAACTAGTGAAATTGAAGCAGTAATCAAAAATCTCCTGGCACACAAATACCTTGGGCCAGATGGCTTCACAGGTGTATTAACCAAACATTTAAGGAAGAACTAACTCCTATCTTTCTCAAACTATTCCAAAAATATTCAAGAAAAGAAAAGACTCCTAAACTCTTTTTACAAGACCAGTATCATCCTAATTCCAAAAACAGGTAAAGACACAACAAAGAAAGAAAACTACAGGTCAATATCTTTGGTGAACATAGATGCTAAAATCCTCAACAAAATACTGGCAATCCAGATTCAGAAATACATTAAAAAGATCATGTACAGTGATTAAATGGGATTTAACCCAGGGATGCAAGGATGGTACAATATTTACAAATCAATAAACGTAATACATCACATAAACAAAATGAAGGACAAAAATCACATGATCATATCAATAGATGCTGAAAAAGCATTTGATAAAATCCAGTACCAATTTATTAAAAACACACTCAGCAAAGTGGGAATAAAGGAAGCATACCTCAACATAATAAAAGCCATATATGAGAAACCTGAAACCAACATTATAATCAATGGGCAAAAACTAAAAGTTTTCTCCTTAAGATCAGGAACAAGACAAGGGTGTACACTTTCGCCACTCTTGTTCAACATAATACTGGAGGTTCTAGCCACAGTAATCAGACAAGAAAAAGAAATAAAGGGCATCCAAATTGGAGAGGAGGAAGTAAAACTGTCATTATTCACAGATAACATATTAGTGTACACAGAAAACCCTGTAGTCTCCACCAAAAAACTACTCAACCTAATAAGTGAATTTGGCAAGATAGCAGGATATGAAGTCAATATTCAGAATTCAAAAGCATTCTTTTACACCAACAATGAAATATGAGAAACAGAAATCAGGAAAACAATCCCATTTATTATAGCAACAAGAAAAATAAAGTACCTAGGAATAAATTTAACCAAGGAGGTAAAAGACCTGTACTTGGAAAACTATAGAATGCTGAAGAAAGAAATTAAGGGAGATACAAATAAATGGAAGCATATACCATGTTCATGGATTGGAAGAATCAACATCATTAAAATGTCCACATTACCAACAGCAATGTATAGATTTGATGCAATTCCTATTAAAATACCGATGGCATATTTCAGAGATCTAGAACAAATACTTCAAAAATTCATATAGAACCAAAAAAGACCCCAAATAGCCTCAGCAATCTTGAGAAAGAAGAACAAAGTAGGAGGGATCACAATACCTGATATCGAACTATACTACGAGGCCACTGTAATCAAAACAGTATGGTACTGGCATAAGAACAGACACATAGATCAATGAAACAGGATAGAGAATGCAGAAATAAACCCAAGTCTCTATGGTCAATTAATATTTGACAAAGGGGGCAGGAGCATACAATGGAGTAAAGATAGCCTTTTCAATAAATGGGATTGAGGGAACTGGACTGATACATGCAAAAAAATGAAACTAGACCACCAACTTACACCGTACACTAGAATAAACTCAAAATGGATAAAAGACTTAAACATAAGTTGTGACACCATAAAAGTCCTGGAGGAACACATAGGCAGGAACACACAATATCTGAAAATTTCAGATATCCCATGGAGCAATATTTTTACCGACATATCTGCTAGGGCAAGGGAAATAAAGGAAAATTAAACAAATAGGACTTTATCAAACTAAAAATCTTCTGCACAAAGAAACCATCATCAAAATGAAAAGGGAACTGACTGTATGGGAGAACATATTTGTCAAAGATACATTGGACAAGGGTTTGATCTCCAAAATATATAAAGAACTCTCATGACTCAACATGAGAAATACAAACAATCCAATTAAAAAATGGGCAAAGGATCTGAGTAGACACTTCTCCAAGGAGGACATACACATGGTTCATGGATATATGAAAAGATGCTCAACATCATTAGCCATCAGAGAGATGAAAATTAAAACCACAATGAGCTATTACCTCACATCAGTCAGAATGGCCATCATTAATAAATCAACAAACAAATGCTGGCAAGGACATGGAGAAAAGGGAACCCTAGTGCACTGTTGGTGGGAATGCAGACCAGTGCAGCCACTGTGGAAAAAAGTACGGAATTTCCTTAGAAAACTAAAAATGGAACTGCCTTTTGATCCAGAGATCCTGCTGCTGAGAATATACCCTAAGAATACTGAATCACCAATTCAAAGGAACTTACGCACTCCTCTGTTCATAGCAGTGCTATTTACAATGGACAACTGCTGGAAACAATTTTAAGTGCCCATCAGTAAATGAGTGTAACAAAAAACTGTGGTACTGTTACACGATGGAATACTACGCAGCAGAAAGAAAGAAGCTCCTACCATTTGCGACAGCATGGTTGTAGGAGAGACAGAAATCAGAAGAGTAAATGCCTGGGAGGGGGTTGGGGGAGCAGGAGATACAGATCATTGGAGGTAGGAGAGAACTTGAAGGGATAATGGAAATGTTCTGTATCGTGACTGAAGTTGTGGTTACGTCGGTGTACACATTTGTTGAAACTCATCAAACTGTACATTTAAAATCTGTGCATTTAGTATAAGTAAGTTATACCTCCATTAGAACAAAGGCTATTTGGGAAAATTCCATCAATAGCAGCACCCAGTACTAATGAGGATGTGGTGAAATGGCTACTCTTAACATAACGATGGCAGAAAATTTTAATAGGATGCTTCTGAATGCTTGTCAATTCAGGTTAAGATCCAGAATACCAGCTTTTTGACCACTAATTCAACTCCCGGGATTGTACTTTATAAAAATAATTTTTAAAATGAAAAATATATACAACAAAATGTTTTTTTCTGTGTCATTTTGAATAAAAATATCAATCATAGAACAGTAAGTAATTTTTAACTAAATTAGGACTGTGTTGTGAGGGTTGACTCCAGCAGGTCTAGAATTGCCCAGAGCGGTTTTGCTAAAGTTCTTGCTTGGCACTGACCACTGGTCAAGGAACAAAAATACTGGTTGTAACTGTTGCTTTGTAACACGGGTCCAAGTTGCTTCATGACAGTTTGCACCAGCTGGGCAGCACTGTTCATTGATAACAATGAGATCGATCATTTGCACCTGGCCTCAGTGAGACCCCAGGGAGGCTCTGCTCTTGAGGCCGGTTACATAGCGGAGATATGGTTACATGACCAGCAGAATATTTTTTAAAATCTCAGTTGAGATCCCATTTTGAGATCCTTGACTGTGAGGTGTTTAGTGTGTCTGTGGTTCTCAGCTGGAGAGAGGAGGTGTGTCCAGGCATGGGCTTTCCGTAGGGCGGGCCTCGGGGTTCCTGTCTAACTGCTCTGGATTGCCTGCTGTGAGACAGCCATGGGCTGTGAAGCATGTTCTGACTCTGCTCTGCTGCCATGCTGTGTCCTTCTCCTGCAATGAGCTGCACGTCGTCACTGGGGTTCTGCTGGTCCTGCTCAGCTATCAAGCCTGGTTTCACTGGCACTGTTAGTATAAGGGCGTATCAACTTTATGACATGTTATATTTTATAAAAATAAGCAAATTCAAAGACTGTAGCAACAAGGCACAGTGCTTATGAGATGATATTAAAAGAAAGAGAATATAAAATTATATCTAAGCTATGACAGTAAAATTATAAAACTCTGAAACTATGTTCATTGACAGAGAACAAGGAGTGAACATGGGATGGATTCTGGTTAACTTTTTTTGTTTTCAAAAATTTGCATTGCTGTTTCATTATCTGTGAAATGAATAAGAAATGTAACTCCCTAAAAACCAAATGTAACTTTACCTTTGGAGACTGATATTGACCTAACATATATCAGTATTATGTATTATATATATTATATATTAGATTCAGTATCAGTTCATTTGGCGGGCATTGTGGCATTTTATAGACTCTAGATGCAGCATTTCATTCTCTCGCCTCCCTCTGATGTAGAAAGAGCACTGCACAGGTTATTAGAGGACCGAGTTCTAGTCTGAGATTTGTCAGCAGCGTGAACTGCACCACGGACACCCCCTTGACCATGGTTTCCATATTTCTCAGCGATAGGATGATCAGAGCAAGATGATGAATACTAATGACCCTGAAATTACTCTCTGCTACACAGCAGTAGTAAACAATGGTTTTTAAGTCTTAATCATTAATATAATCAACATAGTAAGTAAGAATAAAAAAGAATAAGAAACTTCAATCTATAAAGGAATAAAACAGAAGGTTACAGAGCTGGGAGCAGAGAGGCTGGTCATGGAGAAAAAATGAAAAATTAATAGATGTAATAATAGCTGTGTGCTAGACACTGTTCTAAATAAGTACTTTACAACATACATTTATTCATTTAATTCTCACAACTTCGTAAGTACTGTTATTTTGCTCACTTTAAAGATGAGGGGCCTCAGACACACAGAGTTTACATAACTCACCCAAGGTCACACAATTTTTAGTTTCTAGTAGGACCAAGATTTGTACCCAGGCAGCATGGCTCCAGAGTCCATAGCTGAACCACTGTGCTACATTCCAGAGAGGAGGGAAGTGGGAGGAATATGGTGGAATAATGACCAGGAAATGAAATGAAAGAGCAGGAAATTCAGGAAGACAAATTTTTACTGGGCACTTACTATATATATACCAGGGACTGTGGATAAAAAGATGAGTGAGATGGTGGCCCATGCCCCTGAAAAGCCTACAGTATGGTGAGGAGACAGGTAGTAAATCACATTATTTCAAAACAACATGGCAAGTTCTTAAATGAGTACAGAGAGGCATGTACAAAGGGACACAGGGACACAAAGAATGAAGACTTCTCCCAGCCCAGGCAGGTGGGGTCAAGAAAGAGACAGGTGACTACTAGTCTAAGAAGTATGAGTTGAAATGAAGAGCTGAAATGATGGGGATGGTCCAGGCTGGGGAAAGTAGTGAGTGGGGAAAAAGCCTGAAGGCAAGTGAGAAGGGTGTACTTGGGGAAAAGCAAAAATTTCCCTTCCAAAGAGAACTTGTTTTTTTTTTTACCTCACATAGGCATCAAACTGCTTCAAAAATTTCCCATATTCTTTACATAGAGCTTCATTCTCCTGCTGCAACCCAGACACCTTCTCTGACAATTCCTGGTTGCTCTTGAGATTCTGAAAAACATTTTTTAAAATGAGAATATTGTGTGCTGAATAAAGGTATGATGTTGATGGAATGCAAACTGACAAAGCCGTTCTGCTGAAAAGGCTTACGGTGGCTCCAGCTTCTGGCACCAACGTAGCTTCCTAGGATTTCTGCTCCTCCAGATTTCCTGAAAGCTAGCAGCTCTTTTCCTTCACTTTTGCTCCACCAGCCTTCCCAGTAGTTTTGCAAGCATCTAATTCCCTACATAAAAAGTATTCCTGCTTGAAGTACATAAAGAGAAAGCTGTTTTCCTGACCTAACCCTGACTAAGAAAGTATCTGGTTCTAGAAATGGCTCCAGTGAACAGAGTCTTAAAGATGGGAAGCTCAAGATTGGTTATCTGCCCTGGCTGGTGTGGCTCACTGGATTGCTGGTGGGAAAGGAGACTATATGGAGCCTTTGGCAAGCTTTAGTGTGATAGTTCAACCTTAGGATTTGGGAGTGAAGCCACTCCTCCTCCCATAATAGCTATTCACGTTTTAAGGAAGGTCCTTGCGTGTGACTTGGCTCTGGTGCAGACCGAATGCTTAGCCATGAGAAATCAAGTGATCAAGTAACCTGAGCCGAAACTAGGCATCATGTTATTCACCGAGCCATGAAGCTGGGTATGTGCAGTAGCACTCTATCCTCAAGCGGAGGTGCTGCGTAAGATATAGAACCTGAGCAGGTCCTAAAGGTATAGAGTGGTGTGAGCAAGTGGTACTAACTTTGACAACATTATCACTTCTCTCAACCCATCCTTTGGCCTCGTGGGGAGTTCCCTATGACTAGTGTATTGAGGAAGAGTATATTCAGGCCTGATTTACATATGGGTCTGTACAATACGCTACAACCACTTGAAATAGGGCTGATGCAGCATTATAACCCTATTGAGGGGTGGCCCCTGTAAGAACAGTGGGAAGGGAAATCTCAGTGGGCAAAACTTGTGTTCACTTTGCCTGGAAAGAGAGATGGCCAGAGGCATGGGTATATATTAATTCACAGAAAGTTTCTAATAGTTCGGCCGGGTGATCAGGAATTTGGAAGAATAATGTTGGAGGGCTGGTGAAAAAGAGGTCTAGGAAAGGGGCCTAGAACTACAAATGCTGCCCAACAGAACTTTTGGCAATGATGGAAACGTTCTATATCTGGACTCTCCACTATGGTATGGTAGTCACTAGCCACACATATATGGCTATTGAGCACCTGAAATGTGGCTAGTGTGTCTCAGGAACTGAATTTTTAATTTTACTTAATTCTAATTAATTTAAATTTAAATAGCCACGTGTGGTTATATAGTTGACACCATATTGTACAGGAGAAGCCTGGACTGTGAAAACACGTTTTATGTATTTTTGCTTACCAGAGGGCATCCACAGGAAAGGAGGCTCTCAACAATGAGGTCAAAAAAATGGAACACTCTCCAGATGTCAGCCTCTTTTATCAGCACCTGTATGCTTGCTCAGTGGGCTCAGGTACAAAGTACATGGTGGTAGGAACATACTTTACAAGGGGTCCCCAGCGCTAATCCACTCAACTTGCGAAAAGCAATGACCCATGTTGAGCAACTGTTATGGAACCATCCGCTAAGGGCTTATTACAGGCAGACGTATTACCCCGAACCCCTTCCATCATGGAAAGGACAACAATTTGTCCTCAGTGGAGGACAAACGCTCATTTTAGATATGGATTTACTTTTGTTGTCCATAATGCTTTTGCCAGAACCATTATCTGTGGTCTTACCACTCAACATTGCTTCTGACAAGAATACCATTTTACAGTAAGATTAAGTGAAACAAAGGCTCATATATATATATATGTCACTGGTCTTACCATATATCTTCTGGGGTTAGATGATTCCTGTAACATGATGTATAAATGACTTTCTTAAAAGATTTTATTTATTTTTAGAGAAAGGGGAAGTGAGGGAGAAAGAGAGGGAGAGAAACATTGGTGTGAGAGATGTAGATCGGGTGCCTCTTGTATGCCCCCAACTGGGGACCTGGCCTGCAAACCAGGCATGTACCGTGACTGGGAATCTAACCTGTGACTTTTTGGTTTGCAGGCTGGTGCTTAATCCACTGAGCCACACCAGCCAGACAACCTTTTTTTTTTTTTAATTCTCATCCAAGGATATGTTTTTTAACAAAATTGATTTTTTTAAAGGGGGAGAAAAATAGAGGGAGAGAGCGAAACATTAACATGAGAAACATCGGTCGGTTGCCTCCCATATGTGCCCCACTGGGGATGGAACCCGCACCCTAGGTGTGTGCTCTGACCTGGAATCAAACCAGCCACTTTTTGGTGCATCGGACAATGCTCCAACCAACTCAGCCACCTGGCCAGCATGCATTATATAACTTTTAAGCAGTTATTAATAGTATAGGATGTCATTTCTCTCACAGCCAAAATACATGGAAAGAAACCAAGAGATAGAAGTGGGAATAGCTTCTCACACATTTGGGAATGGCAAAATGTGTATTATTTATTGTATTATTGGTAGTTAACTTTATAATTAAGTTGTAAAGTTACAGTGTGTCCGTGTGGATGGAGACTGAAAATGCAGCAATTAACATTATCCCCAGCCCTGGCTGATTTGGCTCAGTTGGTTGGAGCATTGGCCCATAACCAAAAGGTTGTGGGTTTAATTCCTGGTCAAGGTGCATATCTAGGTTTTGGGTTCGATCCCTGATCCTGGTGTGTGCGATCTCTGGTCCGGGCACCTATGAGAGGTGACCAATCAATGTTTATCTCCCATATCGATGTTTTTCTCTCTCCTTTCCTCTCTCTCTAAAAGGCAATAAAGAAATATCCTCAAGTGAGAATTTAAAAAAACAAAAAATATTATCCCCAAATGATCACCAATACTGATGAAACTTTGAGAGGTTAAGTGTGTCTTCATTTATATGAGTGAGAGTGTATCATATAGGTGGAAGCATAATATTCCTTTTGTTGCTTATTATTTTATTTAAGTATGGGTCAAGGATTTGTAATTTTATACAAAGTGGCCTGTGCTGTCGCTCAATAGGACCCTACTTGTCTCAGCTCTCGTCTGTGCTGCGAAGTTGGGAGTCTGAAAACTGTATTTCCCAGACTCCCTCGACAGCAGAGCTCCAGTTTAACTTCTGCAAACCAGAGGCACTTGCACATGGTTTGGAAAGCATGGAGGGAGGAAAAGGCACTGCTCTTATCTGACACCAGCAGGTAGATAAGTGCACGGTCAGCAGAGGAGACCTTTGCAGGGGCTTTATGAAGAGTTCCTGTAAATCCCCCACCTTGGTGCTGCAGGAGTGGGCTCCAGGGATTCCCGAACTCTGCATTTATTGAAAGCAGCGGCAGTTCTTTCTGACCTTCTACTTACCCTTAAGTCTCCCTTCCAACAGCGTGATAAGCATGTTGTTATTCCCTGTATTAAATCCCTTCTTGCTTGAAACACCTAGAGTAAATTCTGCTTTCCTGACTGAACCCTGGCTGAACTAAATGGTAAAGTGGTAGGCATCAATAATTGTTAGCTATTTCTAATTGTTTCCTATAGGAACTGGAAAGCTGAGAAGCATGTCCATTTACTTTCTTACCTCATCAGATTTATTTTTTTCATTTTCCAGTTGTTTAAGTTGGGCCTCTAGTTGCTGAATTCTGTATTGTTGCTGAGAATTGGTTGTTTCCAGTATATTCTCTTTATCCTGCAAGATCTTCACTTTCTTTTGTAGCTCATTTATATCCTGATCTAGGAGGTTCCTGAGGGAAATTAATGTACATTAAATCAAACTGTGAATTGCAAAGACTTGCAAATAAAACTCTTTGAGATAAAACTGTTATATCCTCACAGAGGAGGGTTTTTTTTAAAGATTTTTTATTTATTTATTTTTTTTAGAGAGGGGAAGGGAGGGAGAAGGAGAGAGAGAGAAACATCAATGTGTGGTTGCCTCTCATGTCCCCACTGGGGACCTGGCCCGTAACCCAGGCATGTACCCTGACTGGGAATCGCATGCTTTGGTTCGCAGCCCGCACTCAATCCACTGAGCTACACCAGCCAGGGCCTCACAGAGGAGTTTTTTGTTGGTTCAGTGATGTGGGTTATGTGTCCATAAGACAAAGGGACCAACACAGGGAACATCCTCTGTGATAGAAACTTTTCTTCTCTTTCCCCTCTCCTTCCCTTCTCTCTCTCTTTCTCTCTTTCAAAACAACCCTATGAAGAAGAAATAACTTATTTCACAGGGGAAGCTGTGGCAGAGAGTTTTAATTAACCTGCTCAAGGTTACACAGCTAGAACAAGATGGAGATAAGGCTCTAATTCTGAACTGAGTATTCCTTCTACTCTTCCTCATTGCTTTACAAGTTGAGTCTCTTGATCTTCACAGTTCAATAAGGTGTTGTTAGTTACAAATACCATTAATACTAATACATACATGTTAACACTGCTGTAGCTGAATCATGAATGAACCTGTGTTTGATGAGTGTTAAGAAAGAAATAAGAGGTCCAAAATGGAGTCACTTGTGCTAAGCCCCATGTCAGCAAATGAAGACTTCAGTGGTTTTAGCCCGTTCCAGGAATGTGATCTTTAATCAGTCAGCCTGGAACTACCTTGTCAGCACTAGTGGTGTAATCTGCTTGGTAGACCCCCTATACTTACCCAAAGGGTGGTGACTCTGCCTAAAATACCCCACTCTTCGCTAGAAACGTCCTTTCTTCCCAAACCCCGTCTGCCTACAAAAGCCCTCCAGTTTGAACAGCTCCTTGGAGCTCCTTTCTCTTTGCTAGAAGAGATGGTCCCCAACTCATGAATTATTGACTAAAGCCAATTAGGTCCTCCAATTTACTCAGCTGACTTTTGTTTTTTAACATGAGGATCGCCATCTTCTGAGAAGGCCATAAACACATAGCTCCTTCAGAGAGACTTTTGTCAAATGACAGTTTGTAGAAAGAATTTCTGAGAAAATCAGACATGGATCTTTGGAATTAGAAGATTTATGAAGACAAATTATGATAATGATAATGTTAAAATAGCAGTGGTGGGCAAAATACTCACCTGCATGCTAGGTCATTAAAACACTGATGTTGGACAAATAAGTTTGCTCTCTCTAACTTAATTTTTCTCAGAAACCAATGGATCCTTGGGAAAAATTTATATTTGAAACATAGGGCTCAGATCTCTTGACCGCTAGTTCTTCTCATGTTTCTGGATGTTAGCTGCAGGCTTTCCAAGGACCGTGTGGCTTACCTTCTACCACTCACATCCACCACCGCACCAATACCTCCCTTTTCAACTCTTATTTCATTTAATTCATTATGTACATGAGGAATTTCTTGCTATCGCTATTTCTTCTTTTTTGAGATTAGTCTGAGTTTCTGATCAAAAGACCAGACTAAGAGACAAGTCTTGTAGCCTAAAGGGAAGTTTTAATCTGCTAGAACTAAAAAACCTTGAGTGATCTGCAGTAAGATTTAGGAATTAGAAACTAAGTTTGAAAAGTAGGAAGTCAAAATTTAAAAAGCAACTCATAAATATATTAAAAATTAATTTCTATATTATATATATAGCTTGAACAAGGAAAGATCAACAAACCAGTTTCTGCCAGTGAATAAAACTAGAAATTTAGTAGATTGATGAGACTCCCTATCTCTGTAACAGCCTCAACCTCTCTTTCAATCCATCCTATACAAAGCAAATAGTGTTCTCACTAAATCACAACCTAATCATATCATTCCCTTTGTTTAAAATCCCCAGTGATTCCCTATTACTTTTAAGATCAAGTTCAAACTCTTAACTATGGCTTGTTAGCTACTAGCCTCATTTTAGCTTACCTTCCTTGACTCATTTTTTTGCCATACCTGTACCTACAAATATTTTATTCCAGGCAAGATGAACTTATTTTTACTTCTTGAAACAAGTCATCTTTCATAGTTATTTCTCCTCTGCAACTCCATTTTTTACCCTGTCTTCCTCTCCCAGGCCTTCCTTTGCCTAATTTTCTCTACTTAGATTTCCCATCCCAACGACTTCACTCTCAGCTTAAGTAGCTTTCTTTTTTATAATTTTTTTAAAAGATTTTTATTTATTTATTTATTTTTAGACAGAGGGGAAGGGAGGGAGAAAGAGATGGAGAGAAACATCAATGTGTGGTTGCCTCTTACCCTCTCCACACCGGGGAACCTGGCCTGCAACCCTGGCATGTGCCCTGACTGGGAATCAAACCAGTGACCCTCTGCTTCAAAGTCCAGCGCTCAATCCACTGAGCCACACCAGCCAGGGCTTAAGTAGCTTTCTTTGAGGAAGACTGTCTTAAACTCTACAGACCAAATTAGATATCGTTACTGTGTACTATCACAGCATCCTAAACTTCCCTTAGTATAATACGTATTTCATTGTAGTTGCAAAGTCTTATATAGAAGAATATTCTTTATAGTGAAACTGAGGGTCCTAATTTAACGTATGATTTCTATTTAATATGTAGCCCAAGCACTCCATTCAGTTTCTTCACAGCTTGCTGTAAGCCTTAGCCTTTTCCTTACTAGTCATTAATACCCTCAGGCAGCCAGGAACAATGGCCAAGCCTTCACTAAGGATCACAAGTTATGGGTTTCTGTTAAGTTAAAGATACTATCTGGACCTAAATGATGTTTCAGCTCCTCAGTTCTAAGGTGGAACAACCTCCTGGCTACTTTTCCAAGAAACCAGACAAAGGGACACCAGAGCAGTCCTGAAGAAATGATTTATTACCCATACTTCATCTCCTACCAATGAGCATCCAACATGACCCTGAACCCCAAATCCACAGTGTCTTGTAATTTGGCCCTATATAATCCATAACCTACATGCCATTGGGGAGTTCAAGCTTTTGAGCATTAGCTTCCCATTCTCTGGGGTGGTGCCACTTATAATAAAATGGCCAATATCTCTTCTACTGGAGTTCTCTGTGTTTAGTGTTTGGCTCTGCCAGCACCAGGTGGAACTTTCTATTCAATAACAATAGCATTATTTATAAAGCAAAAATGTCTTAAAAACATTTTACATAAACAATGATAGATCTATGTAATGGGATGCTATACAACTGTTTAAAAGGATACTATGCAATTATAAATTCATAACAGAAAGGTAGCTGAAAAATCCCAAAATATTTAGAGATTAAACATAGTTCTAAAAAATCTGTCAAAAAAGAAGTCTCAAGAAATTAAAAAATATTTGGAACTAATGAAAATGAAAATATAACTTATACAATTTGTGAGATGCAGTAAAACAGTGCTTAGGGGTAAATTTATAGCATTAAATGCAAATATTATAAAAGAAGAAGGATAGAAAAATCAATATTCTTAGCTTCCACCTTAGGGAAACTAGAGAACGAGACCAATATAAGCCTAACTAAAGCAGAACAAAAGAAATAATAAAAATTAGAGCAGAAATCCATGAAATTAAAAAAAACAGGAAAACAGTAGAGAAACCATGAAACTAAAGCTGATTCTTTGAAAAGATCAATAACATTAACAAACCTCTAACCAGGCTAACCAAGAAACAGAAGACATGACTTACTAATATCAAAATGAAAGAGTGATCATCACTACTGTCAGGGAAGAAAATTTTTTCTTTACCCTTCTAGGTTCTTCTGGTGGATCTAATAATCAAACTGAGATGAGACAGATTAACAGGGGAAAAACAAATTAAAGTTTAACAACACATACACTTCCTGTATACATGGGAGAGATGCGGAAGCACTGAGTAACTCACCAGTATGACAAAAGCCTTCACCTTCACCTTCAGTTAAAGAGAAAGTAGCATGGTGGGGGTGGGGAGTCAGTTATTGGAGGTTACCAGGAAAAGTACAATAAAGAAACATATTATCACTCAGATTAAAGTCCACACTTTGTCCATTGATAACAATTTCTAGAGATATTCTCCTCTTCCTGACACAGTGAGAGAAACACCCTTACAAATGTAAGTGTCCTTTTACAAAGGGTAACTTCTACTTGGTTTTCAGAGGTTCTCCCTTGTCTTTTGTTTCTTAAAGTTAATCAGTCTAAATAAAATAAGCATTATTCCAAAGAGGCATATTTTGAGGTGGCAAAGTCTGTTCCCCTCCACCACTGATTGTCAGGACATTAAGAGAACAATGAAGGCGTATTACTAACAACTCCAGTCCCACAAATTTAATAGCTTAGATGAAATGAACTGATTCCTTGAAAGACACAATCTACTAAACTCACACTTACAGAAGGAGAGACAGATCATCTGAATAGGACTATATCTATTAAAGAAATGGAATAACCTTCCAAAAAATACAGCACTGGTCCCACATGGTTTCACTGGTGAATTCTACCAAACATTAAAAGAAGAAATGATACCAGTTACCTACACTCTCTTCCAGAAAAATTGAAGAGGGGACACTTTCTAACTAATTGTAACAAACAGCATTACACTGATACCAAAACCAGATAAGGACATTACAGAAAGGAAAACTACAGACCATTCTCTTCCAGGAACAGGTCCAAACTCCTCGATGTGACTAGTTACGATACAGAGGGATCTGATCAGATCACTGGGGAGAAGTAGGGAGGGGCCGTCAGAGGAGTTTGCCGAGGCTACGCTAAGCGGTCCAGGACAGGATTAGCAGAGAATGAATGCCTCCAGAGCACGGGGAAATAAAAAGAGGGCTGGCCTTCGGGCTCACGGGTCTCTGGCTCCTGGGTGGGCTCTCTCTGGCTCTCCGGCTCTTCTTTCTCCAGGATGGCTGGGTGGTCAGGCTGCAGCTGCCTGTGTTCCCCAACGCACGGTGTTCCAGACGGGAAGGAACTCCGGGCACAGCCCAGGATCGCGCTGGCCTGGCAGAGGGTGGCAGGCTTATTCTTCGGGTGTTCAGGAGGGAACCGGCTCTGAGGCAGAAGCCTGCCATTCTTCCAGAATTGTGCAACTTTTGTTTCTTATGTTGTATTAGTTTGTAAACTAACCCTTAGAAATAAGATAACTAAACACAGAGGGAATGATAGAAGAACCCAGGTGTTAGAATTTAGCCTTAACTGAGAGGCCTAAGTGACTAATTTAATTCCTGTGGAAAGCTGTTACTCCAAAATTGTGAAGCTTTTGAATAAAGACTCAGTTGCTGTTTGGAAGAGTTAGGCTCATCATGACCAGGCCTAGCTAACCTTTCCAGCTTCTTTCCTTTCCTTTCTTTCTTTCCTTCCTTTCCTTTCTTTCTTTCCTTCCTTTCTTTTCTTTCTTTCCTTCTTTCTTTGTTTCTTTTTCTTTCTTTCTTCCTTTCTTTCTTCCTTCCTTCCTTCCTTCCTTTCTTTCTTTCTTTCTTTTTCTTTCTTTCTTTCTTTTCTCTTCCTTCCTTCCTTCCTTCCTCCCTCCCTTCCTTCCTTCCTTCTTTCCTTTTCTTTTCTTTTCTTTTTTTTGCCACTCCCCTTATCCCCAAATGTTTAGTTCTAGTCAAAATGACTGTTTTTCACTTCACTGAAGATGAGGGTGATGACAATGACAACAGTAACAATAATGACATCAAATATCGCAATAACAACAGTAATAACATCTTGGCTCGGAATTCTGTCCATGCAGGTTTCTGGTTAGAGTGGGCTACAAGAGATATTATCCGTGCAAGGCCTGGAGTGCAGGAATGAAGCACTTTGTTTTTTATTTTTGGGAAGTTGCAATATGTGCTTTTGTAGCTCATACACGTTGCCACTCATCTGCGGCTCATCTCGGAATGAGGTAACAGCAGGCCTGCAACTGCGTCACCTCCCCTCAGGTCCTCCTTCACCTTCTCCGTCTCCAGGGCCAGGTGTCTGTTTAGCTCCTTGCTGAGGGAGACCAGCTACTCTCGCAGGACACCTACTTTAACAAGGTTGGAGGCAGTGAGAACTGACACGGGATCCAGTCCATCCTTTGGTGCTCCCAAATTCCAGCCTGCCACTGCTCCCCCTCACTTTATATGCATCTTCACTTTCTGACTATTTCACCCGAGAACTTCAAGCTCCGGTATAAGACGCAAAGATGACAGCTTCACAGACTATGTAACCTGTTGCCACAATTGCATGAGATCAAATCCCTGTAATAAATCTCTTATTAAATATATTTTCCCCCTGTGGTTCTGAGGCAGAATATAAGAAGCTAGGAAAGTTCCTTGGCAAGTGGAATGAGGAAACTGAGACAGAGAGCTGAGTCAAATCAGCCTTATCACCGGGCACCCTGACTCACCTGCCTTCCCCTCCCTTGTAGACCAGTCCCTTAAGCATTAAGCCCTCAAGACAATGAGATTCTGATCAGCATCAAATAATTTTAGAAACAAAGCCTGGGGTCTGATGACCACAGAGACAGTTTTGGTCAAACTAGAGGTAACATCTAGGTCTCAGCTATGTGTACGAAAAGTGGCCACACACTAAATTTGGCAAGCTCAAGGGAAGCCTTACAAACTCAGAGACCTAAAGTAACCTCGTAGGATCGTCTGAAATGAAAACTCTTTAACTAAAAGCAGTTTATGGAGGGTAGTCATAGGCTAGAAACTTCTCTGACAAAAGCCAGTCTTAACTGAGCCTGTCTATTGTCTTTTTGCATCCATGATAACATACCTTTGGAATGTCAAGGTTAACTTCCCTTTTCCCTTTTCCAGACCCCTCCATGCAGAACAACCACGTGAGATCAGAGACCACAAATCCCCTCATTTTAACTGTGATTGTTACCATGTTAATTTTTGACAACAATCCCACACCCACCTGTGTAAAAGTATGTGTCTGTCATTACTTTTTACCCGATCTAAGAGTTTTCCACCACTTTGCTTTCTCCTGTCTTCCTAATCTCTATCATCAATGGGTTTCACGTAACCTCCCTTACGCCTCCTCTTTTGATTGTTATGTATAAAATGAGGTGCAAAACTGCCATTTTCTGGAGCATTTTCTCAGCTCGTTGAGGTTTTCTTCCTGGTAACTGTTGTCACTTTGGCTAAAATAAACTCATAAAAATTCTTTACAGGTTTGAACATCTCTTATGTTGACAGCTGTGTTTCAGCTCCAGGCCCAGAAAAGCTGCAAATCCAGATAAGTGATGCCATGGCTGACATCTGGACCAGGTACACTGACTAATGACCCCCTACCATAGGGCCGGCCAATCAGTAGAGACCACGACCCTGACCAATATGCTCATTTTGATGAATCAGCATATTAAAAGGACAGACCTGGAAAGCTGGTAAATATTGTATTAGATCCTCCTCTAAGACCTCCCTTAGAATTGCTGCCTTTAGAAAGCAGATAAAATCCTTTAAGGCAAAGGACCCAGTGCTCACTCGCTCTGGCTGGCTCTTGCTCCCTGCCTCTCCTGCCTCTCCTTCTCCTTCTCCCCAGAGCGCGCCTGCACATACCTTTGCTTTTCGTTCTCCTAAACTCTAAAGGTTCCCAGGAGACTTACAACCAGGGGAGCAGCTTATTCTGGGCTAACACTCTGAACCTGTCTCCGAAGACCTTATTTTGCCTGGGTAACTTGTTTTCTGACTGCACGCAGCTCCACTGGCTCACTTTTTCTGCCACTGTGACTTGCCTTCCAAAGGGCCAGGCAGCTCCGCCCAGGCTCACTCTTGTTGTTATGACCTTGCCTCTTCTGTCTCAAGCCCTTCCTTTGTTTTACTGTCCCCAGCTTTAATAAGTGTACTTTCAAAATCACCCAGACTTGTGTTGTGAAATCTTCCCTGCACGAAGTCAAGAACAGAGAGCCGACATCACTGCCCGCAGTTGTATTTCTCTGACTGAACCCTGACTGATTCACGCGCTCACTACGTGCCAGACACTGACACAAGCCGACTGCTTACCATTCATTTAACCTGCACAGTGACCCTATGAGGTAGGTATTGCCAGGCACTGAGAGGACAAGAAACTTGTCCAAGATTATGCAACTGCTAAGAGGCTAATAAGATAACCATGTTATATTATTAGATGGTAAATGCAAATTCCAAAGCAACATATTTAAAGTGATTCAACTTTTGTTAACAGAACAAGAATAATAAAACTATATGCATAAGCACAGAAAAAATCTGAGAAATATGTAGCTGAAGGCTTGAATTCTGAAGCACTTATGCTTTTTATTTGTTATATTTGAAAAGCTATAATGAGCCCAAACCATTGTGGCTCTGTTGGTTGGCATTGTCCCACAGAGTAAACGGTCACCAGTTCGATTCCCTGTCAGGGCACATACTGGGGTTGTGGGTTTGCTCCCTGGTCGGTGTGTGGATGACAGGGACCGACCGTCATCGGTGATCGATGTTTCTCTCTCACATCGATGTTTTTCTCCCTCTCATTCCCCCTCCCTTCCCCTCTCTCTAAAAATAAATATATAAAATCTTTTTAAAATAAGAAAATTCATAATGAACAATTAAAATTATAATTTTACAAGCCAGAATTTCAGGGAAATAATAAAAGATAGGCACAAAAAATTGGCTATGAGGATATATATTATGTCATTGTTTGCTATAGCAAGAAGCTGGGAAAAGCTATGTCCAACAATAAAGAACTGATTAAATAAATTATGGTACATTATTATAACAATATTCTAAAAGATATAATGGCAGGTAAATAGATCATAATATTTTAACTGAAAAGTTAGCTTACAATCTAAATATCTAAATTGGGGTTATTTTTGTCTAGGTTGCAAAATGATGTATGTACTAATAGTGCCCTTTTTGTGGAAAAGAATTTTCCTACATATTTCATTTTCCTATACTTTGTTTAAATATTACTTCTATGTGTATCTCCTTAGCCAGTCTTAAAAAAAAATGCATAGAACTGGTATTACTATTCCCACTTCAGAGAGAAGAAACGAAGCTTCAGGAAAGTTAAATATGCCCTTTCCTTGTTCAATTCTTTGATTACAGCTTTTTTAAAAAAAACTTCGCACAGTTTCCTTCCAATTGATTCTCCTTAATCCTAATTGCTAAAGTTCTTGGAGGTTATCAACCTGGTGTTCCTTGTTTCTGCCGACTTTCGTTCATGGTCGCCAGTTTCCTTGTGTTATTTGGTGACTTTTGATTGTCAGTGTACATAGCAGTACCTCAGTACCTCAGTATTTGTTAATTCGTTCCCACGAGTGGCGAGCAAGTGACAATTGATGAGGCATTTGTTCTTGCCAGGCATCGTGACTCATACAGGTTCCAGCAAGTGCGAGAAGTGGCAAGCACACACGAAGTGCTGAAACGTTTTTTCTCACCAACATGCGAAGAGTACCAGGGTTGGCGAGTCCTGAAGCCGAGGAGTACTGAGGTACCCCTGTGTTTGATTAAACTTAACATGTGAGAATCTTTAACATCCAAATTAAGGTTGCTTTCCACCAGAGCTAATCTGGGGACTGCCTACTGGAAATACTTTAGCTCCTTCAAGATTCCCAGCTAAGTACTGGAGTCTGTAGTAGCTCAGCGATCCTACCTGGAGGCCAACTTCCTGAGTTTCTTCTCCGGAACACGGGGGTTGGTGTCGATGCTGTTATCTGCCCCTTGACTTGACTTAGGAGTTTGTTTACCAGTCCTCATTTGGGTTTTACCTCATCGTATGTTTGCCCGTTGGGCTTTCTCTTGCTTTGTGAGCAATGCTTTAAAAGGTATGTTTATTGTAGTTCATTCAGGATCTATTTGTACAGTGACAGGAAGACAGCTTGCCACCCTGCCAGAAGTGACAGTGAGACACCTGTTTTTCTGCTATTTCTCACTGAGTGAATTCATTGTTCATTTGTACATTCATTGATTCACTCACTCAAACATTCTTTCATTCACTAAATATTTCCTGAGTACCTATTGAGTATCAAACCCTGTGCCAGAGTTTTTAACTGGAGCTGAAAGTTTCTGAGCCTCATAGTATATGTGGTTATCGGTATATCTTTTCAATGGCTAAAACCATAGTTTTCTTAAAATATATGTAAGTCACTCTGAGTGCCATAGAAGTAAGAAGCATCAGTTAACAGAGTTCAGGGCATTCAAGATGCCTGTAAGGTAGTTGGAACTTCACTGAAGAAAATCAGCTGATAAATACAAAACACCAACTTCATTCTACTCTGCATTTTGTGCCAATCATGCTAGAGTTAGAAAAGCAAATCCCAGAGTATCCTATTCCCTAAGCAATTCAGTCATTCAAGAAAATTTACTGGGGTACCAAGTGTGTCCCAAAATAACAAGAAATAATCCCTGCCTTATGAATCCCACACTCTAGTGTGAAAGGCAAACAAGACAATAAATAATTAGCGTATAATGCAGTAAGTGAGTATATAAGAAGTGTGTGAGTTTACTTCAGTGGGGGCACAGAGGGAAACGCATTGGCGGACTCACACTGCAGGTAAACTCAGCCAGGGTTAGCCCACAGGAAACTGACATCTGTGCTGCTCTTACCGCTTCTGTTGTTCTTCCTGAAACTGTTGCTTTCTTTTAGCTTCATTTTCCGTGGCTTCTCTTATCCTTTCTTCGAGTTGCTTCTTTTCCAAACTACAAGCATCTATGCAACAGACTTTTTGAGCATGTTCTAATTTCTGCTGCAGATCCAGAATCTTGAATGAAAGAAGTTTGCAAATAAAACTATAAGAAGAGTATGACCTATTTTTTAAATTATATTTCATTGATCATGCTATTACAGTTGTCCCCATTTTTTCCCCTTTTCACCTCTTTTTCAGTTAGGGAAATACCACACCAATAGCAAACACAGTATCGCTGCCATACAAATCTGATCTAAGGTAAAGAGTGTGGCTGGATTTATTTTAATTTGAAAAATAAATTATTTGGGTTTTGCAATATGCAATACATTCACACAGCTGTATAGTGAAAACAGAGCTATATAGTGAACAGTCCCCTTTCTACCCCTAACCTGTCTTCTGCCATCAAAGAGGGTAGCACTGATATTAGTTTCTTATATGCCCTCTCGGAGATTTATTTATACATACTTAAACAAATATTATTAAATAGTTCTCCCCCCACAGACACTTTTTACACAAGTGATGGCATATTATACTTACATGCCTGGCTTTTTAAAATAAAAATACACTCAGTGAGTTTTCCATATTATAAGTACATACACAGTTGCCTTCTCTTCCACAGCCGTATACCATTCCACTGTAAGAATATACCATAACTTATTTAACTAGCCTCCTACTGAGGGACATTTAGATAAATTCCAATATTTTGCTGTTATAAACGATGTCTCTAGAATAACTCACGAGGTGTGTGGATTTGCCAGAGCAAAGGTTATTATTTGTTTGTTTGACAGATAAGGCCAAAGTGTCTCCATAGTATTAGACCTATTTACACTTCTAACTGCAGTGTGTGAGGAGTCCCTGTTTTCTCCACAGTGTGACCACATTCATGATTCTCTCAAAGTCAAGGTCACTTACAAACTAAGTAGCAATTAGCAGATTGCCTAGCACCAGTAATAGGTTCTTTAATACCTTGGTAACACCAAAAATAAGATCTATGAATTCGAAAGAAAGATATGTAATTTTATTCTAGAATTAAAAAAAATTTGTACCAGTCACAAATTTAAATTAAAAGTATCATTAATTTTTTTTGTTAGATAAATGTCCTTTTAAACTATTTACTTATTTTTTATAAGCCTTTCTGTCATCCAGATTTGTGACTGGTACATAGTAAATGTTCAACAAATATTTGTTGAGTGACTGGATTCCAGCAGAAGAGCTGCTCTCCCCCTATTCTATCTATTGGTCCCACGTTGCCCGCATCCAGTGAACGTCAACAGGAGAGGTAAAGGTGTGAAATGATTCAGGGCAGTGGCAGAGGCCAGGTCAAGTTCCTTTGTGTTGCCTCATTTAACTCTGTGCTTAGGGTAAACGCTTACTTAAAGACATTCAGTCTTAATTCCCCAGATGAAAGTATCCTCCATTGGATTCTCTGTCAAGGACATATGTCAAACTTTCGACCCCATCACCCAATTTAAGAAAGAGAACACTTCTAATACTTTTGAAGTTCACTCTGTGACCTTTGTCAATTATAGCCCTTCCTGCTCCACCTGAGAAAACTAGTATCTTGAATTTTGTGTTAATCATTTCTTTGCTTTTTCTTTTAATGGTATATATCTCTATAGGACATAGTTTTTATTTGGTACTATTTTGACCTGTATGTTTATTTGTTTTAAAGATTTTATTTATTTTTAGAGAGGGGGGAAGGGAAGGAGAAAGAGAGGGAGAGAAATATCAATGTGTGGTTGCCTCTGGCACGGCCCATACGGGGGACCAGGCCTACAACCCAGGCATGTGCTCTGACTGGGAATTGAACCGGTGACCCTTTGGTTTGCAGGTCCGTGCTCAATCCACTGAGCTATACCAGCCAGGGCCTATTTTGACCTTTATATCAATGGATCATACTGTGTTTTTGGTGACCTGGTTTTTATTCTGTATTATATCAAACTATAGCATGTACTTGTAAGTCATTAATTTTCACTGTTGTATGTATGCTGTTGTGTAAATATGCCATTTATTTATTCAATCTCATGTCAGTGGCATTTGTTTTCTTTCCAATTTTCTGCTTTTTTAAACAATGTTACTATGAGGATGACTGAGTTCCTGCCTCGAAGTGGAAGTGTTGGGTTATACAGTATCTTCACCTGTTACTTCACTAGAAGCCAATGCCAAACTGCTTCCCAAAGTGTTTGAATGGACTCATTCCTCCAGCTGCAGTCAGCATGAGTTCCTGTTGCATAAAATCCTCACTGACATTTAGTACTGTCTAAATGTAAAATTTTACCAATCTTTATCAATTACTTTTTTTATGGAATAATAACATACATGCAGTAAAGTGTACATATCTTAGGCATCCTCAGTAAAATTTTAGTTATATAACTGCCTCCCAGACCCAGATATAGAATACTTCTAGCAACACAGAAGATGCCCTCCTGTCCCCTCCCAGGCCTTACAGAGACAGCCATTTATCCTATCGCCATAGCTGAGTTTCGTCTACTCTTAAACAACTCTTTTGTGCTGGCTTCTTTACCCCAACATTAGGCATCTGAGTTTAATTCAAATTCATGTCATCTACTTCTCGATGTTAGTTGTATGTTTATATAGTTTGTTAAAGTGACTTATTTATTGTATAAAATTTGACTCAGACAAACCTACAGATGAAAACGTGCAACTGCTACGCACTGCTGCCACCTGGTGTTGGGCAGTCTGAAAGGCAGGGCAGTATTTCAAAGTGGCTCATTTCACAACACAGATCCTTCCAAAAATTACAAAATAAAAATCAGGTAAACGCCAATCCACATGAGAGGAGAATAAACCTTTTAAAATTTGAATGTATAAGACAAAAGTCACTTGGTCTCAGTGCTTTAACTTATTGCTTTAATGAAACACCTTTATAAGTTCATGCAGTTTAAAAAAAAGACACAAGATTTGCTGGAATTGAAGGAGCAGGTGAAGTCAAAGGGAGGCAAACTTGGGAGAGTAAAGAAAAACCCTAAAGTCTATCAAGTTTGCAGCATATAATTTCTTAAAGTCCTTTGGGAAACAGGATTTTGATAGTGGTATTCAGTGCATTACTTATTACGGGTGAGGATAATTACCTTTTTCTCTGAATCAGCAACTTTAGATTTCTCCTGAGCCAGCTTTTCCTTCAGGTTGTTCTGTAATTTAATGCTCTGAGCCTGTGTAAGTACCTCCAGCTCCAGCTCCTTGATTTTCTGCTGACAGTGCTTCCACTCTGCTGGGGGTGAAGAGCACATCCTGGCACTGTCTAATAGCTTCTGCTGGGCCTGCTTTAGTTCAATTTTGATCTACAGGTGAGGAATAAATAAGAGTGATGGCACTAAGCAGGGAGCGAATGTCAGTGTGAGCCAGAATAAGCAGCTTTCAAAGGAACACCGTACCCCAAGAGCTGATTACCTCTCTGGAGCTGCCCTGGGTTAGTAAGGTTTGCCAAGGTCTATCTCACCAGATGGCAGCTGGGCGAATGGATTTTCCTGAGCTTCTATACATGTGTGGGCTAAACATTTTCCATTCTTTTTTTCTATCACTTCAAGCTGGCTTTCATTCCCACCAGTCCACGGAGCTGCCAGAGTGCTATTGCCAAAGTAAATCCATTGGACAGTTGACCTCTTAGAGGCATTCACTCCCTCCCTCTCAGAAAGTTCTCCTTGTCTCTCGGAGTTTGTGATACCACACTCCCCTGATTTTCACTTGCCTCTCTTCTGTTCCTTCTTGGTCTCTTTTGTAGACTGTTCTAATGCTACCCAACTTCTAAATATTATTGGATTAAACTAGGCCTTGAGAGTGGATTATTCTCTCTCGTGGTTCACTCCCATGATTTAAAATACCGCCTTTATGCCCAGTAACTGCCAAAGTGAAACTTCTGCCCACATCTCTAAAACTGTTTTTCTCTGTCTTCCTGATTGTAGTAAATGATGCCTCCGTCGACCCTCCTGTTCAGGCCAGTAACCTGAGAGTTGTCCTTGAGTTTTCCTCTTCCATCATGGGCCAGTTCAGCGTGAGCTGCCACTCTGCCTCCACAGCAGATCTTGCATCAGTCCATTTGTGCCACTTGTGTCACCGCCCTAGTCCAGATCATCATCATCTCTAGCCCTGGCCGTAGCAATAGCTTTGACACTGGTCCTGCCATTTCCATTTTCACTCCCTTCTAATATGTTCTCTGCATAGCAGCCAAAGTGTCCTTTCTTTTTAAAACATAAATTGAACTGCTTGACTCCCCTCCTTAACTATTTCAGTGGCTTCCCATCACTCTGGGAAGAAATCCCAGCAGCTTGTCTGGCCTTGCATGATCAGGCCCTTGCCGACCTCTTTAAAACCATCTTGTCATTCCCCCTTCTTCCACTGAGCTCCCGTCCTGCTGGCTTCTGTTTAGGTTTCCAACACACCAGACTGCACCCTTCACTCTGCTAGGAATGCTTTCTCGTTTCCCTCCTCTTGGTATGGTTGGTTCCTGTCCATTCTTCAGGTCTTAGCTTAAACATCACTTTGTAAGAGAAAACTTTCATGCTCATTTAATCTGAAGAGGTCTTCTTACTCACTCCTTACTTATTACACCACATTTATTTCCTTCATAGAACTTATCACAATTTAAATTAAACATGTACTTAACTACTTGTTTACTTCCTTCTTCCCCACCCTAAATTCCCAGCAGGGACCATGTATTTTATTCACTTCTCAGTATCCAAGGCCTGTCAAACCACCTAAAGTGGATAATTAACCAATATGTACTGAACAAATAAATGAATGAATGACGTTCTAAGGAATATTAGAACCTGGTGAATGGGCATACCAGGCAGGGCTCACAGACAAAAATGCTCAGGTAGAATTTACTTTACCTTATGCAAAGCAGGATTTCCTGGGCTCCAAGCTTTTCAACTGAATTAATAGGGATTATAACTATACTTTCCTCCACCTGTGATTTCTGTGGATCAACCATTCATGGTTTATTAAATGAATCTAAAACTTAATAATAACTCTCTGAGTATCAGTTTCTTCATCTGTAATATGGGGACAACTACTTATCTGATCAAAGAGTTGGGAAGCTACATTAAATAAAGCAATGAAAATATCAAGAATAGAAACAGCCAAATAGGTAACGCCTAATACAAGTTAACTGCTGTTCTTCAAGAATCACTTATAGATTATCTACCGTATTTGACATATAGAACTGAGGCAGATACCACTATAACTGTTGTATATTGCTTAGGCTTTCATACCCATGAAGCAGCTGAGATTGGTATTTTACCCCACTTTAGAGATGAAAAAGCTGAGTCTCAAATATGGTTGGTAAATAATAGAACCATGGTCTGATGCTCTCATGTCAGAAAGAACTCTGCCCTCCTTGCTGAATTATACCTTGCTGCAGTTATTTGATTCAACCAATAATAATGGAAACACCTATTAAGGATAAATAAGTGTAGAGATAGAATGAGGGCAGAACAAC
The DNA here is from genome assembly GCA_028533065.1 of Trachops cirrhosus. Classification (NCBI taxonomy): domain Eukaryota; kingdom Metazoa; phylum Chordata; class Mammalia; order Chiroptera; family Phyllostomidae; genus Trachops; species Trachops cirrhosus. The sequence goes on along the minus strand of CM052542.1, from coordinate 25,991,283 downwards.
CAGGGCCTGGGCTCAGGTCATTGAAATTTAATAAGTGCTAAAATTTTAGGTAATAATTTTAAAAGACTGTATAACGTTAAAAATTCTCATATGTACAGGTTGACAACGTACATGGCCCTTCAGCAGCAGAGAAACAATGGAGCTGCGTGCCTACTTGGTGGGGAGAAGTTAAAGGAGTAGTTAACCAGAGAGCTCACGTTGTCCACCCATCTACGGGCACCGTCACGAATTATGAGGTTGAGAAAAGTTTTTTTAATCCTCACCAAGGATATGTTTATTGATTTGAGAGAGATACACAGAGAGACAGAAAGAAAGAAAGAAAGAAAGAAAGAAAGAAAGAAAGAAAGAAAGAAAGAAAGAAGTGAGACACAAACATCAATCAGTTGCCTCCCTTACATGCCCTGAGCGGGCGATTGAACCTGCAACCTGTGTATGTGCCCTGACCGGGAAATGAACCCACAACCTTTTGGTGTATAGGACAATGCTCCAACAAACTGAGCCTGCCGGCCAGGGCAAAAGTTGAGAAATTTTGATTCATTTTCCCCAGGGCCAATTGAGTGAGATTTCTCTATAAAGAATGTGTCAACTAGAGTTACCTTAATGTTTTCGTCCTGAAGTAAGCTGTTATGTTGCTTCAAGTCCAAGTTCTTTCCCCGCTCATACCGAAGCTCTTTTTCAGCTGAGTTGCATAGAGTCTGAAGCCGGTGCAAATTCTGGCGAAGCTGTTGTATTTCCTCTTGGTGTTGGTATTTCAGTTTTTCTCCAGATGTTAGACTCTAAAACAAACATTTTAAAAATGTGCACAATTTGAAAGAATATTGGTGAGACCTGGGTTCCAGTTGTCAGAACCAGGATTATCAGCGTGTGATTATTCACGTGTTTTTGGCGTTGGCTTATCTACAACAAATCACTCTTTTATACTTATAGCTAGTTAGTGCATGTTCATATAATTTAACTCTCATTAATTAGAGTAAAAATATCAAAGAAATTATGTGAACAATAGCAGTTAAATCTAGACAATTAACTTCCTTATTTTTCATATCAGTGAAGGGCAACAGAGCATGGACAATTTTAGGGTAAAAATTGGGCCTCTCAGCGCAATAAAACTACTGTGACCAAAGGAGGCGTCATGAGGGTTTTCTCGAAGGTAGGCACGCACGGGCGTGCTGAGTGGATGACGAATCCAACCCTACCCAGTTCAGTGGAGAAGATATACTGTATGTCTCCTCAGGCAAGGGAAACAAAAGAAAAAATAAGCAAATAGGACTACATCAAACTAAAAGGTTTTAGTACAGCAAAGGAAACCATCGACAAAATGAGAAGACAACCTACTGAATAGGAGAACATATTTGTCAATGGAACATCTGATAAGGGGTTAATATCCAAAATTTATAAAGAACTCATACAACTTAACACACACACAAAAAAACAATTAAAAACTGGATGAAGGACCTGAATAGACTCTTTTCCAAAGAGGACATACAGAGGTATGAAAAGATGCTCAATTTCACTAATCATTAGAGAAATGCAAATTAAACCACAATCAGATATCATCTCACATCTCTCAGAATGGCCATCATCAATAAATCAAGAAACAAGTGCTGGTGAAGACATGGAGAAAAGGGAAGTGGGAATGCAAATTGATGCAGCCACTGTGGAAAACAGTATGGAGGGTCCTCAAGTGATTCAAAATGGAACTGCTTATGACCAGCAATTCCACTTCTGGAATTAGAGGTATAACCTCTCTAAAGTCTCAGTTTCCTCATCTATAAAGTGGAAACAATAATTTCCTGCCTCATTGTATTCCTTACTATATGAGTCACATACAGGTTATTTAGTATGGTGCTTAGAACATAGTAAATATTCAATAATGTTATTTTAAAAACCATGAAGCTAGGTTTTAAACCTATAAAATTGATATATTCATGGTGGTTCCAACTTCTTTCAAGAATATTGGGAAAGTAATATCTAGAACTCAGCTATCACAACCTTACCTGGAATGATACTGAACAGCAGAAACTAAGCCCCAAAGGCCATCAGCAGCCACAAATACATATGAACAACAGAGCTCACATACTCACAAAAGAGGCTCTCACGGTTCTTTTTCTATGGATTTCCCATATGTAAGCATTCTTTAAAGTCTGGAATCTGGTCTCAGCCTACAGTTGCTTAAATTTGTCCATTATGAGATTAAGAAGACACACCACACTTGGACCGCAGCTAGATACTAGACTCCGTAATCTGACCACAGGGGTTTGAAACCGGAAAAGACACCGGAGCTCGGGCTGCCTGTCACTAGCAAACCCAATAAGCAATGACAGCAATTAAATCTTTATGGGCGCTTTATTCGGATGGCAGGCGATCTGAGAAGATGGTGAGTTCATATCCTAACAGACCATCTTCCCTTTTCTTTCCAGGCCAAGGTTTTTATAGCAGGGAATAAACAAGGTGCGGTGAGGGGTTTTGAAATTCAGGGAGGGTCAGGTAGAAGAAACTGCAACATTCCTGTCTAGGGCGGTTAGCTGTTCCCAGAGGCAGGTGGTCGGTTTGCCCTTCCTGAAACAATGGCCTGGATGCCTCCACTTGTCCCCAGGTGGTAATCTCTAGCAGCGCCCCAGGAGGCCGGCTGTTTTCACAGGAGCCGGGATGGGCCTTATCTGTAGTTTCTGAAACAAAAGCTTTAAGATACACATAACTTGCTAGGCTAAAACTTTTAACCTTAAACTAAAATTTTCCAACTTTTGAGTCTCCTATCAGGTCTAGACCATAAAACTCCACACACAAGAACTAAAAAGAACAATCTATAGACGTCAGCAGGTCAAAGAACCCTGTAAACAGAAAGGGGTTCTGAAATGATCATGGTACAGCTCACTGCCAAAAAGAAAAATCTGTCTAAAATGTATTTTCTTCCTTGCCTGCTTAAAGAAGTAACTGAAACAGTGTGTGTGGCCCTGCTTTGGAAATGCAAAGTTCAAAACACAAATATGTTATTTCTTTCCCACGAGGCCCACTCGCATCTTGTTTACTGCCGAATGTGCCTTAACACAGGCCAGCACAGCACAGAAACTCAATTAAGAAGTGGAGTCAGTAAGAGCAATCCCAAGTCATTATTACGGAAGGTAATTACTGAAATGTGCAAGAATTCAGGGAAACCTTAAGAGGCTATGTGCTACATAGGACTGTTTCCCCTTTCACAGAGTGGCTGTTTTCCAATATTTCTCATAGAATTTTTATATGTATAATAGTTTTTCACCTCCTTCCTGGGTACTGAAATAATTCTTCAAACAATGGGAAAGGGTACATTAAAGAAAATTGATAAATTAACTGGGGTGCTACTTTTCATACTCTAAATCCCATTATTCTAAAAGAATGCTGGTTATTTTGAGCTCATAAGCAAAGATTTTATAATCTTTGTGACCACAGTGTTCGTCCTCCGCCCAGGCCTCCTGCACCGGCCCCTGCCCAATACAGGGCCTATCTCTGGGAGATGTACAATTAACCCCTTTTTGAATATTTGATGTCATACTTCCTTTTGGTCTTCTGAACAAATCTAGTAACTTCCTCCTCTTTCATACGTATGTAAGTCTCCTTTTGGGTATATACAGGGGTAGGTAAAAGTAGTTTTACAGCTGTGCGTCCGTGAAACACAAAAGCTAATAAAACTATTGTAATCAGCATAATCTGCATGACTTTTCCATCAAACAACTGTAAACCTCCTTTTGCCCACCCCTATATTTTCCTTGTTTACTGTTATCTGCCTAATTTTGAAACTCTGTCTGAATTTCTTTTCAAATATATATTGACTTCCTTTATTGCTACTTTTTTTTTTCTAAATGTATGAGTGAATCCCTTTTCAAATATATATTATCAGTATTTTGAATTTGGTTTACTTTGCTTATGAGCACAAAGGCCTCCCTTTGTTGATCTCAGAACAGTTGCTAGAAAGGCATGGCTAGGGAAATCTTATTCTGTGCAAGAAGGATCCTGTAAAATTGGGGTATAAGAGCTGAAGTGTAGCTCGTAGTCACCCCCTTCATTTTTCCTGGAGGCAATCTCCTTTAAATAGCAAAAGCCATATTTAAAACAATTCCCTATCTGTGGTCTCTTCTCTCCAAAGCAAAGTATTTTGTACACCTAAGCTAGTTACCAGAAGTAGAAAATGTGGCACAAATCCTCCCATTCCCTGTCCTACCTGCCAGGGCAGACAGCGACAATTAATCGGCATTTTCTTCCTATGCAGACTCAGTATAGCCTAAGAACCCTTTATAATCAAATGCATCAACTGATGGGCTCAGTTCAGATTTTGGTTGCTGTTTTATACCATTCAGCCTGTGGTTATGATATTGTTCAACAAATATATGTTTAATGTTGATATAAAATTATTTTTATATCCACAGCTGATCAGAGGAAAGGGCCCCGTCACAGCGTGAGCTGCAGCACCTACCTCAGCGCTCCCAGAGCTCTGAGCCTGCAGGAGGCTCTGATTTACATGGCTCAGTTCTCCTCCAAGCCTCACAACTTTCTTAGGCTCCAAGGTCAATTGCTGTTCTTCACTTTTCATATCTTGGTTCTGTTGTAATTCTTCCTCTTTCTGCCTCTCTCTTGGAAAAGTGCCTTCCTCTACTGTCTCCTCTGGAGTTTCCTCCTGCTTACTCTCTCCTAGTTCAGGACTTGGTGAAAATATAACAATAAAAAACTATCCAAATGCTCATTCTACTAGCAGAATATGGAGGGGAAAAATAATCTACTAGTCAAGAAAGTATGCAAGCAAGATTTTCAGCTTGAATTCTATGGCACATCATTTATCTTATTCTTATAATTTAACCTTAAAAACAAATAAATGAAGGGATTAAGCAAAAAAACAAAAACAAAAAACTCACAGATACAGACAACAGTGTGGTGATTACCAGAGGCAAAGTGGGGTGGGGGGAGGTGGAAGAAGGTAAAGGGGGGATAATGGTAATGGAAGGAGACTTGACTTGGGGTGGTGAACACACACTTCAGTGTACAGATGACGTATTGCAGAACCATACACCTGAAACTTACATACTTCTATTAACCAATTTCACCTCAATAAATTCAATTTAAAAAATTGAGTCAACCCAGAATCCTATACCCAGTGAGAGATATCCTTCAGGAATAAGGCAGAAGTCAAGACATGATCACATGAATGTAAACCAAGAGAATTTGTCACCAGCAGACTTACTGTAAGAGAATGGCTAAAAGCATTCTCTGTATGCAAAGGAAATAGTAAAAGAAGGAGTCTTGGATCATCAGGAAGTAAGAAAGTACCAAAAGAGTAAAAATATGGATATATACAATACACTTCCTTTTTCATTTAAGGTTTCTAAATTCTGTATGATGGTTGAAGCAAAACTTGTAACACTTTCTCATGCGGTTCTAAATGTATGTAGAGAAAAATTTTAAGACAATTGTATTATAAATGGGGGAGAAAAAAAGGACATAAAAGGAGGTAAGGTTTCTACATTTCACTCAAACTGGTAAAATAATGTTGTGTGTGTTTATAAAATATAATACCTCAATAAACCACTGATAAAGCTATATAAAGACATACACTCAAAAACACAATAGATACTTAAAATGGAATTCTAAAAAATGTTACCCACAGAAAGGTATAAAATAGAGAACAGATATAAACAACAGAGAAAACAAATAGAAAGGCAAAAAAGAAAGAATGGCAGAACTAACCCTAACAGATTAATAATTATATTATGTGTAAATGCTGTAAGTATACTAATTAAAAGACAGATTAGCATAGTGAACGAAAAAGTTTCTCAAAACAATGATCAGATACAATGTTAACTAAATAGCAAAAACAAACCTCCCTGCAGATTATAGTCTTAATTATGTAAAAAACCACATATATATTTATGTGTATGGGAAAAAAGACAAAGAAAATTTAGGGTGTTAATATTTCTCATGGTGGGAATTATGCATTATTATAATCTCCTTATACTTTTTCATGCTTTACAAATTTTCCATAAAAAGCATATATTCATTTTTAAAAGCAGGAAAAAGTTTTAAACTGTGACAGTGTATCAGGAGACAACTCTTTGTGTAATGCTTGCTTGTAGCTATTAATAATTTTTCCAGTCATATCAGGAATTGAATGTCAAATTATTGCAGGGGGTGGGGGAGGGGAGAGGTGGGTGGAGGTGGAAATGGGTATAGGGGAGATAAATGGTAATGAAAAAAATAACATAAAATAAATTATTATAGTGATCAAGCCAAATAAAATATATTCCCCAAATAATTAACACGATAGGGGATTTTCACAGTTTACCAGAGTTCCTCTCTCTCTTCCTTTGGGCTTTGAATGTCTACATCCGAAACTGGTACTTTAGACATGAGATCTTTACAGGTATTTTCTCTTGTAATCAAATTAGCAGCTGCAGTATTTATCCCTAAAGTAAAATGATTTAATTGTTCAAATTCTTGTGCAAGCTTCAAGACCTGTGAAGTTAAGTAAAAAGACAAATATTCTATTTTGCATATTCTTATGTATAATTGTGAGAAAATATATTGGTTCCATTAAATGATTAAATAGTTATTGCCTTAAGCAATAAATTGACATCCTACTTGCAGTTGTTATATAGTCTAACCCATCTTACCACAGGCATAAGGGTGATAAATCCATGGTTTGTAAAAGAAAACATTATTTTTGGCCTGGGGTTGGCTTCCCAGGATTTTGTTCTATCTTTTAGCAAGGAAAATAAAATGTGTTCTGTAGAGTTTGACACTATTATTATATATTTTTGTTCTCAAGTTTTTAATGTACTTCATTGATTCATAAAAGCAATAATATATTGCTATATAAATATTAGAAATAATATTATATGTACATTACAGGTACAAATTTCTTCCAGTCTGATCCTATTCATTTGAAAACATTTGAATGTGTAAAGGCCCCTAGACTGTGGTAGTGGTTCTCAAACTTCAGCAAATAAGAGCATCGGTCGTCTGAGTCATTTAAACATGTAGTCACTCGTTGCTGCTCCACCCCCAGATTCAGAACCAGTGGTCTGGGCTGGAAAATGGGGGTTTGCACTGGTCTCCCAGGTAATTTTGATGCAGGTGGATGCTCTGGGAGCCACTGGTCTGTTGTGTAATTTGGCAAAACATTTGTTTAGGATTTCTTTTGTTGTTGTTCTTTTTTTTTTATTTTTCAGAAAAACACATTCCTGTCCTCAAAGATTGCTCTTTATAAAACGAACAACACTTCCAGAAGGCAGAAAAAAGAGTGAGCAAGGAATCGTTCTCAGAAAGGAAGACGGATCCCCATCAAAGGATTGCATGAAAATAGACAACGACCTGAGACTCCCATTCTGAGCCCGTCTGAAAATGCGAAGTTTCTGCAGAAGCTGTGCTTGATTCTAAGGATACAATGAATGTAAATCTAAAGATTAATTTAAGTTACTTTAAGAGATTCCTTTGTTTCATTTCCTAGGCCTTTTCACTTCTCTGAAGAGAAACTACAGTGTGTGATATAGACTATCATCTCATAAGTCCGTACAATCTCACGCAAACTATAACCTTGCCAGGGGAGAGGGCTGGTCTTGAGCTGGGCCTCAGGGGATGGAAAGATGTGGATAGGTAAGAGGCTATAACACATTTAAAGCATTTTAAGCATGAGCAATATGGTCAAAGGCACTGGTGTGGAAGTGAATACAGATATTTGAGCAGGAGTAAGGAGAATGGCTTTACTGGAGTAGGGGCTACAGGAAGGAAATATGGTAAGACTGAGGGGCGGAGCCACTTTCTGAGGGACTCGAAAGAGAAGACTTTTCAGTAGGCTTGCTTTACTTTTGTAAGCAGGAAAAAAAGAGATTTCAAAATACTACTTAATAATTTTTTATGGTCAATGTAAAAATGTAAACATTAGTTTCTTAAGAAGAAAGTCAAAAGGAATTTAAATTTGATATCATGGCAACCTGAGAACTGCTGAAGTTTCTGAAGAGGATGATGATACTAAAACTGAGTCTTTTCTAGGCATTCTGGATTTGCACGTGATGGTGAACATCTTAGGTAGGTAGAAGCTTTGCTCTTTACCGTGAAGAAAATTCTATCCAAGGGAGCTCCCATGGCGCGGATGTTGTAGAGCAGGGCCAGCGCGGTCCACAGGCTCCGCCCTACCAACGTTTTATCTTAGTAACACAGCTCAATCTAGTACGCAGCCGGACTTCAAGTGCCATGAAGTATTAAATTGATCGTTCCACTTTATGCTTGAGGCCCTAGGGCAGGGAGGACAGAGCTTAGGCTGAGCATCGCCAGGCAACTTGCCAGTTGTTTTAATGTCTGTGAGCCTGGTGTTATGTGTAAAACTGAGGGCGCCGGTCTGCATGACCACGTCCCATCCAGCTCGAAAATTCTGTGACTATGAGTGTAGGTATTGTGACTCAAACAAAATGACATAAAAGCTTATAAAACAGGGGCTTTAATAAATACATAAAATACAACTTTTTAGCTACTCTCAGCAAGACTACCTTTAAGTCTAAAGCATTCTATGTCCTGAAAATCAACTTGAATATACCAAAAAAATTAGATTCTAAACAGAAACTTTTAATGAGTAAAAGTTTGGTGGGAAACAATATATCCAGCCTCAAAGTATCTCCTCACAAGATATTTGTTAATTGCAAAGGGAACAATAATAACTTTACAGGGGAGAAATCTGGCAGATACTGTCTTAAGTAACCAAATGGTTAACATTACTAGTAATGGAACAAAAGAGACCGTGTGTCTCTGGATATAATGCACTGAGGACACAGAATCACTGCTGCAGTGTTCCCGCCCAAAATACCTGAATGATGTTGTAAGGAAACATCAGACACACTCAGATGGGGGACATTCTTCAAAATAAATTATCTGTACTTAAAAAATATCAGTGATGAACAACAAAGAAAGACTGAAGAACCGCGGCAGATTAAAGGAGGCGCAGAGCGATGTAATGTATGCTCCTGGACTGGATCCTGCACAAGAAAAAAATTGTTCTTTTGCCACAGAGTAGAACAATGATAAAATTTGAATATGAGTTGGAGATTAGGTAATAGTACTAAATAAATGTTAATTTTTTGATTTTGCGACTTGTACTGTGATATTATATTTAGTGGTAAAGGAGTACTATGCCTGCAAGTTACTCTTGAAGGGTTCAGAAAATAAAGCATGTGTATGTGTGTGTACAGAGAGAGAGAATGATAAAGCAAACATGGTACCGTGTTAATACTTGGAGGAGTAAAGGCATATGGGAGTTCTTTGTACTATTTTTGCAACTTTTTTATAAGCCTGCAACTATTTGAAAACAAGATGGGATTTTTTTGTTTTTGTTTGTTCTTATGGGAGAGAAAAAGCGAGAGAATGCCAGATGACCAGGCTAGTGATCTGGATCTCTCATTTTTATATTACACTCTTCTCACCACAGTTCATCCTCTGTGTGAAATTTTCTATTTTGAAAGACAAGATCCTTTAGTTGTACAGTGTGATGATAAACCACCTTGCTGACAATATCCCGCAGAAAAAGCTTATAGTAGGCCATGTCCTACGTATCTCCCCTCCCCTCCCAGGCAACAAACCCTGGGTTCTGGACTTTTCCCTTCCTAGGTCACATACTATTTGATCTATGTCCCAATCCTTCAGCAATTTGCTCCTTTCTTTCAGTTTACCAACCGCATATGGGACAAATTAGGTCTTGATTTGATGCTTCCCTTCACATGTGGTGTTAAGACATAACACAACATATTTTAACTGTTGTGCTCTAGCCTTCACTCCTTCCTACCATTTTAATCAAGATCGACACACAGATCGATGAAGAGAAATTTCAGCCAGGAGCTGATGATAACCTGACAGGTGGGCCTCCAGAAGTCGCACTACAGGCAACCCCTCCATCTAGTGCGGCACTAACCCTGGTCTGGCCGCCACTTTGGTGCTTGGGGAACAAACTGGGGCCAGGACATTTAAACGGTTTCCTGCTTCCAAATATGAGCCTAATTTCAGTATAACTGAGAAAGATGTTTTGACTCTAAGTTTTAAATTCAAAGATATTTAGGTAACCTTTTATTTGTTTATAATTTTTATCGTGGTAAAATACACCTAACCTAAAATTTTCCATCTTCACCATTTCTAAGTATGTGGCTCAGCAGCATCACATACATTCACACTGTTGGGCAGCCACCGCCACCACCGTCCTCGGACTCTCTGTCTTGTAAAGCAAACTCCATACCTGTCCAACTGTGACACCCCGTCCCTCCCTCTCCCTCTCCCTGGCAACCACCATTATACTTTCTGTCTTTATGATTTCGACTGCTCTAAGAATCTTACGTAAGTGAAATCGCACAGTACTTGTCTTTTTGTGACTGGTCAATTTCACTCCCTATAACGTCCTCAAGTTTCGGCCCTGTGATAGCATATTACAGAATTTCCTCTTTTAAAGCTGACCAATATCCCACTGCAGGTGTGCACCACAATTTGCTTCTCTGTGCATCTGTCGGTGGGCACGCGGGTTGTCTCCACATGGTAGATGCTGGGATTACGCTGCTGCTATGAACACAGTTGTACAAGTATCTCTTTGAGATTCTGCTTTTACTGCTTTTGGGTGTATGTCCAGAAGTGGAATTGCTGTATCATATGATAATTTTATTTTTAAGTAAACCTTTTGCTTTATAGTATGTGTTCCAAAAATTAAGCCATTAGGAAGCTGGTTTAATGTTAAAAAATATATTGATCCTAAGAGTGAAGTACTGGCTGAAGTGTGAATATTTATTCTGAAATTCAGCTTGATTTATAACCCACACTACATGGTAACTTATTTTATAATAATAAAAGAAACTCCAACTTCCATGTCATCTCTTACTGAAAATTAATTTCCTTTTATCTTATTTTCATAAATGATATGTCATATATCAAACATTTAAATACTTAATAACTCAGTCTCACCTTTGTTTCTAATTCAGAATTCTCTCTTTGTAGCAGGTTATATGCTACTAAAAAATGATCTTCTGCTGCCTCTGGAAGACTTTGAATTTCGTTATAAAGGCATGTAAGTTCTGACTTTGATTTTTGCAATTCCTAATGAAGAAATGAAGATATTTAGTAGAATAAAATAAGACCTTCCCCATAAAAGGTTTAATATATCTAAAAAGGAATCTTTGAAATAATTCTGATGAATTTCTTATTTTAAATACAGGGGGTGGGCAAAAGTAGGTTTACAGCTATAATTATGCAAAATAGAGTTAATAAGACTATTGTAATAATCATAACCTGCATGCCTTTTTCCTTACAAACGAATGTAAACTTGCTTTGCCAAGCCCTGTATTTCAACCTATCCTCTGGCAGCAGACTCCTTTCTTAGCAATTAAAATAAATCTCACATAAATCAGTTAATTAACCTAAACATTCTTCATTTGTATGATTCACAGGTTGAAAGCCTAGGTTTTGCGAGCCATTCCTGCTTTATGCAAGGCTTGTATAAAGATAAATTCTTCAGCAATTCTGACATTAGTTATAGTACTTGTTTTTATTTTTATTTTTAAAGATTTTATGTATTTACTTTTAGAGAAGGGAAGGGAGGGAGAAAGAGAAGCAGAGAGACAGCAATGTGTGAGAGATACATGGATTGGTTGCCTCTCACACGCCCCCAACACGGGACCTAGCCTGCAACCCAGGCATGTGCCCTGACTGGGAATCTAACCAGCGACCTTTCAGTTCACAGGCCAGTGCTCAGTCCACTGAGTCACACCAGCATGGGCTACAGTACTTGTTTTTAAATGTATCCTTTTAAAAAGTTGCCTTTTCTAGAACAATGTACTACATGGTTTACCTTCAATCTTGTGACAACAGATGAGGTAGGGTTATTGAAACCGAGGCTCAGAGAATGTAAGTGACCTATTTAAATTCACATAGCCTGGAAGTGTTCTTAACTACAAAGTATGCTATCTTACTTAATGAAGTGTATCAGTGACTTAATCAACTAAGGTTTCCTCTAATCTTGTTTTTTTTTCCTATGACAGAAAGTACTTTATTTAGATGCAGATGTTTAAAATCAAATTTCTACATTAACGACATGAATATGCAGTATTTGACTGGTGGATGACTGGGGTCTGGGACTCAGTTGTCATGCTCTATGAAGGGAATAGGTGATACAGAATTTACTTTAGGAGAGGAGCTACTTTATGTTCCCGACGTCTTGAGATCAGAGTGGGGAGAATGTTGATGAGGAAGGTACTGGGCAAAAAGGAGAGAAGGTAAGGAGTGGCCACCCAAAACCACAGGAAGAGGGAAAGTGGTATCAGTTTCCTACCTCATTTCATGGAAAATTCCCGTAGATTAGCAGGACGGGATTTGGGAAAATGCACTGGCTGACACCCACCCAGCGAACTGACAGTCACTGTCCTCTAAATTGGTGATCAACTTCCATGAACTCACTTTCACATCTCTCTTCCAGAGATAGGCTGGTTATGTCTCCTGACAGACCTTTCCAAGACGGCAGGACAAGTGGTTAAAAGGAGATGCAAGTCCCTGACCTGGTGACCACCATAATAATCACCTGCTTCTTAAAAGACTCTTATTGGCTAGTGCTGGACCTCAGCTAAGGGAAACAGTCACTCCCTTATTACTAATAGAAATATATATTCTATAGCTATAAGTTATTTTAAAATCAAAATAAATAACATGGAATCCCTAAATTAGAAATGTAAAAACAGGTAAATAACATCCTAAGTGGCAAAATACCTCACTTTCAACTTCCAAAGCCTTCTGTACAGTATTAAGATCAGATGTCCATTGCTTTCTCCCTTCTCTCTCTTCTGATAACTCACTTCCAAATATTTCAATTTTTTCTTGGCTCATTTTCAATATCTGCAAAAGGATTTTTACATAATTAATCCTATATATAATAATGTTTCCTATTAATTCTAATAATATATTTCTGCCTAACTCAATTATAAAGTTATCTAGGGGAGAGAGAAAGCTGGGAAAACCAGTGCACAGTGCCACAGCTGAGAAGATGCATTTTTCTCTCTAAGACTGTTTTCTCAACAAGAAAATGGAGCTCATGCTTATCCTATGTACATCATAGCCATCAGAATAAGAGTAAAATGTGATTTTGAAAGCATTTTGTAAATTTTAAGCACCCACCAAACATAAGGCGTTGTTGAAATCTTACCAAATTGATAATAATTGTAAAAATGTTAACAGTTACTATTTAGTGCTTAACATATGTCCGACATTATGGTAAATGCTTTACATGCATTATCTCATTCTGTTTTCCCAGGATTCCTATGAGGTTGGAACTATTAGTATGCTCTTTTAGCAGAGAACATAGGTGAGGCTCAGGTATATTATGTAATTTGCCCAAAGTCACACAGCTAACATTGGGATTCAAACCAACTCTAAAAGATCTTGTTTCATTTTATTTAATTTTTGTTGAGTTATAATTGACATATAACATTATATTAGTTTCAGGTGTACAACATAGTTCAATGTTTGTATATGTTGCAAAATGATCACAACAGTCCAGTCAGCATCCGTCACCATACATAGTTAAAACAATTTGTTTCCCTCGTGATAAGAACTTTCCAGATCCACTCTCCTAGCTACTTTCAAATACACAACACAGGATTGTTAAGTATAGTCTCCGTGCTGTATATTGCATCCCCCTGACTTATTCACTTTATAACTGGACACTTGAATCTTTTGACTCCCGTCACCCATTCCCCTCTCGCCAGCCCCCATGACACCTCAGGCAAACACCAATCTCTTCTCTATATCCATGGCTGAGTGTTTTGTTTGTTTTTTGCTTCCGCATATAAGTGAGGTCATCCAGTATCTGACTTACTTCACTTAATGCCTTCAGGATCCACTCATGTTGTAAATGGCAAGATTTCATATTTTTATGGATGGATAATATTACATTGGAGATACACGCCACATTTTCTTTATCCACTCATCCATCAGTGAACATTTAGGTTGTTTCAATATCTTGGCTATGGTAAATAATGTGGCAGCAAACATGAGGGTGCATATATCTTTTCAAATTAGTGTTTTCATTTTCTTTGGATAAACACCCAGAAGTGGAATCATTGGATCATACGATAGCTCTGTTTTTAACTTCTTGAGGAACCTCCATAGTGTTTTCCACAGTGGCTGCACTAACTTTCATTCCCACCAACACTGCACAGGGTTCCCCTCTCTCCATCTCCTCACCAACACTTGTTATTTATTCTCTTTTTGATAATAGCCATTAGAACAGGTGTGAGGTGACAGCTTATTGTGGTTTTGATTTGCATTTTCCTGATGATTAGTGACGCTGGGCATCTTTTCATGTAATTGTTGGCCATCTGTTTGTCTTCTCTGGAAAAATGCCTATTCAGACGCTCTGTCCATTTTAAAATCAGATAGTTTGGGGTTTTTTTTTTTTTGGCTATTGGGTTATATGAGTTCTTTATATATTTTGGATATTTAACACCTTATTGGATATATGATTTGCATATATTTTCTCATATTTGGTAGGCTGCCTTTTCATTTTGTTGATAGTTTCCTTTGCCATGCAGAAGTTTTCTAGTTTGATGTAGTCCCATTTGTTTATTTTTTGGTGTCAGATCCAAAAAATTATCACCAAGACCAGTGTCAAGGAGCTTATTATCTGTCTTTTCTTTTTGTAGTTCTATCATTTTAGGTTGTAAATTCAAGTCTTTAATACATTTTGAGATGTTTGCATATTGCTACTCAGTTTCCCCAACACAATTATTGAAAAGACTGTCCTTTACCCATTGTATATTCTTTTAAAAACTATTTTATTGATTATGCTATTACAGTTGTCCCATTTTTCCCCCTTTGTCCCCCTCCACCCAGCATTCCCCACTCCCTCTGACAATACCCCCGGCCCTTAGTTCGTGTCCATGGGTCATGCATATAAATTCTTCAGTTACTCCATTTCCTATACTGTTCTTAATATCCCCCTGCCTATTCTGTTATTACCAATTTGTATTTTTTAATCCCTGCACTTTTCCCCCATTCCCTCCCCCCCTCCCAAACCGGTAACCATCCAAATAATCTCCATATCTATGATTCTGTTTCTGTTCTCCTTGTTTGCTTATAGTTTGTTTTTTAGATTCAATTGTTGATAGTTGTGAGTTTGTTATAATTTTAATGTTCATAGTTTTGATCTTCTTCTTTTTCTTAAATAAGTCCCTTTAACATTTCATATAAGGACTTGGTGATGATGAAATCCTTTAGCTTTACCTTGTCTGGGAAGCACTGCATCTGCCCTTCCATTCTAAATGATAGCTTTGCTGGGTAGAGCAATCTGAGTTGTAGGTCCCTGCTTTTTATCACTTTGAATACTTCTTGCCAGTCCCTTATAGCCTGCAAAGTTTCTTTTGAGAAGTCAGCCAACAGTCTTATGAGAACTCCTTTGTAGGTAACTATCTGCTTTTATCTAGCTACTTTTAAGCTTCTCTCTTAATTTTTAAATTTGGCATTTTAATTATGATGTATCTTGGTGTGGTCCTCTTTGTGCCCATCTTGTTTGGGACTCTCTGTGCTTCCTGGACTTGTATGTCTATTTCCTTCATCAAATTAGGGAAGTTTTCTTTCATTATTCTTTCCAATAAGTTTTCAATTTCTTGCTCTTTCTCTCCTCCTTCCAGCATCCCATAATGTGAATGTTGGTACGTATGAAGTTGTTCCATAGGCACCTTACCCAATCCTCATTTTTAAAAAATTCTTTTTTGTTCTTGCTGTTCTGATCAAATATGTTTTTCTTCCTTATGTTCCAAAATCATTGATTTGAATCCTGGCTTCATCTACCCCACTGGTAATTCCCTGTAAATTTTTCTTCATTTCAATTAATGTAACCTTAATTTCTGATTGGATTATTTTTATGCTTTTAAAGTACCACTGAGTTCCTTGAGCATCCTAATAACCAGTGTTTTGAACTCTGCATTTGATAGATTGCTTACCTCCATTTTGTTTAGTTCTTTTTCTGGAGTTTTCTCTGTTCTTTCATTTGGGTCATATATATTTTTTGTCCCCTCATTTTGGCACCCTTGCTGCGCTTGTTTCTATGTAGCAGGTAGAGCTGCTTTGACTCCCTGTCTTAGTAGTGTGGCCTAATGTAGAAAAGCCACTGTTAACGCTTGGGTGGGCACATATGTCGGATGGAGCAGAGCCTTGGGTAATTGCCAGGGCAGGGCAACACATGTGGACCAGGTTGATGGAGTCTCGGATATGGTGCCACCGCACCATGGCTCTGTGTGGCAGAAGGCTCAGCAAAGGAACAGTGGCTGCTGCCTGGCCTCTGGAGTTTTGTGTGGGTGGAAGTTGTCCCCTGGCTCTTACCCTGATGCCAGACACTTCAGTTTCTCCCTATATGACACTGGTGACCTTCAAGCTGCTGCCCTGGTGCTGGATCCCAGAGAGAGTGAGTCTGTATAAGTTTATTTGGGCCCTTTAAGAGGAGATGCTTGAGAATCCTGGAGTTTCTTCCACTCTTCCACCCCGCACTGGTTTTTATAGCTAGAAGTTGTGGGAATTTATCTTCCTTGCCCTGGAACCCTGGGCTGGGTGGTCTGGTGTGGGGCGGGGATCCCTCACTCCTAAGATATCCCTCCCAATTTTTATCCACCATACACAGGTGTGGAACCAGCCTGTTCTGTGTCATCATGTCTCCGTGTCTCCTACCCATCCGAATGAATGTGACTACTTCAATTCCTTGGTTGTCAGACTTCCATACAGCTTGATTTTCTGACAGTTCTGAGTAATAGCTTTTTTTGTAGTTTAGCTGTAATTTTTGCTGCGATTGTGTAAGCAGGTGAGCCATGTTTACCTATGCCTCCACCTTGGCCGGAAGTCTCCCTCATTGCATATTCTTGACTCCCTTGTTGTGTATTAACTGACCACATATGCATGGGTTTATTTCTGGACTCTCCATTCTGTCTCACTGATCTATGTGTCTGTTTTTATGCCAATACCACACTGTTTTTATTGCTAAAGCTTTGCAATATAGTTTGAAATCAGGAAGCATGATGCTTCCAGCTTTGTTCTTTTTCTCAAGATTGCTTTGATATTTCCAGGACATTTGTGGTTCCACACAAATTGCACTGTTGTTGGAAATGCAGATTGGTGCAGCCATTGTGGAAAACAGTATGAGGTTCCTCAAAAAAGTAAAAATGGAATTGCCTTATGACTCAGCAATTCCACTTCAGGGTATATATCTGAAGAAATTTAAGACACTAATTTGAAAGATTATGTACACCCATATGTTCATTGCAGTGTTATTTACAATAGCTACAATATGGAAGCAAACCAAGTAACCATCAATAGAAGAACAGATAAAAAAAGTTGTGGTATGTCCTGGCTGGTATGGCTCAGTTGATTGGAGTATAGTTTCATACACCAAAAGATTAGGTGTTCAATTCACAGTAAGGGCACCTACCTAGGTTGTGGGTTTGATCCCCGTTAGGGAGCATATGAGAGGCAACCAACTGATGTTTCTCTTTCTCTCTGTGTGTGTGTGTGTGTCTCTCTCTCCCATCTTCCTTTCCTCTCTCTAAAATCAATAAACATATTTTTTAAAATGTTTTAAGTCGCAGTACATATGTATAGTGGAATATTACTCAGCCATAAAAAATGAAATCTTAATACATGCTAAGTGAACTAAGTCAGTCAGAAAAAGGCAAAGAGCATATGATTCACTTATATGTGGGATTCAAACAGCAAAATAAACAAACAAACAAAATAAAAACAGATTCCTAGATACAGAGAACAGACTGACAGTTGACAGATGGGTGAAAAAGGTGAGGGGATTAAGAAATACATATTGGGCCCTGGTTGGTGTGGCTCAGTGGATTGAGCACTGGCCTGTGAACCAAAGGGTCACAGGTTCAATTCCCAGCCAGGGCACTTGCCTGGGTTGCAGGCCAGGTCCCCAGTTGGGGGCACATGAGATGCAACCACACATTGATGTTTCTTTCCCCCTTTCTCTTTCCCTTCCCTCTGTCTAAAAATAAATAAATAAAATCTTAAAAAAAAAAGTACATATTGGTAGTTACATGGAACCACTATGGAAAGAAGTATGAAATTATCTCAAAAAATTAAAAATGAAACTGTCTTATGACCCAGTGATTCCACTTATGGCAATATGTCCAAAGAAACCCAAAACACTAATTTGGAGGAATATATGCACTCCTATCTTCATTGTAATGTTATTTACAATAGACGAATTTGGAAGCAACCCAAGTGTCCATTAGTAGATGAGTGGATAAAAAAGCTGTCGTACATGACATAATGGAATACTCTAATACTTGGTCACAAAAAAGAAGAAAATCTTACCCTTTGCAACAGTGTGGATGGACCTGGAGAGCATTATGCTAAGTGAAATAAGCCACTCAGAGAAAGATAAGTACTGTATGATTTCACTCATATGTGGAATCTAATGAACAAAATAAACTAACAAACAAAATAGAAACAGATTCATTGATTGAGAACAGACTGACAGCTCTCACAGGGGAGAGGAGGGGGTACAGGGCTAGGTGAAAAAGGTGATGGGATTAAGCGAAAACAAAAAAATCTCATGGTGATTACCACAGGGGAAGGGGGAGGTGGGGGCAGTAGAAGAGGGAATAGGAGGGATTAATGGTGATGGAAGGAGATTTACTTGGGGTGGGGAATACACTATAGAACATACAGATGATGTAGTATAGAACTGTACACCTGAAACCTATACAATTTTATTGACCAGTGTCAACCCAATAAACTCAATTATAATTGGTAGTTATAAATAGTCACAGGTATGTAAAGTACAGCATAGGAAATATAGTCACTAATATTCTAATAACCATGTATGGGGCCAGGTGCATACTGGAATAATTGGCAGAGTGGGGCACATTTTGTAGAGTATACAGTTGTCTAACCACTATGCTTTATACCTGAAACTAATATAAAATAATACTGAACCTAAACTGTAATTGAAATATAAGATTAAAAAAGAGAAAAGAGTCCTGTTCTACAATTTACCAACAGTGGGACTGTGAGTCAGTTACATAACTTTCCTTAACCTCAGTTTCCTCATCTGAAAAACAGGGATAATAGTTAGGAATATATGGACACCTCAATTACAGAAAGTATCTGTAAGTGGAAATTTACATTATTGGATTCTTCTGAATTTTCACATTTATTCTTTAGTCAGACAATACCTTTAAATCATCTTTACAATTTCAACAGACTAGTTTATCCTAAAAACATTTTTTCATGGGTTCCTTCCTGACTTCCTGCTTTCTGTAACCATCATCACAACCATAGGACATAAATTTACTCATTTCTGGGAGTGTATTTTGCCTATTTTCAGTAATTTTAAAGTGTCCTTATGAAGTCTGCCTCACCTGTATTAGAAAGTGTAACTAAAGACAATCTCTTTATTTCTTACCTTGCTCAAATTGTGTCCTTCACTGCGTTTTGAACTTTCATACTTGTCTCTCTTCTGTCTCCCTATATTCCTGATAATTCAAGCTCGAAGATGGAAATCTTTATCCAAATATATCACCAGTTAAAAAAACATACATATTTGTGTTCTTTTAAAAAAATCTACTGAAAAGATAAGCTACATTTCTTAAGTGCCTTTCCTGGAGGTTATATCCCTGAAATCTCTCCCCACCAACAACTTTCATCTCTTATCTGGTCTTGGATCTTTGGGAGAGTTCGTTATTATGAGCCCTGGCAGCAATCTGGCAACTGAACCAAAGGGAACAAGTATTAGAAAAATACATCGCAGCATCCTGATTGTTTGGAATTAAGCTGATAATTTACCTGTAAAAATTTCCAAAAGTAAGTTTTTATTGTTGATCAGTCTAGTAGCAAAATTATATGCAAAAGAAGTTTATAAATATTTAGGTATCATTTGGAAACAGAAGAAACATCGATATTATTTTTATTTAGAATTAGGTTTCAAAAGCAACTTCAATTAAGTTTTTAGTTTAATTTAGAGAAAAAATATTCATTTACTTGGGTTGAAGAAAGGAAAGGGCTGATTCAAACAGTTTTATCTAATTAAACTTTGGGGAAAGTATTCCGCAGCTTTGCTTAGTATATTTTTAGATTCATAACTTACTACCAGATATCTGTTAATTGAACCTATAGATTTTTTAAAAAATTAATTCACTAGTTTAAGAAAGTTGATTATCCATAATTTACCTTATGTTTAATGTCAATAAAACAGGAATAGCAATCCCAAACTGATGAGGTGGAAAGAAAGAGGAACACTACGGGGAAAATGGGTGCTTCAAGCCAAGTGTAACTTTCACAAATCCTCCTGTCTGGTGAAATGGTCAGAAGACCTATTTTAGAATCACGTTGACTTCTCAGCAGCAGTGTACACCTATACAGGAAGGATATATTTTTTCCCCAGAGCAGCTTCTTCCTCTTTACCAGCCACCATGGCAGTGGCGACCACTTCTGCACACCCGCACATGGCACGCTGGTGCGGCCAACACTGAGGGCAGGAGTCTCCGTAGCCCTACACTCAGACCGGCCGAGAGGTCTCAGTACAGAGTGTAACAAACACTTCAACTCGCAAGTGACACTTCCCCTCATTTCTTTTGTGTTTGCGCAGTGTAAGAATGTCATGTATTTTAGCGCTCAAAATTTAAAACATAACTTTTCAAAAGAATAGATATTTGAAATTTACCATAATTATGACATACTAAATATAGTTATGTATTAGGCAACTTATGTACTTTAGGCGACCGAAGTTTAAAACAGGAAAACACAGGAAAGGCACAGCAAATAATCTGAGATATGAGCAAGCGGATGTGGAGACCTGTGGGCAGCTGAAGGGAGCCTGCCTCACCTGTTGGTCCGCAGTAAACAACGACGACTGATGGATTCGCTAGGGAAAAGCCTCATTGGTACGGGGTAGCTGCCAACAACTCTGGAGAACCGTGAAACAGTTCGGAATTTTCCACTGTCAATGTTCTACTATCTGAAAGGTAGGGATCATCTAATGCTCTGGACCAAGCTATACCTTCCAGGCACAGTAGTACGAGTATTCCTGCCATCCCCCCACGGCCTTGCATTGTGCTGTACCCTCTCACAGGCACAAATGCGATGGCGAATGCAGGAACGTAGAGCAGGGGTCCCCAACCCCCTGTACCAGTCCACAGCCTGTTAGGTACCGGCGCGAGGGAAGCTCACATAAGCTCCGCCTCCAACCCCCCTCTGTCTTCCACAAAACTGGTCCTTCGTGCTGAAAAGGTTGGGGACCGCTGCTGCAGAGAACAAAATACTGCGCGGTCGTAACCTCCAGGAAGAGATGATATATGTGCTCGGTGCTAGGCATGCCGCAACACCTATGGGTTAAAATAAATCCCTAATATAACTCCTCACAAGAGTTGGTATGTTGTAGTACATGAGCTCTAGGGCCAGGCAAAACTGGATCAGCTCCTGGCTCTGTCTCTTTCTTTGGTCGAGTTCCTCTAAGTTCTCTCAATATGAAAGACGAATATTCCTACTTCCCATAGAAAGGGCTGTTACAGGAATTACACAAGACTATGTTTATAAAACACCTAGAACAGATCGTGGCATATGACAGGTGGCTGTTATTCCTTCCAGGTGCCTAACATTTCTTACATTTGAAGCATCTTCTCTGAGAACAGGCATACTAGCAGCAATCGGATGGTCTGTTTAATGTTAAATCCATCTGTGTATAGAAATGGGCATGGAACACAGTCATATCTTGGGGAGTCTGCTTGATTTAAGGGAGTGGCTTTTTTACTTAGTTGTCCTTTTTAATTCACAGGACTCCCCCATCCCATTTGTTTTCAAAAGAACTCTAATGAGGAAGCTATCTACAGAATGCCCAGGAAGCGAAGGCTTCTCTGGTTCTTACGGAGCAGAAGACCTAGAGATTTGTATCTGTGGAACAGCAAGGATCCCTGACCTGAAACTCAAAGTGGCAAAAACAGGGGTTTTGTAATCAGGTTAAATTTGAAATCTTGACTTTAACTTTTACAAATTTGTGATCTTGGTTCTCTCATCTGTAAAGCAGGGTGAACAATATCTACCTCCCAGAATTTTTGTTAATGTTTAAAGATTTATGTTAAACCCGTAGGAGAAAGTTTATAGGCTCTCAAATCTGACTTTCCCAGTTCTTTTAGTTCCTTTTGGTAATAAAGTAGCCAGAGATAAGGAATGCCCACATGAGGTACCTGAATGCCTTTAAAGCTGAAGATCCACACCAAGGAAAGCATGGCTCCAGGTCAGGACCTGGAAACCAGTCCGTTACCTACTGTTTACAGCACTTAGTTCACTCAGTTCCTCTGCTGAGAAGGATCCTTCAGTTAATGCTTATCGCTACCACCATTGCCAGGCCGCTAAACATGACCAAGGAAGCTTAAGGTTTTTTCTTCTTGAGAGATCAAGAGAGAACTTTGAAGGCAAGAAATCTATTTAGCTATGTCCTCTTTCCTCAATAACTGACTTTGAAAGGTCATTTAACTATTATTGATTACTTATCCATTGAGTGCCTTTTCTAGGTTTAAATACTTCTACTTCTAAACACCTTTAAAGAGAAGAAACATTTATTTCCAATGTTCCTCATTAGCTCATCCAGCTGGCTCTATGTGAGATGTAGTAAGGGGAAGGATCACTGGGAGTCAATATAAAGTCTTATTATGTTAGGAATCCACACAGTGCCTATTAGGACAATGCAACTCAGGACCACAATGAGATACCACCTCACATTCATGAGGTTGGCTACAATAAAAAACAACAAAAAGTAACAAGTGTTTATGAGGATGTAGAGAAACTGGAATACTGGTACACTGCTGGTGGCAATGTAAAATGGTGCGGTGCCTGTGGGAAATGGTATGGTGGTTCCTCAAAATAAATAAATAAACAGAGAATTACCATATGAACCAGTAATTCCACATCTAGGTATATACCCACAAGAAGTGAAAGTAGGGACTTGAACGGATTGTTTCTGGACTCACGCTCATAGGAGCATTCTTTACAACAGATGAAATGTGAAAGCAACTTGAGTGTCCATTGATGTCTGAACAGCTGAAAACCTGTGTTATATACTTACTGTGGAATATTATTCAGCCTTAAAAAGGAAGGAAATTCTGGCATATGCTACGACATGGAAAAACAAAGGTGTTATGCTAGATAAGCAAATCACAAAAGAACAAATAGTGTATGATTCCACTTATATAAGGCATGTACAATAGTCAAAATCATGGAGATAAAAAGGAGAATGGTGGTTACCAGGGGCTGTGTACGTGTCGTGGGGGGAGACTGAGGAGTTATTATTCAGTGGGGGTAGAGTTTCGGTCTCACAAGATGAAAAGCGTTCTGGAGTTGGATGGTGGTGATGGAGGCACAATACAAATGTGCTTAATATCACTAAACTCTATACTTAAAAAAGTTAACCAAATAATATTTCTGTTTTGTGTATTTTACCACCATAAAAATAAAAAATTGAAAAAGAGAAAGTGAAACAAAGACTTTCGCAGATAAACAAAACCAGAGGGTTTATCACTAGTAGAAGAAATGTCAAATCACATTCTTCAGGCTAAAGCACTAATGATGAGCTCTAGATACGGTTAACACGTGGTCAGACAGGAAATACTTTTTCTCACTAAAAAATCCCTTTTAAAGGTAAGAGACTGAAACAAAAATAGTAACAATGTATTACAAGGCTTTTAATATCAAATGTTGGATCCTTTATATTAACAGTTCATCTCTCAATTTATCTCTCAGTTTCCGTTTACCACAAGCGTCAAAGATTAACCAGGCTGTAGTACAGTTTGATATGAGGTGGTGTGATTCTTCTAAATTTGTCCTTCTTTCTCAAGATCACTGCTGCTATTCGGGGTCTTTTGTGGTTCCGTATAAATCTGTGAAATATTTGTTCTAGTTCTGTGAAATATGTCATTGGTATCGAGATAGGAATTGCATTGAATCTATAGATTGCTTTGGGTAGTATGAACATTTTAATGATATTCTTTCTATCCATGAATACAGTATGTGTTTCCACTTATTTGTATTGTCTTCAACTTCTTTCTTCAGTGTCTTATAATTTTCTGAGTGTAGGTCTTTTACATCTTTGGTTAAATTTACTCCTAGGTATTTTATTCTTTTTGAAACAATTGTGAATGGGATTGTTTTCTTAATTTCTCATATGTGGAATCTAATGAACAAAATGAACTAACAAGCAAAATAGAGATGACTTATAGAGAGCGGGCTGACGGCTCTGGGGTTTGGAGGTAGAAGGACCAAGCGAAAAAGAAAAAGGTCTCGTGGACACAGACAACGGTGCGGTGATTGCGAGGGGAAGGGTGGTAAGTAGAGGTGGAAGAGGGTATAAGGGGGATAAATGTTAATGGAAAAAATACAATAAAAATAATCTATTTTTAAAAAAGATAAACCAGGCTGTGCCTTTCACATTTTGTTTGGAATCACCTCAGTTAAATATCCAGGTTCATCGCTTGCCGGTTTTACTTCCAGCCAATGCTAAAACATAATTCAGTCAAGTGCTCTGCTCCTTTATAAAAAGGATCACCTTCTCTCCAGAGACAATAACATGTTCCTCATTGCTGTGTGAGGACTCACCAGAAGCACCTTTGACGTTCATATTTCTAGGAACATTCTGTTTAAGGCAACCCATGTATTCTCTAAGGAGATAAAGCTCCCCTATGGTTCTTACTTCTTTCTGAGCTCTCACCATAATCACTTCTAAGGTCCTTATTTATACCAATAGTCTCTTCAAGGCAATTTAGACTTTTTCTATTTAGCACCTCAAAATTATTTCAGCCTCTACACATACCACAGTTCCAAAGGCACTTCTACAGTTTTAGGTACTTGTTAGATAAGTACCTTACTTTCTGGTACCAAAATTTGTATTAGTTTCCTAGGGCTGCCATAATAAAGTGGCTGAAGACAACAGCAATTTCTTCTCTCATAATTCTAGAAGCTAGAACTCTGAAATCAAGGTGTCAGCAGGACCATGTTTCCTTTGAGACTCTGGGTAGAATCGTTCCTTGCCTCTTCCTACCTTCTAGTGGTGGCTGTCCATTCCTGCTGTTCTTGGTTTTCGGCTGTATTACTCCAATCTCCACCTCTGTCATCACGTGCCACTCTCTGTGTGTCTCTGTCTTCGCATGGTATTTCCTCTTCTCATAAGTACGCTGGTCATTAGGAGTGCATCCTAATGACCTTGTTCTAACTTGATTGCACTTGCAAAGAGTCTATTTTCAAGTTAGGTCATACTCACAGGCACTGGGGTTAGGACCTTGACATATTTAGGGGGACCACAATTTAGTTCATAACAGAGACTAATAAACAAAATATATAAAGAGCTCTTGCACCTCAACAATAAAAAGACAAAACTCCAATAAAAATTTGCAAAGGATTTGGAAGACATTTTTCAAAGAAGATATATAAATTGTCAATAAACACATGAAAAGATGTTCAATACCACTAGTCATTCAGGAAATGCAAATCAAAACCACACTAAGATAGTACTTCACATACAAGAGAATGGCTATAATAAAAAAGATAGAACATATGTTGGTGAAGGTGTGGAGGAACTGGAAACCTTATACACTGCTGATAGGAATGCTAAATGGTACAACTCCTATGGAAAATGGCCTGGCAGTTTTTCAAAAGATTAAAGATAGAGTTAACGTATGACCCAATATTCCACTTCTAGGTACATACCCAAGAGAAATGAAAACATGTCCACACAAAAGTTTGTACCTGAACGTCCACAGCAGCATTACTTGTAATAGCCACAAAGTGAAACTACCAAATGTCTCTCAACTGATGAATGGAAAAGCAAAAAGTGTTATACATTAACATAACAGAATATTATTCTGCCACAGAAAGGGATAAGTTCTGATTCATGCTACAATATGGTTGTGTTTTGAAAACACTATGCTAAGTGAAAGAAGCCAGATGAAAAAGGCATACACGGTATGACTCCATTTATATGAAATGTCCAGCACGGGCAAATTCATTGAGACAGAAAGGTTAGTGGCTGCCCAGAGGCTGGGGGTCTGGGTAATGGGAAATGGCTACTAATGGTATGAGGTTTCTTTTCAGGGTGATGAAAATACTCTAGAATAAGATAAATATTCTAGAATTGCACAACTGTGTGTAATTTTTTAATACTAAAAATCACTGAACTGTATACTTTAAAAGAGTGAATTTTATAGTGTACAAATTATATTTCTACTTTTAAAAATAAATTTAATTAAATAAATGTAAGACCTATGTGCTGAAAACTATAAAACATTGCTGGTATAAACTAAAGAAGACCCAAATAAAGGGAAAGTCAGGCCATGTTTACATGCTGGAGGACTCAATATTGATAAAATATAAATTTTCCCTAACTTGATCTAAAAATTCAATGCAACCCCAATCAAAATTCTAGCAGGCATGTTCGTCAAAGTTGAGAAGCTAATTCTAAAACATATATGGAAATGCAAAAGACCGAGAACAGCCAAGACAACTTTGAAAAAGAAAAACAAAGGAGGCAGTTTCTTTCTGACTTCAAGACTTAAAATGACAGCATAGTATTATCCTAAGAACAAGCGTACAGATAAATGGAGCAGAATAGACTTCAGAAATAGACTTGCATAATCAATTTTTAATAAAGTTGCCAAAGCAATTCAATAAGGAACTAATTGTCTTTTCAATGAATGATTCTGGAAAAACCAGATATATATTTGGAAACAAATGAATTTCAACATTCACCTCACAGCATATACAAAAATTATAATTCAGTGGGTCTTAAACCTAAATGTAGATGCTAAAAAGCCTCTAGAGGATAGGAAAAATATTTTGTGACCTTGCTGTAGACAAAGATTTCTTGGATAGGCTTTTTGTGTTTTATCACAAAATTATAAAAGACAGAGTGATGAATCTGTCTCCGTCAAATTTTCAAAACACCTACTCGTCATAAAACCCTGTACAAGTAAAATATAACCAGAAACATTGAATTAAAGAATAAACTGACAGTAACCAGAGGAAAGGGGAGAGAAGGATAATGGGGAATAACAGGGGAAGGACCATCTTGGAACATGTATAAAAGAATCATAGACAAAGCCAAAGAGGGTAGGTTTGAGGGTAGGAGGCAGGGATGGGGGGGTGAGGTGGGGTGAAAATGGAGACAACTGTACTTGAACAATAATAAAAAAAAAGAAAATGATACACTAAGAGAAAATATTTGAAATATATATATCTATTGAAGGACTGGTATCCAAAATATGTAAAGCATTCCTACAACTCAATATAAAGAATACATACATATAATAATTAAAAATGAATAAAACATGTGAACAGATGTTTCACAAAATAATATGCACAAATGGCCAAATGGGCACATCAAAACATACTCACTGTCATTAGTGTTGAAAATCAAATTGAAAAAACAAAGAGATACCACTACACGTTTGCTAGAATTTAAAAGATGGACAATAACAATGTTGGTGAAGATAAGGAGGAACTAAGTTTCATACTATTGTTGGTAGGAATGTAAAACAGTACAACGTATTTGAAAACCAGTCTGGAAGTTTCTTATAAACTTGAACAGACACTTACTCTGTGACTGGGTTAATTCCACAGCTAGGTATTTATCCAAGACGGGTAAAAACTGATATATCAATACTAGATACAGCTTTATTCGTAGCAGTCAAAAGATGGAAACAACCTGATTGTCTATCAGCCAATGGGTGGATAAAGGATTTATAGTATATCTGCATATAGGAATACTACTCAACAATGTAAGAAATGAACTACTGATACAGGAAACAACATGGATAAATCTCAAAAGCATTACAAGTGAAAGAAGCCAAACATAAAAGAGTATATACTAGATGATTCTATGTGTTTGAAATTCTAGAAAGCTGTGATAATAGAAAATGGTGAAGTTGGGGGTATTGATAGCAAAAGGGGAGGGAAATTTTTAGGCTAATGAATGTTTTCTTTCTTTCTTTTAAAAAATGTTTATTTTTAATTTATTATTATTTATTTTTTAGATAGAGGGGAAGAATGGGAGGAAGAGAAGGAGAGAAACCTTGATGTGAGAGAAAAACATTGATCAGATCAGTTGTCTCTCTCACACACCCCAACTAGGGACCAAACCTACAAACTAGGCAGATGTCCTGACTGAAATCAAACCAGAGACCTTTTGCTTTGTGCGATGATGCCCAACCACGTGAGCCACACTAGTCAGGGCTGTTTTCCTTCTTGATTGCAGTGGTTGTGATTATACAAATGGATGCATTCGTCAAAGCTTATTAAACTCAACTTTTAAAATATGTATGCTTATATTGTAGTAAATATTTCAATAAAGTTAATTTTAAAATATATACAAATAACTTTTAAACATATGAAAATGTTCAATCTTACTATAAATAGATAAGTAAAAATTAAAACTACATTGAGACACTCATTCTCATCTATTATTTAGTGATAATACAAAAGTTTGACAATACATTCAGTTGATGAATTTTTTAGGAAGCTAGTTTTCTTATACATTGCTGATGGGAGAGGAAAAAGGGACAATTTTTTTTTTGCACCAAATAGTATCTGGCAAATAGTATCTACCCAAATTACAAATGCACTAACATCTAACCCCACAATCTCATTTCTATGATTCTATCCTATAGAAACACTTGCATGTACTATATGCAAAGGACTAGAAACAACCCAAGTGTCCATCAACAGGAGACTGGTTAAATAAATTAATTATAGTACATCACACAACAGAATGCTAGACTGCCCTAAAGAATGAGGAAGATCTCCTTGTATGATATGGAAAAACCTCCAGGAGCATTTTAGTAAAAAAAAAAAAGAAAGAAAGAAAGAAAAGAAAAGAAAAGAAAGAAGAAAAACCAAGAAAGGAGAAAATCTGAATAAATATATTCAAATAGCTTATATTTAAATAAATAAATAATAGAAGGATAAATAAGAAACTAATAAAAATAGTTACTAATAAATCAACTTGCTTTAAATTAGGGCAATACTGGATTCTTTGGGAATAATTTTGGTAAAAGTTACTGAAGTCCTACCTGGAAATTTCTTCTTTCCTTCTCTCCTTCCTTCCTTCCCTCCCTCCCTTCCTTCTTCTCTACAAAAATGAGTTATTTAGCTACAAGGGGATTTTGGGAGACAGGAAGGCTACTAGTTCCTTGGCTGAAGTCAAGAAATCCTGTGGCTATAGTTCCCCTGATACCTAAAAGGTCTGGTATATAGGACCCAGGGAGTTACAATAAAAACATATTCAGTGAATGAGATGCCTCAGTAACACGGGATGTCATTCATCTTAAGTATGTACGAGGAAAGGCTGCCCCCAGGAGCAGTCTGCCCCTTGACCTGAACGTGTGAAACAGCCCTGTGGAAGACACATCGCTTCTTGCTTCAGTTTGTCTTGTGTTTGATCACTGATCACTTTGCCCAGTACTTCAGAGGCTGATCTTGCTGACAAGACTAGACCCCGTACACATTAAAGCCACATACCGATTATCCAAGCCCCCACCATTGGTTGATTCTACAAATCAACTTCATTTTGGTGATTAAAGATACCCCAGTTGGTTGCATCTTTGTAAAATTCTTCTTTTCTTTAAAGAGAAAGCCCATCATATTCCTCATATTAATTATTCCCTGTGGGGAAGAATTGAACAGAAATACAGGCTCTGTTCCTTAATTTCTTCCTCAACTCTAATGGCTGAGCCATAGAAAAAGACAGGCAATAAGAAGAGAGTAGCAAGTGATCAGCACCAATTGCTCTGATGTACTCTGTAAATTTGTGGCTCCCTTAAAAACTGAAAATCAGAAAGAAGAGAACTTCAAAATACCTGTACTTTCTGGTCAGCACCCACAGTTTTCCCAGTGGAGTGGTTTCCAAGTTGCTTACTCTCTTGAGATTCACGAATCTCTCCTTTAAGCCTTTCAACCTTAAATACAAAAGTATTTTAAATACTAAAGTTGGAAGTGGGGGGACTTGTTTTGTTTTCAAAATATACAAGTAATACATGAACACATTCTTTGTGTAAAAAAAATTCAAACAACACATAGGTATATAGAGTAAAAAGTGCTATTTTCCTTCACATAACCTTACCCCAATAATCCCCTTCCCCTTCCCAGAAGTCACACTGTTTACAGTATACTGTTCCTGAAGTTTATCTCCCATGTATATATGTATACAAATATATCAGAGATAAATATATATCAGCATTAGATATTTAAATTTACAAAGATACTTTGAACAGTCTTTGTTTATTCACTCTTTCTAATGGTTACAATTATAAATTTTGATAAAATATACATAACACAAAATTTACCATGTTAACACTTTTTAAGTGTACAGTTCATTAGCATTAAGCACATTCACATTATTCTGCAACCAGCACCACCATTCATCTTTGGATATTTTTTCATCTTGCAAAACTGAAACTCTACATGCATTAACCAGTAATTCTGTATTCTGCCCTCTCCACAGACCCTGGCAACCACCACTCTATTTTGACTACTCCAGGTACCTCTTATAAGTGACATCACACACTATTTGCCTTTTTGGGGGCTTGCTTATTTCAATTAGCATAATGTCTTCGAGTTTCATCCATGCTGTAGCGCATGTCAGAATTTCCTTCCTTTTTCAGGCTGAATAATATTCCATTGTATTTTTATCCATTCAGCTGTCAATAAATACTTGGGTTGCTTCAACCTTTTGGCATATGTGAATGATACTGTTATGAACATGAGTATAAAAGTATCTGTTAAAGCCCCCTTTTTCAGTTCTTTTGTGTATAAATCCAGAAGCAGAATTGTTGGATTATATGGTAGTTCTATGTTTACTTTTTAAAGAAATTGCTGTACTGTTTTCCACAGTGGCTATGCCATTTTACATTCCCACCAGTGCACAAGGGTTTTAATGTCTCCACATCATCATCATCTGTTATTTTCTGTTGTTTTAATAATAGCCATCCTAATGGCTATTTATTCATTGTTGCAACAAAAATTTTTGAGCACCTGCTATATATGCCAGGCACTGTATTACAGACATAGATATACAATTGTGAAATTAATATAAACTAAAATTGAAGGGATATATAACATATCCAGAACTTAGAAGTACACATTAAAAATCAATTAATTGCTAAGGAGAAGTGGTTAAAAATGTAACACTACTAAGGGTGTAGTACTAGTAATCTCAAACGTATCCAGTATAATAGAATAATAATTTCTATTTGGTAAATGTGTTGAGTGTAAACTATTATCTAAATCCCTATTAAAAAGAAGAGATCATAAATTGACACAATAACAATAAGATTGCTGGTTAGCATAGGTAGTTAAATGTATAGAATACAAACACTGATAGCATGCATTCAAGTCAAAGTATGGCATTTTCCTGGGATGCTGGAGCCAGAATAAATGTGTTGTTATTCTACACACATTTAAAATAATTCTAAGAACAAACTAAACAACTTACCACTTCCCCCAGCACTTTTTTTTCTGCGTCAAGTGATCGAACCCGAGTTCTTAAAGCCAGAATTTCCTCATTCAGTCTCTGATTATATTCCTTTGCTTTCTTTAGGCCAACTGAATCTGAAACAGAGGAGAATGCACTCTATTCAACTGGAACAGAGTTTTAATTTGGGGGCATTAACTCTAAAAACTGAGCAAGTGCTGTTTCCTGACTTTGTCATGTCTCTGAATGTAATGTCCAGCCCTAGCATATTTGACCAACCTAACAAAACAGAACAGAATGTTTTTTATTTCTCATACCAAGACTGATGAATTGGACTTTTGTGTGTAGGATTTCCAGCAATAGAGGTTTTTCCAGGATCCAGAATTTTAAAACAGTTGAGCCTATCTTCTAGAAGTTAAATGATTTTAAAAAAATGACCTTCCTGGCTTCCTTATGGTCCTGTCTCTCTTACACACCCCACATACTCCTAGATACTTCTTGTCTATTCATTAACAGCAGGTGCCCTGTAGATGACTGACGTAGTGAACTAGGAGCAGCAAAAGAACACGTTTACCATGTTAAAGCAAATTAATTCATCAAAGCCATCCCTCTGCCTGTAGCCACACTGCCCTTAAAGCAGCAGTCCACTCTCAGCTTAGCACCTAGTGTTAAGATTCGCTCTTTCTGGCACTCCTCAAGGTTTCAATAATACAAACTTGTTGCGTGCAACTTTCCTGAATTTGTGCTGTTTCTTTTTAGCCACTTTCCACTTGTTTTTCTCTTCCTTCCTTCCTTCCTTCCTTCCTTCCTTCCTTCCTTCCTTCCTTCCTTCCTTCCTTCTTCTTTGTGCTTTAAAGTCTGTTTTCCTTCTTCATTGCCTGTTTTGTATTAAAGTTGTATTAATTTTTCCTTCTTCATTTTTTTCTCCCTCACTACACTCATTTTTCCTCCTTAGCATGTAAATTTTTTAAATTTGAAAAATACTGAAAACACATCAAAAAGAAAATAAATCATTCACAATCCCTACATATGTAATATATATTCACAACTCACATATATAGTCAAAGTATATTGAGCTGAATGAACACTTAAGATATGTAGGATATATATATATATGTATATATATATATGAGAGAGAGAATGCAAACAAGATTTGTTCCACCTTTGTATATGCAATTTTTAAAAATTTTAAATAATGTTATACCTACTGTCTACAGTGTTACTGCCTGCAACTTTACCACTTACAAACATATCATGGGTATATTAGCAGGACAATCTTTATAAAGTCATTTTTTATTTCTTATTTGGAACTATTTTTAATTGAGGTATAATTATATACTGTATGACATACATATCTTAAGTGTTCAGTTCAATGAACTTTGACAATTTTATGTACCTGTGAACTTCCCCCAAAATAGATAAAGAACCTTTCCATCACCCCATAAAGTTCCCTCACATCCTTTACAGTCAGCTCTTTACTCCCACCCACCCTCACTTCCTGACTTCTACCACCATAGGCTTGTTTTGCTTGTTCTTGGTTTTCACATAAATGGAATCTTACAATATACATATTTTTTGTGTCAGGCTTGTTTCACTCAGCATATATTTTTGGGATTTATTTGTGTTCTATCAATAATTTGATCTTCTTTATTCCTTAGTCCATCTTATTAATGTACCACAATTTGTTTATCCATTCTCTCATTTTGCTCTGCACAGTACGCCACTGTCCAAATGTGCTAATTCAATTAACATCGCCATGACTCAGCTTCTTCATCTGTCAAGTGGAATAATTATACTTACTGCTTGGAATTGTTGTGAGGATTAATTGTTGTGAGGCCCCTGTAAAGGGCCTGGTAGAGAAGTAGTAGTAACAGTAATAGTAGTAGAAATAGTAATAATAGCAGTAGTAGTGCTATTATTATTATAATTATTAAACAATATTATTTAAAAACACTGTTTAATGTTATATTATTATTTACTGTATTATTATTTAATATTACACCTGCTGCCCTGGCTGGTGTGGCTCAGCAGATTGAATGCTGGTGTGCAAACCAGAGGGTTGCAGGTTCGATTCCCAGATCAGGGCACATGCCTGGGTTGCGGGTTGGGCCCCTAGTGGGGAGTGCACAAAAGGCAACCACACATTGATGCTTCCCTCTCTTTTTCCCTCCCTTCCTCTCTGTCTAAATATAAATAAAATCTTTAAAATAAATAAATAAATAAATAAAGATTGCATCTGCTAAAGTGACTTACCATTTTCTTTCAGCTTTATCAAATTTTCTTTGAGTTCCTCAATTTCTAGTTGAGCCTTCTCAAGTGCAGTATCTAAAAGAAAACAAAACCACAGGGTGGGGCAAAAGTAGGTTTAGAGTTGTTCATATGGAAAATAATATGATAATTGATAAATAATAATACAAGAATAAACTCTGTTTCTCATACTCACAAGTGTAAACCTACTTTTGCCACCCCCAGTATTTGTGTACAGAGCAAATAATTTGTGTAATAATCAAATTTCAAATAACTGGTGGGCCTCCTATCATGTCAGGATGAAAAATCTCCCAGAAGTAAAAGACTAATGCGAATCTTATAAGAGATCAATCCTAATCACAAAGAAAAGGTGCATGGGGCAAAATCCAGAGAAAGTCAGGCAGAAGCTACTGAGTCTTATAGTGGAGTCGTGCAGGTTGTGCTTAATTTCTCCAGCAAAAAAAAAAAAATCGACAATATGTGTGAAATGTCTACCAGGGCAATCCCTTACAGACTCAGTGCCCAAGGTATTTGTAGGGGCTGATCACATATACGCGTGCATCATCTTCTGCATAGCGCATAAAAAAATTCCAGGCTCTCAGAACAGAAGGAAAGCAGGGCTTTGGCATAAACCACACTGTTTGTACAAACAGCTTAGGCACAGTGAGCCACTTTTACAGATGGCATATTAAAAGCCTTGCTAATTCAGCTTCCCAGCAGTCTACTCCCAGTGTACTCACTGTAGAGATAGATTTCAGTTAATACCTTAGGATCTACCAGACCTACCAGCTGCTGATGGAGCAGGGTGCCATGCGACTGTGCTCTGTTGTGTCCAAATGTAACTGAGTAGTGGGTGTACTGCTGTTCCTTTCTCCTGTATTGCAAGTAGCAAAGACTGGTTCTCACACAGCCAAATCTCTTTGCTTTTTTAAAAAATTGGGCTTATTGGGGTACAATTTGCAGACAGTAAAATTCATTCTTTTAAGTATATAGTTTGACAATTATATACAAGTATGTACCCAGGAATCCAATTGGGATATAGAACAATTCTATTTTCTAAAAAGTTTATTTGTATTCACTGTTTACAATGTATCCTTTAAAAAATCTCAAGCCTCCTGATATGTTTTTGTTTTTAATCTCACAATCAATTTGGCAGTCATTATTATTTTATACATATAATATTCTTTAGATGTGATCTTAAGGTAAACCATAAATGACATTTGAAAAGAATCAGTCTAATTTCTTCAATAATTGCAAATATAAATATAGAAAGGAGACCAATAAAAAATTTTAAATTTTATACTAAAATAAATTATAGATAAAGCAAAGACTAAAATATAAACAGTCAAACCATAAAAGCACTAAAACAAAGAAACCCAGAGGTGAACATTTTCAATAACGTAGTGATGGAGAAAAGTCTTTACACATGAAAACCCAGAAGCTATAAAGGATAGCCCTGGCCCTGGCCAGTGTGGCTCAGTCGGTTAGAGCATCGTCCTCTATACCAAAGGAATAACTCTGTTAAACATGACCTGACAAATATTACCATTTCCACCTGGCAAAAAAAAACCCCAACCCAACATCACATTTGTAACCAACATAAAGCTCATATCTAATATATATAAAGAACTGCTGTCCTGGCTAGTGTGGCTCAGTGGATTGAACGTCGGCCTGTGAACCAATAGGTTGCTGGTTCGATTCCCTGTCTGGGCACAGGCCTGGGTTGTGGGGGTGGGGAGTCCCCAGTTGGGAGCGTACAAGAGGCAACTGATTGATGCTTCGTTCACACATAGATGTTTCTCTCCCTCTCTTTCTCCCTACTGTCCCCTATAAATAAATAAGTAAGTAAGTACGTAAATAAATAAGTAAATTCTTTTTTAAAAAAGAATTGTGCACTTCTTGGTAGGTATGTTATGCCTATGCTTCAATAAAAATTTGTGGACACTGAAGAAAGTGAGGGTCTTTATCAGACTTTTACGTGTTTATCTGAAAAGATTATTTTCTCAAGGTAGTCATGTTTCACCTGAAAAAAAAGGTAATTACGCTTAAAACATGGTAGACTTCTGGTCAATTAGTAGCATAGGTAAACATGGCTTACCTCCTTGCACAACCCCATCAAAATTGCAACTATACTATGGAACAACCATCACTCAGATCTATCAGAAATCAAATTGAAGGGAAGTCTGACAACTATGGAATTAATGAAACCACATCCATCCAGACTGGTAGCGGGGGTTAGAGATGTGAAGCAAGCTGGTCCCACATCCATGTGTGGTGAATAAAAATTTGGGAGAGATATCTCAGGAGTAAGGAGTCCCAGCCACACACCAGGTCCACCAGCCCAGGAAGATAAGTGCCCATAACTTCTGGCTGCAAAGATCAGCAGAGACTAAGTCAGTGGAAGAAACTGCTGTATTCTCAAGCAGTTCCCTTTAAAGAACCCACACATGGACTTGCTCAGACTCACTCCCTCTGAGCTCCAGATGGGGGTTGCTGCTTGAAAGGCACCAGTGGCATACAGGGAGGAAATGATGTGCCTGACATCAAGGTGAGAGCTGGGGGATAGCTTTCTCCCACTCAGAAAGATGGGCAGAGGCCACTGTCCCTTTTCTGAACCCTCCCCCAACAGAGCCAGCAGGTGGGTGCCATAGCTGAGATTCCATCATCTGGCTAACACTGTTTGCCCCACCCTGGAGATTCCCTGAGACTCCATCCCACCCAACTTATGGGCCCACTCAAGCTGTTAACAGTGACTTTTCCACATGAGTGGCTGGTCTTGGCTCATGCTTCACAACTTCCTAAAACCTCTCAACCAAGCAACAATTGGCCTCAGTGAGCCCCCAGTTCCCATACCTCTTACTAACTGGCCACAGGCCTATCACTAGGAGCGGCCAGCCTAGATTCACAGTTTGGCTTCACCTGGCAATCTCCAAGACCAGCACAAGTAGCAACCATCTCAGATTGTTTTATAGCTTAGGCAGGGTGGTCCTGGACAGAACACAGGTGGGGGCTGAACTTGGCCTGTACCACCTGGGAAACCCCAGAGCCTGCACACCCAGTCTGACAGCTACAGGCCATGTCAGAGCACCACCACCCTGTCCCTGCACAGCTGATCCTCCATGGAGTGCAGAGGTTGGTGGTCTGTGGTTACAGCCAATCCTTGCAGCAGAATTTACCTGCCAAGAGCAACCAAGGCTCAACTAGAATAGGAGGGTGTACTCAGCCCACACGAAGGGTACACCTTATATACTCAGCTTGGGTGATAGGGAAGGCTGTGCCAATGAACTCCACAGGATACCTACTATATTAGGCCACACTACTAAGACAGGGAGTCATAGAAGCTCTACCTAATACACAGAAATAAACACAGGGAGGCTGCCAAAATGAGGAGACTAATAAAATGGCCCAAATGAAAGAACAGATCAAAACTCCAGAAAAAGAACAAAACAACATAGAAATGAGCACTCTATCAGATGTAGAATTCAAAACAATGGTTAAAAGGATGCTCATGGAATTTAGTCCATTAAAAATATTCAGTCAGAAACAAAGGATACACTAATTGAAATAAAGAACGATTTACAGGGAAGCAACAGGAGAGTGGATGGTCCCACATTCACATCATAGGGGTGCCAGAAGAAGAAGAGAAAGAGCAAGAAACTGGAAATCTATTTGAAAAATAATGAAAGAAAATTTCTCTAATTTGGTGAAGAAAATAGACATGCAAGTCTAGGAAGCACAGAGAGCCCCGAGCAAGATGGATGCAAAGAGGCCCACTTGTAGACACATCATAATTAAAATGCCAAAGGTTAAAGATAAAGAGAGAATCTTAAAAGCAGCAAGAGAAAAGCAGTTAGTTACCTACAGGTGAGTTCCCATAAGACTGTCAGCTGATTTCTCAAAAGAAACTTTGCAGGCTAGAAGGGACTGGTAAAAAATATTGAAAGTCATGAAAAGCAGGGACCTACAGCCAAGACTGCTCTACCCTGCAAAGATACCATTTAGAATAGAAAGGCAGATTAAGAACTTTCTCAGATAAAAAAAAAGAGTTCATCATCATAAAGTCATTACTATATGAAATGTTAAAGGGACTTATTTAAGAAAAAGAAGATCAAAACTATGAACAATAAAATGGCAATAAATACATATCTATCAACAACTGAATCTAAAAAACAAACTTGGCAAACAAGAATAGAGACAGAATCATAGATACAGAGAGCGTTTTAATGGTTGCCAAATGGGAGGTGGGTGAAGAGGTGAGGGAATTAAGTACAAATTGGTAGTTACAGAATTGCCATGAGGATGTAAAGTACAGTACAGGAAATGGAGTAGCCAAAGAACTTACATGCATGACCCATGGACATGAACAAGGTTGTGTGGATTGCCTGAGGGAGTGGGGTTGCTGGGTGGAGGGGGGCAAAGAGGGAAAATTGGGACAACTGTAATAGCATAATCAACAAAATATAATTTAAAGAAAAGAAGGTCAGAAATGTTCTGTAACTACAGCTTACCTAATTTAGTCTGTTCCTTCTCATTCCCTTGCAGTTCATCAGCGAGCCTTCGGATTTCCTCATGGGCCATCCTTAACCTCTTTGCTATTTGTTCCACATCTCTCTCTATGCAGTTTTGTGACGTTTCATCTTTTTCTATGTCTTTGTTATGGAACTAAAATAAAAGTATTGTTAGTAATAAAACAAAAAGTATACTCTTATGACATTGCACTATTTCATATGTTTAAAAACCAATAAAGTGACCAACAATATTTCATTTATATGCATCTTTTCACTAAGTTGAACCATATAAAATTGGTGATATTTGATTATTTTTGACCTATAAACATGCCTGTAGTGTGTAGGTTTTTGACTTTGTGTAGGAAAGATTTCACAATATGAGTCTGGGTGATTTTGATACTACATTTATTAATGCTGGTGACAGTAAACAAAGGAAAGATTTAGGGTAGGAGAAGTAGCATGAGAGAGCCTAGGCAGAGCTCTGCTTTGGCTCCCTAGAAAAGTTACAGGGAAGGGGTCAGGTGAGGCAGGGCTGCTGTTAGGTCACTGGAAAGTAAAAGTCGGAGACAGAAGTGAGTCAAGGCGGGCTGCTTTTAGTTCACCAGAAAGTCTGAGAAAATGGGGGTCCTGGAGACAGGATCAGTGGGTAAGCCGGGTCAGATTGCAGCTGCCCACTGCTCCCCTGGCTGCAAGTCTCCTTGGGACCGTCAGAGTTAGGAAATACTACAAAAGGCTCATGTCCAGGGAGGGGCATTGGTGTGCTCTACAGCGAGCCTGCCCTGAGACTTTGTCCTGAGGGCTTTTTATCGTTTTTCTGCAGGTGAGAACTTCACCCGCAGTGGGAGGGCTTTGGCAGATTATTAATCAGCTTTCCAGGTGTATTTTTAACATGCTGATTTGTCAAAATGAGCACATAGGGGGACTTTGGGAATATCCTTTGGTCCACTATACTGTTTTACTTTTATCTTGAGTCTATCTGGCTCTTAATGGGGTCTTTGTTATTTGTTCCCCTGACTTCATCTGACCTTGGATTTAGCTGACACAAATGACATTAATTGGGCATCTGTGCTCTATGTCCCAGACCAGGGAAATTTAAGCTAGGTATTCTTTGGTTAGGGAGGAGAGTTATAAACCATTCACTCTCAAGTGTCTTTGGTTAGGGGAGGTAAGTTCTTGCGATTCACAAGCTGGCTGTAAGTTGCTCAAACTGTTTGGCCTTGTTTAATTTTCTTGTCTCAGTTTCCCCATTCCACTTACCCAGGAATTTTTCTAGCTTCTTACCACCCCATTTCAAACTGACCATATTTAAAATACTGTCCTTTACTATTGAAGTGAGGGAGTGGGCTGCATGGAGGGGGGTGAGGGAGGAAAACTGGGACAACTATATTAGCAAAATCAATAAAATCTTTTTTAAAAGAAAAATAAATAAAATAATGTGCTT
Source organism: Trachops cirrhosus (assembly GCA_028533065.1). Taxonomy (NCBI): domain Eukaryota; kingdom Metazoa; phylum Chordata; class Mammalia; order Chiroptera; family Phyllostomidae; genus Trachops; species Trachops cirrhosus. Next base: position 25,951,610 of record CM052542.1, on the reverse strand, counting down.
TACATTTTAAAGGACTCCTCAAAAGAGGAGCTCCAAACATGTTTGGAAAGAAGTATGTACTGTCTCAATGTGATTTTCCCACATTTTCCAAATGTGTATTATATACTTGCAAAATGCAAATTTCTTCTTTCTTACTGCTGTGTAATATGCCATTGTGTAAATGTACCACAGTTTTTTTACCCATTCATCTATTGATGGGCCCTTCAGCTGTTTCCAAATCTTGGCTATTATAAATAATGCTGCAGTGTACATAGGGGTACTTATATTCTTTTGAATTGGTATTTTGGATTTCTTCAGATAAATTCCCAGAAGTGGAATTGTTAAGTCTTACCTTTTGCGACAGCATGGATGGACCTGGAGAGTATTATGCTAAGTGAAATAAGAGTCAGAAAAAGATAAATACCATATGATTTCACTTATATGTGACATCTAATGAACAAAATAAACAATCAAAATAGAAACGAACTCATAGACACAGAAAACACACTGACAGTTATCAGAAGGGAGGGGGCTAGGGTGAAAAAGGTGAAGGGATTAGCAAAAAAAATACTCATAAAAAGACAGTATAGTGATTTCAAGAGGGAAAGGGGGTGGTAAATTGTGACAGAAAGAGACTTGACTTTGGATGGTGAACATACAATACAACTTACAGGTGATGTAGTATAGAATTGTACACCTGAAACCTATATAATTTTATTAACCAATGTTACCCCAATAAACTCAATAAAAATTAAATAAGTTATGCTGATGTAATATACAGTGTGGTAGCTATAATACTATACTATGTATCTGTAAGTTGTTGAGAGTAGACCTTAAAAGTTCTCATAACAAGAAAAAAATTCTGTAACTATGTATTGTGACACAAATTAACTAGATTTATTGTGGTGGTCATTTCTTGATGTATTCAAATATCAAATCATTATGCTGTGCACATGAAACTAATAAAATGGTGCATGTCAATTATACCTGAATAAAAAGTAAACAAAATGGAAAAAATCCATAACATTTTATAAAAAAGTAATTGCCAGAGTTGGTTCCTTACATATAATGTCCAAAAACAAGCAAAACTAAATTACTCCATATATTGTTTAGAAATGCCTGCCTCTGTGGGGAGGAAGGGGGCTGTGATCAGAAAGGTACCCAAAGGAAGCTTAGCAATGTTGGATTCTTGACAGGACCAGTGGTCACATGGCTGTTTGCTCTACACTGTTAAACTGTAGTTTTTAAGTTTTATCATTTTCTGCATATACATTATATTTCACAATAAAAAATTTAAAACTTTGATTATTTGTAGCATTAAATATCATCTCTTTATTCTGTTGTCCAACAATAGAGTGGTTAAATAAATTTTGATACATCCATTCAAAAGAGTATATATGTTGTCAAAAAAGACTAAGGCAAATCTATATGCACTAATACAGAAAGTAAAAACAATATGCATAATAGAATATATTTTGTATTTAAATGGATAAAAATTTTCTAGGATACATAAAAAATTGTTGGCAGTGGTAGCATAAGAGTATGGAGCTAAGGATTTGGGAGAGAAGATAATTCATTTCTCATTCAATTTTATAGTGCTTGCATCTTTTTTACTATTTGCTTGGATTAAATCAGAAAACCAACAAATTAAAAACATATGTTAAGTAAAATATAGTTAGTATATAGATCAAGCCTTGTAATATTCCTTGGGTTTCCAAGTCATCATATGTGGCCCCATTTTGGTTGGAATGACTCTGTCATCTACTTTATGCACAGGTAAATTCAACATTAGCTTATGCAAAACAAAACTAGGGAGGCAATGAAATGTTTACAAGTTATATTTCATAACATTTTATAATAACAAAAACCTGTCAAGTATTTGTTTTAATTCTGTCATTAGGAAAACTATGACCTAACAGTGAAAGGGTAGATAGGATTAGAGTCATCCAAGACTTGACCCCCAACGTCACTTTGTTTTATAGACTCCATCTCCTTAATGACTGCTTAGTTCAGCTTCCCTTCTCTAGTTATACTTTGAGCCTTGTGTTTGGTTCTCATTATTTAATTAATTATTATATACTTTGCCCTGAAATCCCTGCTTCCAATCTGGCCCCTATCCAATCCATCCTTCCACTGTGGCGAGAGTGTTTTTTTCTAAAACACAAATCACATGATGTTACCTCTTAAAATCATTTAGTGACTCTTCAGACCATCTATAACCAGTCATTCATATATTCAAACATTTTTATTCTTCTAGTATCTTCCAGGACCATTGCTGGGTACTAAGTCCAAACTCTTTATCATATGAATCTCACATGATGTGGTTCCTAAGGTATCTCCAAACACTTTTTCAGCATTCATTCACATAAACCAGTCTGAACTATATACACTATTTTGTCTTTCCATCACCAGAAATCTTTCCCTGTATCTTCATCTAGATAACATCTATTCAGCTTGAAAATACTACTCAACATTGCCTCCACTGGAAGTCTTTTTACCCATTCTAACTCAGTCCCTCTCCTGAGTTTTCCTAGTTCCTTTTCTTGTGAAAATATTATATTTAAAAAATATTTTATTGTTTATGCTATTGGAATTGTCCCAATTTTTCCCTTTGCCCTCCTCCCCCTACTCCATCCCCCATTCCTACAGTTAATTCCACACCATCGACTATGTCCATGGGTCATACATATATGTTCTTTGACTAGTCCCTTCACCCTTTTCCAAACAGTCCCCACCTTCCCCCTCCCCTCTTATACCTGGCAGTCTGTTCCAAGTTTCTGTGCCTCTGAGTCTATTTCAGTTATTAGTTAATTTTGTTAACTAAATTCCAATTATAAGTAAAACCATATATTTGTCTTCCATTGAGTGGCTTATTTCATTTAGTATAACAGCCCCCATTTCAATCCATGCTGTTGCAAAAGATGAGAATTCCTTCTTTTTAATTGCTCCATAGTATCCTATTGTGCAAATGTACAGCTTTTTTATCTACTAATCTACTGATGCGCACTTAGGCTATTTCCAAATCTTGGCTATTTTATAATAAATAATGCTGCTATAAACATAGGGTGCATATATTCTTTGAATTTGTGTTCCAGGATTCTTAGGATATATACCCAGCAGTGGGATCACAGGGTCAAATGGCAGTTTCATTTTTAATTTTTTGAGGAAACTCCAGTTTTCCAGTGACTTCACCAGTCTGCAGTCTCACCAACAGTGCAGTTCCCTTTTTTTCCACATCCTTGCCAGCACTTGTTGTTTGTTGACTTATTAATGATAGACATTTTGGCAGGTATGAGGTGATATCCCATTGTGGTTTTAATTTTCATTTCTCTGATGGCTAGTGATGTTAAGCATTTTTTCATATGTCTATGGGCCATGTGTATGTCCTCCTTGGAGAAGTGTCTATTCAGGTTCTTTGCCCATTTTTAATTGGATTGTTTGTCTTCCTGGTGTTGAGTTGTATGAGTTCTTTATATATTTTGGAGATTAAACCCTTGCCCAATATATCATTGACAAATGTGTTGTCCCGTACAGTGAGTTCCCTTTCCATTTTGCTGATGGTTTATTTAGCTGTGCAGATGCTTTTTAATTTGATGTAGTCCCATTTGTTTATTTCTTTGTTTCCCTTGCCCTAGCAGATATATCAGCAAAAATATTGCTATGTGAGATATCTGAAATTTTACTGCCTATGTTTTCCTCTAGGATTTTTATAGCCTCATGGCTCATATTTAAGTTTTTGTCCATTTTGAATTTATTCTGGTGTTTGGTGCATGTTGGTAGCCTAGTTTCATTTTTTTTGCAAGTACCAGTCCAGTTGTCCCAACACCATTTATTGAAGAGATTGTCTCTACTCTGTTGCATGCTCTTGTCTCCTTTGTCAAATATTAATTATCCTTAAAGTCATGGGTTTATTTCTAGGCTCTCTGTTCTGTTCCATTGATCTACATGTTTGTTCATATGCCAGTACCAGATTGTTTTTAGTACAGTGGCCTTACAGTATAATTTGATATCAGGTACTGTGATCCCTCTTTGTTCATCTTTCTCAAGATAGCTGAGGATATTCAGGGCCTTTTTTGGCTACATACAAATTTTTGGATATTTGTTCTACATCTGTGAATTATGCCATTGGTCTTTTAACAGCAATTGTGTTGATTCTATAGATTGCTTTGGGTAGTATGGACATTTTAATAATGTGAATTCTTCCAATCCATGAACACTTCCACTTATTTGTATCTTCCTCAGTTTATTTCTTCAGTGTCTTACAGTTTTCTAAGTATAGGTCTTTTACCTCCTTGGTTAAACTTATTCCTAGGTATCTTATTTTGTTGTTGCAATAGTAGATGGGATTGTTTTCTTAGTTTCTCTTTCTGATAGTTTAATATGGGTGTATTAAAATGCCATCAATTCCTAAGTAACAATTTTGTATCCTGCTACTTTGCCAAATTCATTTATTAGGTCTAGTAGTTTTTTGGTGGAGCCTATAGGGTTTACTATATACAATATCATGCTGTCTGTGAATAATGAATTTTATTTCCTCCCTTCCAATTTGGATGTTTTTTATTTCTTCTTGTCTGATGTGACTAGGACTTCCAGTACTATGTTGAGTAAGAGTGGTGACAGCAGATATCCTTGTCTTGTTCCTGATCTTCAAGGAAATGTTTTAGTTTTTGCCCATTGTGTATGATATTGTAGTTTTCACATATGGCCTTTATTATGGGAGTTGTGATCCTTCAATTCCCACTTTACTGAGAGTTTTTATCATAAATAGGTGTTGGAGTTATTAAATGCTTTTTCTGCATCTATGATATGATCATATGATTTTTATTTTTCATTTTATGTGATGTATCACATTTATTAATTTGTGAATATTGTATTAATCTTGCACCCCCAGGATAAATCCCACTTGATCATGGTGAATGATCTTTTTGATGTATTGCTGGATTCAGTTTGCTAATATTTTGTTGAGGATTTTAGCATCTCTATTCATGAAGGAAATTGGCCTACAGTTTTATTTCTTTGCTGTGTCTTTACCCAGTTTTTGAATTAGGATAATACTGGCCTTGTAAACAGAGCTTGGAAGTCTTCTGTCTTCCTGAATTTTTTGGAACAGTTTGAGGATAGGTGTTAGTTCTTCTTTGTGTGATTGGTAAGATTCCCCTGTGAAGTCATCTGGACCAGGACTTTTGTTTGCTTGGAGTTTTTTGAATGCTACTTCAATTTAATTAGCTGTTCAGTCTACTCAGGTTTTCTGCCTCTTCCTGATTCAGTTTTAGAAGATTGTGTCTCTAGAAATTTATCCATTTTGCCCAGTTTGTTCAATTTCTTAGTATATAGTACTTCATAGTACTATAGGAAGTTCATAGTACTTCCTTACAATCCTTTGTATTTCTGTAATATCAGTTGTTACTTCTCCTCTTTCATTTCTGATTTTATTAACTTTTGTCCTTTTTTTTTTTCTTGATGAATCTGGTTAAAGGTTCATCAATTTTGTTTATCTTTTCAAAGAACCAGCTCCTGGATTCATTTATCTTTTGAATTTTTTTTAAGTCTCTATGGCATTTATTTCCACTGTGATCTTCATTATTTCCTTCCTTCTAATCATTCAGGGCTTTGTTGTTGTTTTTCTAGTTCTTTTAGGTATAGGATTACATTATTCATTTGAGATTTGTCTATCTCTTGAGGTAGGCCTGTAATGTTATGAACTTCCCTCTCAGGACTGCTTTCGTTGTGTCCCATAGATCTTGGGTTGTGTGTTCATTTTCATTTGTTTCCAGGTACTTTTTGATTTCTTCCTTGATCTCATTGATGACCCATTCATTATTTAATAGCATGCTATTTAGCCTCCATGTTTTTTAATGAGTTTTTTTTATTAACACTGATTTCTAGTTTCATTCCACTGTGATCTGTGAAAGTGCTTGATATTTCAATTTTCTTGAATTTGTTAAGACTTATTTTGTGTCCTATCATTTGGTCTATCTTTGAGAATGATCCATGTGCACTTGAGAAGAATATATATTCTGCTGCTTTGAGCTAAAATGTTCTGTGTCAATTAAACTCATTTGTTCTAATATGTCATTTAAGGTCACTGTTTCCTTGTTGATTTTTGTGTTTGGAACATCTATCCATTGGTGGCAGTGGATTGTTACTATCCCTCACAGTGACTGTATTTCTGTTGATCTCTTCCTTAAAGTCCATTAAGATTTTCTTTATATATATAGGTGCTCCTATACAGGTATATATATGTTTACAAGGATTATATCCTCTTGTTAGATCAATCCTTTTAGTATTATGCTGTGACCTTATTTGTCTCTGGCTATAGCCTTTGTTTTAAAGTCTATTTTGTTAATATATGAATTGCTATCCCAGTTTTTTTAAAATCTCCATTTGCATGGAATATTTTTTTTCTATCCCTTTACTTTCAGCTTGTATAAATGTTTTGTTCTGTGGTGGGTCTCTTGTAGACAGCATATATGTGGGTCATATTTTCTTATCCATTCAGCTACCCTATGCCTTTTGGTTGGAACATTTAATCCATTTATATTTAAGGTTATTAGTGACAGGTACTTTGCCATTTTATTTCTTTATACCTATGTATAAAGCTTTCTTCTTAAAGCAGTCCCTTTACTATTCCTTGCAATGCTAGTTTGGTATTAATGAACTCCTTTAGCCTTTTTTATTCTTTTGGTCTGGGAAGCTCTTTGTTTTGCCTTTCATTTTAAATGGTAGTCTTGCCAGATAGAAACATCTTGGTTGCAGATCCTTGCTTTTCATTACTTTGAATACTTTATACCAATCTTTTCTGGCATGAAGTGTTTCTGTTGAGAAATTACCTGACAGTCTTATTGGAACTCCCTTTTGGGTAACTGACTGTTTCTCTCTTGCCGCCTTTAAGATTCTCTCTTTGTCTTTAAACTATGACATTTTATTTATGATGTGTCTTGGTGTGGGTCTCTTTAGATTCATCTTGATTGGGACTCTTTGGGCTTTCTGAACTTGTGTGACTTTTTCCTTCACCAGGTTGGGGAAGTTTTCTGTCATTATTTCTTCAAACAGGTTTTCTATCTATTGCTCACTTTCTTCTGCTGGTATCCCTAGGATATGGGTATTGTTATGTGTCACGTTGACCCAAAGTTCTCTTAAATCTTCCTTGTGCTTTTTCTTTTTTCTTTTTCTTGCTCTGACTGGGTGTTTTCTACCTTGTGTTCCAAATCTCTGATTCAATCCTCTGCTTCATCTAGCCTGCTTTTCATTCTTTCTAGTGTATTCTTCACTTCAGATATTACGCTCTTCATTTCCATGCTTCTTATTTATAGTTTCTATGTCCTTTTCCATGGTAATGTTGTTCCCATTAAGTTCCTTGTAGTTCCAAGTTCCTTGAGCATCCTTATAACCATTACTTTGAACTCCATGTCTGATAAAGTGTTTGCCTCAATTTCATTTAGTTCTTTTTCTGGAGATCCCTCCATTTATTTCATTTGGGGGTGTTTCCTTGTCTTCCCATTTTAGCTGACTTTTTGGTTGTTTCTATGCATTAGATCTGCTTTGACTCCCTGTCTTCATGGAGTGGCCTTATGAGGTAGGAGTCCTATGGGACCCAGTGGTACAGTGTCCTTGATCTCCTGAGCGGGATGCTCTAGGAATGGTCCTTCTGTGAGTTATGTGGGCTCTCCTCTTATATTTGGGTCTTGATTGTTGTTGGCCTGTTTGTTGGTCTCCCCTCCAGCTGGCTGACCACCAGGCTCAACCCCCACCACATCTTGTATGCTGTTGTACAGGTCCTGACAGATCAAAACAAAACAACACAAAAACCAGAACCAAAATAAGCAAAAAAAAGTCTCCAACAATAACAGCAAAATCAACAATAGAGCAAAGAATAATAAAAATGGAAAGAGAAATAGAATAGTAAAAGAAAAAAAGAATATGAGAAGACCAAAGAAAAGAAAAATGATTATAAGGGTAGAGAAGGAAGAGAAACAATAAAAGTAAGGAATAGAAAGAGGAAATAGCCAAAAAAGAACAAAGAAAGGGAAAGAATAAAAAATAAGAAAAGGAAAGAAGGAAAAATGGAGTATGAAAATGGAAGAGTAAAATAAGATATGAAAGAAAAATATTAAAAAATTGAAGAAAAATTACAAAAAGGTTATGCAAAAGAAAAAATAACAAAAAATAGTATAAAAGAACAAAGTGAAATTCATCTCAGCACAGTTTAGTGATGGCTTTCTAGGTTCTCCCTTTGGATACAGCTCTGATGATGTCTGAAGCTGGTGTAAGCCAATGTCAGATGCTGCCCACGTCTAGCCCTCAGCAGTCTGTTGAAAGTTATAAGCAATCCACAGTTTGTGGCTGTCTCCTTTGAGCCCGGCTATACCCGGGATGGGCCATGATGTACTGGAAGGCTGGTTTTTATCAGCACAAGGTCCAGGTGTGGGTCAGCTGATGGCCAAAGGCACTGCTGGATCTACCTCCACCTGTCTCTACCTGCTGTCATTCTTAGTCTAGCCACTGGTCTGTTTCTGAGAGGACTTCTGGTGGAATCAGGAGGATGTGACCCTTGGATCTCCTGAGGGAGGTGCTGTTCATACTTCAGGGAAGGTGGTGGATGTGTTCTATCCCCACACCACGTGTCTATGAGTCTGTCCCAGATTATTTCCCTGAACTCAGTAGGGTGGGGCCCACAGTAGGAAAGTGGGTGCAGGTTCCAGCACCCAGTGTTTGGGTTTGCCAAAAACTAGGAGGGTGTTTCTATGGCTCTCCCATGAGGGGAAAGTGCCAGTTTGGTTCCCAGGAAAGTGTATGAAGTGGCTGTGCCCTAAAGCCAATCTGTGACACCCCGAGTCTGCCTATGTTGCTTGTCTCCTCAGCAGGGGTTAAGATCCAGGCTGGGGGAAAAGTAAGAAAAAAAGATGCAGGGTGGGGTGAACAGGATTACAGAGAGTGAGCCGAGAAGTTACCCACAGGGTGGGGTAATTGTTTTTCCACTGGGAGGGGCTTGTTCTTCTCAAGAAAAATAGCTGCTGCAGTCATTTTCAAGGTATGCCCCAGCATAGGGAACCCAGTAGCCATTTCCCAATGTCTCTCCCCAAAGCCTCCTACTACAGTGTCTCCTCAGGCATTGCCAGTCCACACTGCTCACCCTTCACCTGAGCCCAAGGTGAGTGGCTGAGAATGAGAAACCTGTGTGTTGGCCCCCTTAGGAAGAAAATAACAGTGTCTCTGTCTCCAGCGAGTTGCGTCTCTCCCTGGCAAAAACCCTGCAGCCTTTCACTGCTGGATGCTATGTGGGCAGCTGATCCTGACTCTGGTGCTCAGGGCTGGGGAGCCTGGTCTGAGGTCCAGGCTTTACTCCTCTCAGGGGCAAGCTTCCCCTGCTGCACTTTACCTTGGCCTGCTGCCCATGGGAGTGGTGCCAGCCCCTTTTGCGTCCCCGCCCTTCCTACCGGTCTCAAGGTGGTTTCTGACTGTCCTTGGTTAAGAGTCTCCTCTTCAGGTAGTCTTCAGTTGTTTATTTCAGGTGGCTGTTCCCCTCTTCATTTTTAGTTCCAGTTTGGTTCTGGGTGGTGGTGTGAGAAAGATCCTCCTAGACCACCGCCATCTTTCTCCTAGAATCAGGTATTCCTAGCTTTCTGTGCCTTCCTTTCTCATAGTACTTTCCACACTGAACTACAATGGCTGGTATATTCTTTTCCCTCACTAGCTTGTTCCTTGCAGTCCAGATCATGTCTACACGTCTAATTTCACTTTGTTCTACATCTACTAGCACAAAGCAGGAACATGGTAAGTTCTCAACAAATAATAACAATAATGTTTATTAATGTGTGAGGTACTACTCTAGAGCTTTATATACATTAAGTTATTTCATTTTCATGATCATCTTGTAGAGTAGTTGAGTTGATCCCAGATTTTATAGATGAGAAAATCAAGGCTCACAAAAGTGAACTAACTTTCTCAAGGACAAAGGAAGACCACCCAACCTAAAGCCTGTATTCTTACTTATTGTTAGGACTGGCCTCCTGATGTTTTAATGAATGAATGATTAAATGAACAAATGCCTTTTAAAACGGACTGCCTCTTATTCAATTATTTTGTTAATTTTGGAATACCTGGGGAAATTCTTTCTGTAGGTTACTGCTCAGACATCCCTGTGACTCTGGCTTTGAGTCCCCAAGTGCCAGTGTACTCAAGAGTTTACTTCTCTCTACCCGTAAGTATGTAATCTGTTCACTGGGGCTACTCAGAGCTATTTCAGAGCCTTCTTGATGCAACATTTCTTCAACCTCCTTTATTTGCGCTTCTGTTAGGAAGAAATAACAGAAACAAACTTAAAAGAAATGCAGTTAAATAACTACTCTATACGATGTTAAATGGATTCTTAATTAGATAACAAATTAATTTTTAAAATGAGCTATAATAATACTACTACACTTTTCCCCATCTCTTTGGGATGTTTGCAAACTTTCAAAATTATAACAAAAAAAGTAGTGAGAAAAGTTCTCAAAAGCAGTAGATGTTCTTGCTACTTGCAGAAATTTAGAATTTGTTTATTGAGTGCTTACTATATGGTAGGTACTATACTAAGTATCTGAGATAAATTTATCTTATCTAATCCTTAGAATGACCCAATGCTGTAGGAATTATCCTTTTATGAGAGTAGGGCTCAGACACCAAGAAACGACATAACTTGCCCAAGGTGACTCTACTAATCCTGCCAAATTCTCAGTCACTTCAATATGCTAGTGCCCTGCCTTGTCCATCCTTTCACCAGCTAACTTCTGAAGATCTAGTCCACTACCCTGTCTTGGCCATGAACACCATAGTCATTCCCTAGGCATTGTCATTAGCAATAACCAGAGCCTCTCCCTAGTCTCAACTGCAAGCATCCTATTCTCCAATTATTCCTTCCTATGTATTTCTAGTAGCACGATTTCAACAAGTTTTCAAACATACTAAGAACTATAATCCATTGACTTTAAACACTTCTCAATGTTCCTTGCCCTGCTCCTGTTCTCATTTAGTTTCTTACCAGCTTAGATTCTATAGTCCCTCATTATAATCACTCCCTTGAAAACAGAAATTAACTCCCTTGCCCCTGTTTCCTTCCATTATATTTGGTTGGCAAAACTCCAATCTGTTTATATCCAACTGTTCAACTCTTTTGCACCTTACTGCAGAATCTGAATGTGGCTGGGTGAAACTGCACAGTCAGTGCTGATTGATTTTACATTAAATTCATGTCTTCTGATCTCAGGCAAGCTCCTACTTCTGCCTAGCAATCCGCCTGCATTTCTCTGGTCACCTCCCTCTCATTCTCTAGAGACCTAGACCATTATTTCATTCCTTTCTCTACTCAAATCTCCAAACCTTTCCCATCCTCTCTCTCTGCTGAATACACTGCCTCTTATTTCACGGAGAAAAAGAGAAACACTCTGAAGAGAACATCCACAAACTCCTCTTACCAAATCTGCCAACTTCAACATACTCTTCTCTCTTGTGAGAATTAATGTACATATCCTTGCTTCTAAGGCTCACCGCTCCCCTTGTGCACTGGATCTCATTCCCTCTTATCTCAAAGATAATGTTCTTCCAATTGACTCCTCTCTCTATTGTCTCATCAAGCTCTTTCCAGCTAAGCATTATAATCATCTTAGAGACATGCTGTATATCCCACTAAAAACAACTAAAACAATCAAACAAAAACCTTCCTTCAACCTCATCACCCCCTCTAGCATCTGTACCATTTCTTCGTTCTTCTTTATAGCACAACTTCAAGAAAGAATTGATCATACCCATGTCTCCTCTTCCACTCTTACTACTTCAATCAAGCTTTCATATCTACTACCCCACAGAAACAGCTCTCATCAAAGTACTAATGACCTCCATGTGGCCAGATCCAATGGTCCATATGTGTCCTCATTCCACCTAGCCTACTAGTGGTGTTTGACCCAGTTGTTCACATCCTTTTCTTAAAACACTTTTGTCATTTCTCTTCTGAGACACCACATTCCTCTGGTTTTCCTCCAATTTTGAGTGCCACTCTTTCTTGGGCTCCTTTGCTGATTTCTCATCTTTCTAACCTCTAAACACTAAAATAAGCCAGCCTTGAATCTTCTTTTCTTCTTTTCTCTTTCTAGGTTATTTCCTATAATCTCAAAGCTTTAAGTATTAGCTATGTGCCGATGACTCCCAAATGTACATCTCAATTGCACTGAATTGTCAATACATACATAATTGCCTACTTGACAATTAATCCATTGACTTACGGTTGGATGTCTAAAATAGACCTCAAAATTTACATGTCCAAAAGCAAACTGTCTCCCCAAAATGGCACCTCCCATATTCTCTCCATCTGAACAGTTAGGAACTCCACTATAATAACTGCTAAAACCAAAATGCTTTGGGTCACCAGTGATTTCTCTGCTTTTCTCCCACCCAACATTAAATGCATTATCAAATCATGTTATCTCTGCCTTCAAAAGATAATCCTTTATATAAGCACTTCTGATGTGATTGACATATATTCCTAAAAAGAAAAACAACTTTTATTTTGTAAAACTGTTTACTAAAAATAATAGAGCTTATTGAAAAACATTCTATAGACCACTCACAACCTTTGTCATTGGGTAACTGGAGTGCTATAAAAGACATTAACAATCATAATAATTATAGTGGTACATTTAAAGAGATATGTCAAACTCTTAAAAAGTAAAGGAATACTATAGTAAATATGAAAATGTGGGTTTTTTTAAAATAATCAAGGTTGCTTTAGGGAGTTGAATCTGCAGAGTTACGGAAACAAAGTCAGAATGCACAAAGATCAGGGATATCTTTGCAAGGAGCACTTCCAAGGCAAAAACACGTGGCCAAACTGAGCCCAAAAGAATGTGGGATGAATGGGTTTTATGAAGAAACTTCAAGGCTTGCTGGTAGCCCAAATCATTAACATGCTGGGGGAAACTGTATATAAACTTCCACATTATAATGACATCATTCCCCTATTTACCAATTTTTCGTGAGCTAATTTATGCTGGCAGCAAGACAGACAGTATCTCCTGTTTCTGGCAGTGACCCCTGCACAGCTCTCCTGCTGAGAGTAACTCAAAATGCTGGGAGAGGAGAAGCAGATTTGAGAGTTTAAACTCCCACTTTTCAATGGTCACCAAATAAAGCCTGTGCTGTGAACAGTCAAAATAACAACAACAACAACAATAATAATAGAAATAATGCTGAAAGAAATTAAAGAAAACTCTTCGAATGCAACCATTATATGAACTAAAATAGAATGCAAGCTTTTAAACAGCAGGAGAAAATTCAATATACCCAATGGAAAACAAGGGGGAGAAAAAAAAGAAACGAGAGCATGGAAATATGTCCTATGATTAACTCAACCTTCCCTGTACCTGAGAGTCACAATAAAGAAAAAATTTGTCCATCATCAAACCCTCATAAATAAAGTTCTAAAGGGAAAAAAAGGAAAATGATCCCAAGTGAAATATCTGAGATGCAAGGAAAAATACTGAGCAAAGAAATAAGAAATATGTGGTAAATATAATCATTGACCACATACAAAAATACTAATTTGGTGAGCTAAACAAAGTAGAGTAATAACATAAACGGTCCTATCTGTATCTTCCCTTATCGCTTTAAAGTGCTTAATAAATATTTCCCAAGTCCTTGCTATGCTAGGCACTTGATAAGGCAGGTACTGTGGGGAACACAGAAGCCGCCCTAAGACTAGGACATGATCTCCGCACAGGGGAGTGACACAGGCGATGACGACACACTGTGGTGAGGGCTGCGGTAGACGCTGAAGGAAATGACCGTTCTGCACTCTCACTCAGAATATTGCAGATTCCATACTTTAAAAAGGCAGGCAGAAAATACATCTTAAACACTACATGTACTTTTGTAGTGTGGAGGACATGTAGTATTTTTCCCCTTCCTTCCACTTTTATACATTTCTCAAATTTTCTAATTGTCACATATTAATTTTTATAATTAAAATTGCATTTTTACAAAAAGAAAAATTACCCTGTTTGAGTTGGAGCTCTCTGAACTCATGTCTGAGATGTTTGTTTTTGTTTTCATAACCATGAGAAACTGATTCTCTTCCCTCTGGCAAATTACAGACATGGTTAGCATAGTTTCCCACCTAAAAAGAAAATAATACAGTTCCTTACTTTTGTCCATGGTTCATATTTTAACCCATATTAAAAGTCTATTAAGTGAAAGAGCCATCCAGAGATCACCATACTAATGGGTGTACGATCTGAGAAATAAACAGAAAACTCAGCTCTCCTTAAGTGTGGGTCTCTCTCCCTAAACATGATATTAGGTTACCAGACACCAGTTCCCATAGATATGATGACATGTAACCACAAATTTTATGAGACAGTCACTATCTGTAATATTTTTACCATGAATATATCAGGTTTCAAAGCAAATCTCATCTATGGTTTAAAAAACACAGTCGTGATACCCATGAACAGTGAAAAACCACACAATAATTATGTTTACACTCTTATGCTAAAACTGAATAACATGTCTGAAATGTTAATAGGAGAGTCTATTGAAATAAATTGTTGGGTATTCTTTAAAAATAGTTTCTGGTTAATATGGCAGCTTCACAAAAGGTACTTCTGTATGGCTTATAATGACAGGTTGAAAGGTAACTATATGCTCCGGCCACTACTGTGTTAAGGACATCAAATTCCAGGTGGGACAAAAGTAGGTTTACAGTTGTGAGTACGTAAAACAGTTTATTCTTGTATGACTATTTGTTAATGATTGTATCACTTTTTATACCAACAACTGTAAACCTACTTTTGCCCCACCCTGTACTTAATTTTCACTGCAGTCCTATGGGACTATAATGCTTCCACTTTACACGTGAGGAAGCAGGCTGAGAGAGGCTAAGTTACTTGTCTTGTCATGCAAGGAATAAGGGGAAGAGCTAAACTGCACGCTCAGGCGGGCCAGAAGGCTTAGCAGTAGACTACCAAAATAACTGAATTGTATGTTGCTGAATTGTTTTGAATCCTATTGGACAACTCCTCAGACTATGAATGAAAAGCTGAATGTTACGTCTGGGAAGTGTGGCTCATTTGGTTGGAGGGTCAGCCCGGAAACTGAAAGGTTGTGGGTTCGATTCCAGTCAGGGCACATACCTAGGTTAAGGTTTGGTCCCTGGTCGGGGCATATCCGAGAAGCAACTGATTGATGTTTTTCTTGCATCAATGTTTCTCTCTTTCTCCCTCCCTCCTTCCCTCTCCCTCTGAAATCAATAAGCATGTCCTCGGGTGTGGATGATTGAAAACAAGAAAAGTTGAATGTTATAGAAGGAAAAGAGGATTACAGTCTAGCTTTATAACTTCCTGGTAAGATTCAGTTTCCTACTCTTTAAAATGACAGGAAGAATAATACCTATTTCTAATAATAGCTACAGTTTATGAAATACTTGTTAGGTGCCAAGTAGGCATGTGAAAGGTTTCCTCATATTCTCTGTGTGAAATACCTCAGAAATACCTTTGAACAAACTATTATCATTTTCAAGCTCAAAAAAATCAAGTTACTTGCCCAAAGTTATACAGACAGTTCTAAAGGTAATTTTTCGCCCCCATCTGCCTCATGTTAACGTTCGTCTAATATGCTCTACAGCTTTTGTTCTGAAGGAGCTGTATTCCTTTTTAAGACTTTGGAAATCAGACTGTCCTTTAAGAGTTAAATTTTAAAATCAACAAGTAACCCATTTGAACTGAGACGTGGAAACAGGGCAGAGGGATGATTCCTAAGCAACCTGAGAGAATTAACTCATTTAAAGGAAGAATATGTCCGAGAGCAGGTTGATCAGTACTGCAAACATCACAGAGTGGTACGAGCCAAAGGATGCCATTATGTACTCATCTAAGGGCTGGGCACCCTGGTCCTGGGATATAACAGGTCTAGAAACAAGGGCAGATATAGATAGCCCCGGCCAGTACAATAAAATTTTAGAATCACTTGTTCACCAAGTAAACATACAATTAAAATGCGGCTTCCTGTCCTATGTAGTGTGCCTGTAGGGAGCGAATGCATCAGGCAACAGGACATATATGACTGGTTCCTCTGGCAATTATATTTCTGTCAGTTAATAAGCTGGTGTCTATTTCTCTAAAACCTTCTCTGTGAGTTAATACAAGAGTACCTTTGAGAAGCAGATCCACTGAGGTTTCTAAACCAACAAGCAAGAGAGTCGGCTAGAGGATCAGTGACTGAGACAAGGAGAAATTTGCCAAGAAAATGAAAGCTACTATGAACAGACCTATTTGGATGTTCGACCAGCCATCCTGCACACGTCTTCCATTAGAAATCAATACAGACTGTTGATATACAGGGTCCGACACAAATAGCACCCCTTTTATTATAAAATGTTTTATTACAAAATCATGAGCATGTAATTCTGTAACATGACAATATCACACTCAAGCACACCATATGACTTTTTAGGTGAAATGTTTTAAGTTAAAACTATAAAGTATTACACCCATATTATTACCCTACCAACCACACTCAAGCAGGTGTTACTTCTGCTGGACCCTGTATTTCATGAAAAAAGTACATGTGAGTGCTTTGCAAACTCTACGGTGAGATTCAAATGTTGGTTTTTAATGTGTTAATTTAATGGACAATGAACAAAACCACAGGTATTTAAAGCTTTGTGTCATTAGCTCTTACTTCTTTCATGTCTTCCATGCCTGTCACTGAAAGTTCTTCTGGATTTCTGGAAGCAGTCCTCAGCATGTCTCACTGTACTAGACCCGGTGCCAGAAAACAGAGTTGCTCCTCTGTAGTAGCATTCAATTCTTTCTCGAGATGGTGCAGGACACCCTCTAACTGAACTTCTCCCTTGATAGAAGAGAGAGGCATGTGTGTATGTACACACCCACTATATGAGCTGAGCATGCTCTGATATGTATAAACGGGGTTGGGCAAAAGTAGGTTAATAATAATAAATAATACGATATTTCATAAACAGATAAGAATTCTGTGTTTCATGTACACACAACTGTAAACCCACTTTTGCCCACCCTTGTATGCATAACTGTTGTTATCCAGTTGTAAAGAGCACTTACATGAAATAGCTACCAACACACAAAAAAACAGCTGTGTATCTTCTAAAATAAAAAGATGACATGACACATAGAATGCAAATGTATGACAGTGTTTTTAAAAATACAAGCTTTTCTGTCTGCCCAGTTCTGAGGTTTGCCATTTAATAATCTGCAAATCTCCCAAAGGCCCCTTGCAATGTTATAAATTCCGAAGAAGCCTTTGTTCCCTCTAGTGAATATTTGGAAATGAAAGGACTCCTCTGGAAGCTACAGAGTCCACTAATTCTATACTATCAATGAACTATTTAGCTTGCAGAGTAAGTCTTACCATTCTTGAATGACTTTTAAGTCATGCAGCTTACTTCTAAAACTCCTAACTCTAAGCCTGCCATCAATATTGTCTTTAAGTTTTTTAAGTTCAAAGTAGTCACGCTACTACACAGTGGGTAAAAGATGAGTATCTGCTGACTGAGCAGGAGACTGAGAAGTGGTATTGTGTTACTAGGACCATTTTGCATTAAGACTTGCTGTTATACTCGAACACAACTGTTAACCAAGTTGATTTACCTAAATTGTAGTGATAAGTGTAATGATTATTATAGTGCAACTAGTCCACATAATTATTGGGTTGGCCAAAGTCTGTTTAGTTTTTTCCATACAATAAAAGACATTTTTTATTTTCACCAGTAACTTTAGTGATCTGGATATTTTGAGTATGTTGGCTATCTCCCACATGGTATAATGTTGACTCTTTTCAGTTAATGTCTCGATTCGATCACCATCAACTTCAGTGGGTCTACTTGACTGTGGAGTATTGTCCAGTGAGAAATCTTTAGCACGAAACTTCACAAACCACCTTTGACACATTCAATCAGTCACAGCACCTTCTCCATACACTGTGCAAATCTTGTTTTACATTTCAATTGCATTTTTACCTTTCTTGAAATAACAGAGCATAATATGCCAAAAATATTGCTTATTCCATCTTCAATATTAAAATGGCTACACGAAAATTCATCGATTTTGGTTAAGGTTTTTTTTAATGCATGCTGATGTGACAGCTGTTACAATACAATCTAACAAAATTGTTTCAAACAAGTTAAAGACAATTAAGCGCAAGTAGAGCCATCTCACAAAAAAACAAACAAGCTTTTTTGGCCAACCCAATATATTGTTTTGCTTTTTTAACAGCAAAACTAGATCTTTATTATTTTTCTTCTTTCTTGCTAAGTCTTCCAGAGTCATTATTTTCATATCAACAATTTTGTGGAAAACATATAGAATTTTAATTATCATCTGATTTTCACACTGAAAGAAAAAAGGAGCCATATCTGAATCTTTGTACCCCCGTGTCTTCCCCATGACTTACAGCTAAAAACCTTCTCATGCTTTTCCCTATCCCACCCCCATCGTCCGGTCCCTGCTTATATCCTCCTCCTTCCTCCAAGGTCTCTGAGCACTATTCAGTTACTTGTGGTTTGAGTCCTGGGTATCATATTGCCAAAGACACCAGGACTATATAGTATCCTATGAGGCCTATTTGCTAATATGGAAAAATGCTTATATTATAATGATAAGAATGTTAAAGAATTACAAGTATTTGAAAACCAGACACACAAAGGCTGGAAGCAAATATGTCAAAGTGTTAATACAAGTTGTGAGAAACAGATGAGATGGTGAGTCGTTAGAATTATCAAAGCCTTGTGCTGTGGGTTGCTTGCCCCCAGAGAGCAGCACAATTCCTCCCTCCATATTGTAGGGGGAAGTAGGAGAGTCCCAGAGGAAGCTGAAAGGAAAAGGGGGTTGGGGATATTAAGGATACCTTTGGATCCCTGGCTTCTGGGGGATCTGAAGGTATTGGAGGTGAGCAGGAATGTAAAAAGAGGGGGCTTGTGGGTCAGGAGGACAGTGTAGGCTGCAGAGCAACATCCAAGTGTACGATTCATCCAAGCTCCTAGACTAGTGCACACTCCCAAAGCCAGTGATCTCTGGTCTCCATTCTGCTTAGTCACCCGTCCCCATAGCTACATCTGAGCCCTTGTCATAATCTGAATTACTGTTGAAATCCTGCACGCCTAAAGTGCAAATGTCTCACTCTGTCCGCCACTTTCTGTACTTCCTGCTTTCTGTGTGTGTGTGTGTGTGTTTGTGTGTGTGTGTGTCTGTGTGGTAAATAAATGAAACCTAAAATTTACCATTTTAACCATTTCATAAGTGTAGAATTCACCCCCTTTTCCACAGAAATAAGACATCTGATTTTTTGACCAGTCACACAGCTGACCACCTTAATGTTAGATACAGCCCTGTAACTAAGTTCTGAGCTATGAGATGTAAATGGAATTGTGTGACACCTCTCGGAAGTGTACTCAAAGGATCAGAATGCCCTCTTTCTCACTCCTTCCTCCTTTCTACTGGCTGAATTGCAGACAAAATAGCTAAGTCTGAGCGGCCATCCTGGACACCATGAGGTAGAAGCCACACGCCCTGTGATGTCAGCCATTAGGATGATATACTATCATGAGAGAAGAAATCTGAATCTCTATTTCAAGATGCTGCCCTATCAGTTCTGGACTGCTTTCTTCTTGACTTTTATGTGACAGAAATAAATTTCTACCTTTTCAAAGGCATTATTATTTTGAGCTTTCCAAATCTCACAGCCAATCAACCCCAACTACTAAAGGAGGGTACTGAAAGAATAAGGTTCAAGGGCACGTGATGCCAACTAAACATGGCTCTGTTGGAATTGGACATGGAACTGGACAGCCATACTAGTCCACCTTGACCTATGAGGGCTTCATCTCTGGGTTTCTCTGTGAGTCAGCCCATATTAAATTGCTTCTCTACACGGCTGGACTTCCTCTGCTTGCTCATCGCAGTAGTGCTAACAGACATTCAGATCCTAAATGTAAGCCACTTTTCAGATTAAGTCATTTCCATTCTTTTAGTTCAAATTTGTGAAAAAGAGACAATTGTTTGTTGCTCACCCAGTGAATTGTGCCCCCCTCTCTGAAGTTAGTTGTATAATCCCCATTCAATCAATTGTGGCTGGAGTGGGTTAGAAGTAGTAGTACAAATATGGCCACCAAAGCAAGGATTTGTGGAGAGGTAAACATTCCAGAAAGAGGACGTAGGCTAGAAATGCAATATAAAATGAGTCTATTGTTTAAGACCAATGCATATCCATTGTCTAGTGAACATCTCAGTCTGAACAATCTGCTCCTCTCTTACACCCATTCCTGTATCTGTATTCCACAGTTAATAAAATAACGATTACTATAGTTTCCCACCATGATGGTGTTGCTCAGTGGATTGAGTGACAGACTGAGAACTGAAATGTTGCCGGTTCAACTCCAGGTCAGAGCACATGCCTGGGTTGCGGGCCTGGTCCCCAGCTGGGGGCGTGCAACAGGCAACCGATCCATGTGTCTCTCACACACTGATGTTTCTCTCCCTGTCTTTCTCCCTCCCTTTCCCTCTCTCTAAAAATAAATAAAATCTTTGAAAATATATACAGTTTCCTAAGGCCCTGTCCCTGTAGCTCAGTTGGTTAGAACATCGTCCCAATACTCCAAGGTTGCAGGTTCGATCCCTGGTCAGGGCACATACAAGAATCAGCCAATGAATGCATAAATAAGGGGAACAACAAATTGATATTTCTCTCCCTTCCTCTCTAATATATATATATGGTTTTCCAAGCCAGAAAACTGAGTCATCCTTGATCCCTCCTTATTTATATCACTCTGATGCACCATCCCTGAATTTGTAGATTCTACCTCTTTATCATTTTCTAATTCCTCCTCTCATGTCTACAGTTGCTGTCTTAATTCAGGCTTTCCTCACTATTTGCCCAGTTTAGTGCAAGAGCATCCTTAACTGATTTCCCTGCTGCCAGGCTGGCTCCCATCCAATCTGTATTCCGAGCTCTCAGACTGATCTTTCTGAATGCAAATCACTTGCTGTTTAACATTCCCATTGCTTTCAGGAAGAGTTCAAACCCCTTAGCCTGGCACCAGAAGTCTTCAAAATCTGGTTCCTGCCTGTCTCTCTAGTCTTATCTTCTGCCACACCTTGAAATTAACTCTTCATACAGTATACTTATTGATCCCCATAATGCTGCTTATATTTCCATGACTTTGAATATTTGAGTCCCACTGCCTGTTCTGCTATGACATCCCAGAACTAACATTTATTGAGACCTAATGGTTGAGTAAACTGAAAATTCTAAAAAATCATATCTTGAGGTAATATATTTCTAGTCTTTGAATTATAAATGCTCTGAAATTTAAACTACGCCTAAATTGCCCACAAAAAAGTACGCAAACATACTATTCTCTACAAAGTAGATACTGAATAAAATGCTCATTAAGTATATGAAAAGTCCACTCTTTGGAAAGAAGCACATCCTATAATGTTTTGGGGCCTTCAGAAACTTCTAGATGTGAAGAATAAGGTGGTAAAGCTGTCCAGGCAAACTGAGAAAGACACAAAGAATTTTAAGCGAGAAGAGGTCAAGGAGAATCGGAGAAGAGTTATTCCTACTTATTCTTATTTTCCCTATATAGCAGGTGTCTTCCAGGGGCCAGGAACATACTTCATGCTACAGCATATGGCCTAGCTTTGAGCAAAGGATGAGCTTTAGATCCAATGGTCTGTGAGTGATGCTAGAGAACAAAGTAAACAGCATGGCCACAAAAGCTGAAATATATTGCCCTGACTGGTATGTCTCAGTGGGCTGGGCATTGTTCCACAAACCAAAATGTCACCAGTTCAATTCCTGTTTAGGGAACGTGCCTGGGCTGTGGGCCAGATCCCCAGCTGGGGGTGTGCAAGAGGCAGCTGATCAATCGATGTCTCTCTCACACAGTGATGTTTGTCTCCCTCTCTTTCTCCCCCTCTCCCCCTCCTCTAACAATCAATCAATCAATCAATCAAATCTTTTTTAAAAAAGCCCTGAAATAGTCAAGTTATTCACCCTAACCCTTCTTTCTTCTTTCTACATAAATATAATTTAAAACTTACAGACATCTTAAATATATAATAGTTTCTTCCTTTTCATTCCTCAAATGAGGAAAGTAATTTTTAAAAGTTAAAAACAATATATCAATGTTTAAATGCTTAAAATATAAACTTAAGTGAAAAAGAAAGGCATAATGTACTATTTATAACTATGTAAAAATGTACACACGAGCCCTGACAGGTGTGGCTCAGTTGGTTGGGTGTCGTCCAGCTAAGCAAAAGGTCGTGGGTTTGATTCTCAGTCAGGGCACATGCCTGGGTTGCAGGTTAGGTCCCCCGTCAGGGCATGTATGAGAGGCAACTGATCAATGTTTCTCTCTTGCATCGATATTTCTCTCCCTCTCTTTCTCCAACCCTTCCTTCCTTTCTCTTAAAAAAGAAAAAAAGTATACACGTGCCCTGGCCAGGTGTTAACATGGCCATAATGATGTTCAGCATATACATATAGGGAGAGGAAAGGAAAGCTCCTTACAATATAGTCTCTAACATACCAGTTAAATGACTTTGGGCAAGTTAAAAAGTATATATAGCATCTAACAGCCCCTTTTTTCAAGAGTTAAAATGTATTCAGTTGCCAATAAAGCAAAAAAAAAAAAAACAAACAAAAAAACCCCCCAAAAAACCCAACAAACCCTGAAAAAGCTACACAACTTATTTTTCTTTTCCAATCTATTATCTAAGAGAAAGCTGAATTTTGCAGTATTTAGAAATCTGACCTGGCATCAAGCATGAAATATCACATACAACTGCTATAATTGACCTGAGAAATAAAAATATCAATACCAGTGTAGCCCCAAAACACCTGCTAAAAATGTACACTTTGTATATCTTCCCAATAGGTTTACATTTTAACCTGAATACCAATGAAGAAGAAAGACTAGATAAGGAACACATACTTTAAAACAAATAAAGTTTTCCCAGATAAAGTAAAACTGCGTTGGATATAAATAAATCTTATTCTATTTTTAAGGCCCTCTTTCCAGTCTTTCTAGGATTAAGTCTGCCCTCTTGCCACAAATACTTGTTTTCAATCACCCCTCATTGTTTTTTGTTTCTTGGCTCACATCACAAAGCATGTTTTCTGATCAAGAAACTCATATGAAGAAAAAGCACAAAAACTGTTTCAAGCATATTCTTTCCAAAAATTCTATCACATCAAGGTGCTGGCTTCAAATGTGCTTAGGGTTGGAATCCTGTTACATGATCATTTTGAATGATGTTTTCACACACATGAATGCATCACTAAAATGTATGCCTAACGAAGCATTCACTTAAGCAAGGAATAGTATGTGTTCATATAAGCCTGAGATGGGACCAAACTTCACTTTGATCTCCCCACCTTCGTTTCCAAAACACACTAGGCAGCTTATAGTAATTTAGGCTTGTATTGACCAATGTCAATACAAGAATACAATAGAATGTGCACTTTCCCATTCTAGCCTCTATTTTACCCAAGAGAGAAAACTTGCCATAGTGCAGAGAAACGAAGAAAAATATTTCAAATGATTCTGGGGCTGGAGAATGTGAAATACTTAGCAACCCAAAGCACTGTAGCAGAAAAACTGGGGGTGGGGGGAGGTCTGTAGATGAGAGAGGTGGTGGAGACGAATGGACATTAAGGTGCAGCGTGGATAAGAAAGGGTGAAAATGGCTGTGGAAGAAGCAGGATGAGGAAACTGACGCTCAGGGTGATGAAAGTAGAAGGCAGAAGGTTAACTGACTTGATGACGTCTGATGCTGAGAATTCAAAAGGCCTCCAAGCTTCAACGGGAATTACGTGAGGTTCTGCATGACGAACACAGGGCAACAAAGCAGAAAACGGCAGTTCTTTGTTCACAGCCCGGGAAAGCCGTGGCTCCGTGACTTAGTTAATGGCCGGGGGCTTCAAACCAGTAGTCTGCGCAAGGGTGAGTCTTCGTCAGTAAAATGAGGACAAAAAACCCAAAGCAAAACAAAGCAAAACGCCTAACAGGGAGTGTTCTAAGCTCTGTCTGAATAAGAGCGGCAGCCTAGTTCGAAATGCCTGTGGCTCTGGGTCCCAGAAACGAGCGAATCCTTGAAGCAGAATCACTCCAGCCCGTGGCTAGAAAAGCCGCGCCAGGGCAGAAGCTTTCCCCCGTAGTTTCAAGCCATTCTGGGAAGAGAAGCGCTAAAGGCCTGGAATGGTGAAAAAGCGCGGAGAAGAGACGCTTTCCTCCTTGGAGCTGAGACGAGTACCTCAGGGAGCAGGCCACAAATTGTCTTCTAAAGAGTGCGACGAGGGTCCCAGGTCGCTTTGCTCCTACGCCGCTCCACAGCGAGCTGCAGGTGCCTATAGAGCTCAGGGAGTCATAGCAACCGCTGCAGCCGCAGAGACGCCAAGGCGTTCTTCCGGCGGGAACCATAGAAACGACGCGCCCCATTGGCTCAGGGGCTGTTTTTCTTGCAGACGCCATCGTTACCAGGCACACCATTGGCCTTTGTATTGGGGCGGGACTTTTCCAGCAGGAACACGTCCAGCTCCTTCCTTAGGCTTTACAGTAACCATGGTAACGTCAGGATGTTAGTTTGCAACTTACAGGATACTTTTTATCATCAGGCATTTATAGTTCTCAAATAGCTTCTCACCAGGTCTTATCTAGAGCCCTGGCATAATAACCTTGGATTTATTTTTCTAGAAGTAATTTCATTCTTAAAAGGGAATTACGAATTTTAGGCCTAGATCTATAAATAACCACCTGGAGCACCTAAAACGAATCACATTTTGGACCTGACCTATTACTGTAAAAATGAAGAAAGAGGGTTTGATTAAAATTATCCCTAAGAAGTCCTAAACACTGAAATTCGGTTTAGGTGATCCGTTCCTCAACCCGTGTAATACAAAATTAAAATTTATAAATGACACAAAATTTAACATAAGCTCTGTCTCTTCCATCTTTATTTAAATGCTTTTATTGCAAGATTCTAGTTAGTTCATCAAAGTTCGATTTTACTCATGTCCAGGGGGTCCTTGCTTTTCTGGTAACCCAAACACGTACTTAACATTTCTTAGTATTCTTCTAGTTTCACATAGGATCCATTCCAAAGCTCTGCCAGTTCTACGTGCGTTATCTGGATGAATTTTATCCCTTACTTTCTAGAACTGCTTCAACCTCTACTTCTGGCATCACAGACCTTCTAAGTTTTTTTCTCTCATCTAAAATGCTCACCGCCATCACCTCAAAAACACTCAACTCCTGCTTATGAGTTCAAGTGTCATTTCCTCAGGGAAACATTCCTTGGTTCTCCCAATCTAAATCAAATTCTTTCTCATTTGCTGATTGACTCATGTTCTTTTTTTATTATCTTCCTTTGTTCACTTCCATTTGCTGTTTAAAAAAACAAAAACAAAAAAAAGCACTCTTGGAATTTCATTATGTGTAAATACTGTTTAAGTGCTCAGAATGGAAACTAGACAGAGTTGCAAAGCACTTGACCTAATTCCATTAGGAAAGTGGTGTTTGTTTCAAGATAACAAAACAGGATAGGAAATGGTTCCCAAGGGAAGTAATAATTATGATAAAAACAAACATTAAGATTACTTCCAGTGTTTAAAATTAAATTTATTGGGGTGACGTATAAAATTATGTTTCAGGGATACAATTCTATAATACATCATTTGTATGTTGCATTGCGTGTTTAGCACTCCAAGTCTCCTTCCATCACCATTTATCCCTCCTTTACCTTCTCCTACTTCCTCCTAACCCCTTGCTCCTCCAGTAATCATGTTTTTCTTTATTGTTGTTTTGTTTTTGATTTTTTGCTTAATCCTCCCACCTCGTTCACCCAGTACCCCTACACCCTCCCCTCTGACAGCTGATCACTTCTAGTTTTAATTCTACTTATCCACATAGTGTATTCAAAGATGATGACAGCCATCATCCAAATACAGCTAGGTGTAGGGAAGAAAATCAATCTTTTACTTCCTATCCCTTCAGTATTGCAGCCACCGCTGACAGAGCCTACTGCTTTTGAGGTTTTGCCCATTGGTCCTAAAGTTAATTTAAATTTTTTGTTCATTGGGGCTGCTGCCTCCAGAACAGCCCTGATTACTGCAGTTATGTTTCCTCTGCTCAAGGTCACACTTCCTGATTTCAGTGCCTCTTGTAATTCTTTTAAAAAATTATATTTTATTGATTATGCTATTACAGTTGTCCTGATTTTTCTCCCTTTGCTCTCCTTCATGAAGCACCCCCCACTCCCTCAAGCAATCCCCCCACCATTGTTCATGTCCATGGGTCATGCATATAAGTTCTTTGGCTATTTGATCTCCTACATTGTACTTTACATCCCCATGGCTATTCTGTAACTACCAATTTGTACTTCTTAATTCCCACACCTCTTCACCCATTCCCCAGCACCCACCTCCCATCTGGCAATCATCAAAAGCTCACTGTATCCATGATTCTGTCTCTGTTCTTCTTGTTTGCTTAGTTTGTTTTTTCAGATTCAATTGTTGATAGATTTGTATTTATTGTAATTTTATTGTTCATAGTTTTGATCTTCTTTTTCTTAAATAAGACCCTTTAACACTTCACATAATAATGGCTTGGTGATGATGAACTCCTTTAGTTTTTTGTTTGTTTGGGTCTGGGAAGCTCTTCATCTGCCCTTTGATTCTAAAGGGTATCTTTGCAGGGTAGAGCAATCTTGGCTGTAGGTCCCTGCTTTTCATGATTTTCAATATTTCTTGCCAATCCCTTCTAGCCTGCAAAATTTCTTTTGAGAAATCAGCTGACAGTCTCAGGGGAACTCATCTATCTGTAGGTAACAGTTTTTCTCTTGCTGCTTTTAAGATTCTCTCTTTATCTTTAACTTTTGGCATTTTAATTATGGTGTGTCTTGGAGTGGGCCTCTTTGCATCCATCCTATTTTTGGACTCTCTGTGCTTCCTGGACTTCCAAATCTATTTCCTTCACCAAATTAGGGAGGTTTCATTATTTTTTCAAATAGCCTTCCAATTTCTTGCTCTTTCTCTTCTCCTTCTGGCACCCCTATGATGTAAATGTTGGATCTCTTGAAGTTGTCCCAGAAGCTGCTTATGTTATCCTTGTTTTTTTTTTTCTTTTTTCTTGTTGTTCTGATTGGTTATTTTTTGCTTCCTTCTGTTCCAAATCATTGACTTGATTCTCAGCTTCATCCACTCTACTGTTGTTTCCCTGTAAATTGTCCTTTATTTCAATTAGTGTATCTGTTGTTTCTGACTGGATCTTCTTTATGCTGTTGAGGTCCCCACTAAATTCCTTGAGCATCCTTTTAATTAGTGTTTTGAACTCTGCATCTGATAGATTGTTTATCTCCATTTTGTTTGGTTCCTTTTCTGGAGCTTTGATCTGTCATTTCATTTGGGCCATGTTTCTTTGTCTCCTCATTTTGGCAGCCTCTCTGTGTTTGTTTTTATGTATTAAGAAGAATTGCTATGACTCCCTGTCTTGGTAGCATGGACTAATGTAGTAAGTGTCCTGTAGGCTCCATTGGTACAGCCTCCCCTTTCACCCAAGCTGGGTCCTTGAGGTGCACCCTTCCTATGGACTGAGTACACCTCCTTTTGTAGTTGAGCCATGATTGCTGTTGGCAGGTCAATAGGAGGGATTTACCCAGGTCAGTCAGCTGCAAGGACTGGCTGTGACCACTGACCACCAACCTCTGCCCTCTGTGGAGGATCATCTGTGCAGGGGCAGGGTGGTGGTGCTCTGATGTGGTCTGTAGCAATCCACTGGGTGTTCAGGCTCTGGGGTTTCCCAGGTGGCACAGGCCAAGGTCAGCCCCTACCTGTATTTTCCCCGGGGCCACTCTACCTGAGCTATAAAACAATCTGAGATGGCTGCTACTTGTGCTGGGCTTGGAGATTGCTAGGTGAAGTCCAGCTGTGAATCTAGGCTGGCTGCTGCTAGTGTCAGGCCTGTGACCACTCAGTAAGAGGTCCAGGGGCTGGGGGCTCACTGAGGCCAGCTGTTGCTCTTTTGGTAGAATTTAGGAAGTTGTGAAGCATGAGCCAAGACCAGTCATTCATATGGAAAAATCACCATTAATAGCTTGGATGTGCCTGTACAGTTGGGTGGGATGGAGTCTCAGGGGATCCCCAGGGTGGGGCAAACAGTGTTAGCCAGATGATGGAATCTCAGTTATAGCATCTGCCTGCTGGCTCTGCTGGGGGAGGGTTCAGAAAATGGACAGTGGCCTCTGCTTCTTGATGCCAGACACTTCACTTGCTTTCTGTATGCCACTTTCAAGCTGTTGTCCGTGATGGATCTCAGAGGGAGTAAGTCTGAGTAGGTGAGCCCGTGTGTGGGCTCTTTAACAGAAACTGCTTGGGGCTCCAGAAGTTTCTTCCAACTTAATCCCCACTGGTTTTTGCAACCAGAAGTTGTGGGGACTTATCTTCCTGGCACTGGAAACCTGGGCTAGCAGGGTGTGGGACTCCTCACTCCCGAGATACCCCTCCTGAGTTTTGGGACCAGCCTGTTCAGCACCTGTGCCCCTCCTAACAGTCTGGATGGATGTGGTTTCTTTAATTCTGTAGTTGTCAAACTTCAATTCAACTCAATTTCTGACTTTTCTGAGTGGCGGCTGTTCTATATTTTAGTTGTAATTTTGATGTCATGCAAACAGGTGAGCCATGTCTGCCCAAGCTGCCATCTTGACTGGAAGTCTGCATCTTGGGACTTCCCTTCAAATCTTTTCAACTAAATTTTATTGTACCTCTATTATCAGTCAGACACATTGGGCTACCCTTCCCAACTTACTTCATGAAACATCATAAATCGCACTTTAAATCAAATATTTGTGTGAAGTACAGTACCTGCTTCTAACTAGTTATTAATAATAGTTTTTCAAATTGTGCTGTGGACCATTCATTTAGGGGATTTTTCTGGACTATATTTCTTGTATACTCCCACCCAAGGCCCAGGACAGTGAGAGCTTTGAAAACCAATGGGAGAACTCAAGAGTTGGGAAATTTTAGTTTTAGGTAATAGTTAATAAGCTTAGTAGTTAATGCATTTGAAAAGCTACATTTCAGGAACTGAAGGTATTGGCTACCCTGATTCCAGACCACAAGCAATTTGACCTTTGTGCTCCCAAAGAGATCATTAAGCAATCAAGACGGTATCTGAGCCACTTCATTTCAGGTAGAGAAATCCTGCACCCCAGGATGCAGGACACAGGACACAGGATGCAGGACGCAGATAGAAAATAATGTCAACAAATGAAAGGTCAGGAAAATTGCTGGACTGCAGCTTTTATTTGATTAACCTCTTTCCTGAATTCCAAATCCTTTACCTACACTTCTTCCTCCTTTATAAAAAAAGGCTGGCTTGAAGGGAAATGTAAGACTGTCTGTTAGGGTCTTCTCAGATGACTGGCTATCTGAATAAAGTACCCATAAAGATTCAATCCCTGTCTCTGCTTATCGATTCTGGTAGTGACAGACAACACGAAGGCCAACTTTTCCCATTTCAAAACTTCTCAAGGATTCAAGGATGGAGCAGGGCAACAGCCTGACTTTGCCTTGCTAAGTGAAGAAAACAATAATTGCAATCATTTATGGTGAATTATGTGCAGGCACCAGACAAATGCTTTATCTTCAGTTTTATTTAATCATTATAACAAATGACATTGATTTGCAGAGATTATCCCCATTTTAAAGATGAGGAAACTGAAATTAAGTCAGGTGTCAAAGTTGATAGAGCTAATAGGTGGTACAGCCGGGGATGTCACAAACCTAAGACGACTCAAAAGCCCATGCTCTTTACCACACTGTAATGCTTCCCTCAGGGTAGAGATTAGCAACTGGCCCCTGCCTGGCTCCAGGTGGAAGCCCAGGTTGTTTCCCTAAAGAGCAGTCCTAAAATATTTGAAAGGTAAATTGTTCATTCAAACTTGGAGTGAATTTAGGGCAAGACAGCAAAAAGTAAAGTAGTAGTGCGCTCATCATTCCCCAGGCAATCTATCTTCAGGGAGGTGTTCTTCTCTCCTACTCCCATCTTCGATAAAGAAGAACAAAATTCTGTCCGTTGTGTCAACTTTTGGGCACACATTTTATTGCACTTAATTTTTTTATATATCTATTTCCCAAACTAAACATGTTTATTCGTTTTTTAATCCCCATAATCATCAAGGCCTACCACATGGTAGGCATTAACAACTATTTATCTTTGAAGCATGGCCTTCATGAATCCATAATCCATTTTATAGCATGAAGATGGTTGATATTCAGGCCCCACACATATATTTTAAGTAGAATTCTCAGTAAGCTCTTTTTTAAGGGTGAGAAACAGCTCACGTTCATGTTCCATATCAAGATGACATTCAGGCAAATGTGTCGGGTGGGTCGGTCATAACTGCTTTGCTTTTGCTTTCATTTTTAATGAGTATGAAATGACCTTTGAGAGACAAATAGCAAACAATATTTGCCTGCACACCACTCACTGTTTTTTCCCTTCATTTTCTGTCTTTAGGAAAGCAAAGGGTTTATTCTAGTTCTCGCCATCTGTAAGAGCCCTGGTCTACTGAACAATTTTTGATTCTGTGATTTTTGATCCTTCAGTTGTTGTCTTGTATAAAAGCTGTGTGTCGAGATTGAAGATTATCCACTATCTTCTCTTCTATCTCGATGCCTTTTTCTATTTCTTCCTCTGATAGCAATAACTTAGTTTCTGAGTCTTTGGTTATAATAACCACAAAGGACCGTCGTGACTCAAGGACATTAGCCACCACCACTTGATGTCGATAAATTTCCAAAGCATTCCGTGCACGATCAATTACGATGGAGGGATTAGTCTCCAACTTAAAGGAAATTACAAATGCTTTGGGAGCCCAGTCTTTAACCAAAGGAGAAAGCATTTTTGGCACCATCTTCATTGTTATCTGTGTTGGGGGTGGAAAAAAAAGCTTAATAAGCAAACAAAGGTCACTACCTACTAGGTCAATCTTGTGGGAAACTAAGAAAGCAGGGGCTCAGATTCTGGCTACATCAATTTAAGTGCAATTTCTCATTGTTAAACTTTTCGAAGTGTAGTAAATGCTTAGCTAAAAGCTTTGGCTCCATAAAGTTTGTAAGGATGCCTAATTTCAAGTCTTCGTACATATTCTTGGGTAAACCATGTCTTATGTATCAGCTGTGCTCTGCCACCCTCAGAACCATTACTACAACTCCAAAGAAAAACATTACACCTTCTCAAATACCTCCCTTTAGTTTTTAAGACAAATCCTTAATAAATACATACAAATAATTTATTCATGCCAAAGTTACTTTGGCAGAAGCTCAAATAAAGTTAGGTTTTTAAGACTCTCAGCTTACAATATTTTTTGCACTGGTAGAATGGCTATTTGATTCCATTTAAAAATCGTCACTTTTAACACATCTTAGCACTTAGAACTGATTTTCTTTATTTTCATTTGATCAAAACCCTACTATACCATTCTCAATCACTTCTAAAGGGAATGTTGAGTAGTTTTGTGTACTTCCAAAGTACAACTAAAAAATGAAAGATAAACTAAAACTCCCAGAATTTAAATAGTGTGAAATCACTAATCATCAGGTTTTCCCTTCAAAAATTTAGCATTTATCACTACATAACATAGTATGCATTTAACTTATTGTCTCTTCTGCAGAATATGAGCAACACAAAGGCACAGTATGTTACCTCTGGGTCCTATGATATTTCCTGGCCTATAGTAGGTGCTTAATAAATATTTGCTGAGAAAACAAATGAACTAACCAACAAAGTCAGTAACTGCCCCACAGGTGGAGTCTCTCCTATTTAAATTCTATTTGTATCATCCAATAAGTCACTAACAACTCCCTCAGGTTACAGGAAGCCAGATCACCTCACATCTCAACCACACCACTGCACTCACCATACCTCTTCCTTAAACTATAGCAAAACCCCTTGCCTAATCCACACACACCTCTCTCTCCATCTAACTCACCTTTAATACTGATGCCAGAATGTTCTAAAAAAAATAATAAAAACAAAACCAAAAACCAACTTCATCTCATTCTCCTACTTATGTTCCCCTTGGCTCCACAGGATAAAATGCCCAGGCTCCTTAAAAAGGAATAGAAAGTCTTCTGTGAAGTAAGCTGTCTCTTCTGCCCTCCATTCCCACCACTCTCCCTGCTCTCCAGTCTTATCAAACGACGTTGGTTCATAGTCACTGCCCTTTTCCAAACTCCAACTGTGTACTCTATGTGGGATGACCTTTTTTTCCACCTTGCCTGGTATAGATTCTGCTCATCTTTTTTTAAATATTTTATTTATTTATTTTTAGAGAGAGGGGAATAGAGGGAAAATGAGAGGGACAGAATCATCAATGTGTATTGCCCTGACCAGAATCGAACTGGTGACCTTTCAGTTGGCAGGCCACCGCTCACTCCACTGAGCCACACCAGCCAGTGCCTGTACATTTTTAAAAACTCAGTTCAAGTCACTTCCAGAAAGCCTTCCTTGACTTCCCCAAGATTCACTCACCCCATGCTCTGACTTCACTTTGTCCGTACCTTTACTAGAATGTTTATCACTCCACTGTAATTATGCCTGTGTCCAGTTCCTTCACTAAACTGTGAAGTCCTTGAGCGAGGCCTGTGTCTTACTCATCTCTGTATCCCTAGTGCCTAGAACACATGAAATGCAGAAAGGCCATCTCCAGATCGTGAGGGAATTAACCCAAGATTGGGTACAGCGGACCAGATCTCTAGAACAAAAGCGCCCATCACCTGCAGTGGGCCCCCAGATGACTGGATCTTGTGTTCAGGCATTTCAGAGACAGGAACATAGAAATCTGACACGGCCGCAGCCAGGTAAAACATCGCAGAAGGGCCTGCAAGAGAAGCACAGGGTGTAATAAATCGGAGAGGTGTATGGGATCAGCTCCTTTTCAACTCAGGTTACCCTGCTGTGAGACTCGGGCGGGTAATGAGGGTGTAAGGGGTAAGTGTGCGGGGAGAAAGGCTCTGCCTCCGGGCAGCCGATGGACTCCTATGGCACACACCTAGCGGATTGAGCGCCTGAGCCGCAGCCTGCAGCAGATGCAAATAGTCCGCCAAAGTGGTGAACTCCACCGCCAGGAAGGTGCCGGCAGCCGCAGCCTCCTGGTAGCTCCGTAGAGCCGCAGCAAAGCCCGGAAGTGCCTTCTCCTCGACCTCCAGTCTCAGGAAGCCCGAAGTGGCTGGGCTGGAGGGCCGCAGAGCCGACAGCCAGGTTTGGGGAGGGAAGCGGTGGGCAAAGGGGAAGGCAGAGCGAGCGCGGTAGAGGAACAGAACCCCGTAGCCTGCAGCCAGGAAGGCCTCGGCCGAGGTTGCACCGCGCCGCCCGCTGCTGAAGTTGTCCAGGAAGCGCACTGGCCGAGCTTCCAGCGGGACTTTGGTACCGCCGGACGTTACTAACACTACCCGTTTTCCCTGCGTGCCCAGCTTGGAGGCGAAACGAGCCATAACCTCGGCCCAGCGCGCA
The DNA here is from genome assembly GCA_028533065.1 of Trachops cirrhosus. NCBI lineage: Eukaryota > Metazoa > Chordata > Mammalia > Chiroptera > Phyllostomidae > Trachops > Trachops cirrhosus. Next base: position 25,918,057 of record CM052542.1, on the reverse strand, counting down.
GCACCAGCGGGTTGGGGGAACTCGGTGACTAGCTCCGCTTCCGCCATGAGTCCCAGAGCTCCCCCGCGCCTGCGCACGCTCCTGGGCCGCCTGCTCCCTTCCCCTACCCACCTGGTGTGTGCGCCGCCGCAGTGGGAGGGAGAGGATCGCTATCCTACGCTGGGTGGCAGCGCCGGATTTCTCCACTTCTGGAAATACATGCTAGTTTTGCCCCACAGCCCGGCGAAATTGACAGCAAGTGGATGCGAGTCACTAGGGCAGACATCTGGAAGGGTCATGTTTGCTGTTTCCTAGTCTGGGTAAAGAAGTAGCCGTGCTTGACCCTTACTGGTTACCGTATAGACCTTTCTGCACTTAGATTCCACTGGAGATCGATTACTCATCCATTTAACCTCTGGGTTGGGACGTTTGCAAATGTGTGCGTGCGTGTGTGTACTTGGGTTGGGACTTGAATATGACCCACACACTTCAGGTGTTAATCAAGCCACGCCCCCGCCCTTGAAATGTTGCGGATGCCATTGCCCGGTGGTGATCTCGTGACACTGGCGTCAGGCGCATCGTCACCAGGCAACCGTCCTAGAGTCTGATACCGCTGGCTGCAACATGAACGTGATCTATCCACTGGCTGTGCCCAAGGGGCGCCGGCTCTACTGTGAGGTGTGCGAAGCGCCGGCTGAACGAGTGTGCACGGCCTGCACAGTCACTTATTACTGGTAGGCCTGAAATGTGGCACCGAGGCGCCTCAACTCCCTTTCTCCCAATCACCGGTCTGGGCCTAGGTTCTCGTTAGCAGGTTTCAAGACAGGTCTCTAAGACTTCGTCCTCTTTTACTCAGCCATTCATCAGCAGGTATTTTGTTGCGTGCCTACTGTACGCTATGCACTGTTCTGGGTGCTGAAGTCTTTGAGGGAACTCGGCAGACCTATCTGTCCTCAAAGAGCTAACAGCATACTCGTCTGCGACAGATCTGTTAAAAAAAATTGCACACGGAAAATAGTATAGTTTCAGAGAGTGATAAATGTCATAAAGACACAGGAAATGCTATGGGAGATTGGGCAGACTGCCTCTCTGAGGGCAAGCTACTGATCTGAAAGTAAAGTAGGAGCAGTCTGCCATGGAGATGGCTGGGGGAAAGAGCGGCACAGTAAGCCTCTGAGGGAGGAAAGACTTCGGTGTGTTTAGGGGATACAAAGAAGGCTGATTTCGTGCACAGCCAAGACGGTAAGGGTTTTGGGAAGGTCGTACTGGATAAGATCAATTTTCATTTATTCAGTGTAACATCCCATGGCCTCTGCTTTAGATTAGGCCCTGTTTGGAACCTGAGATAAAACAGTTAGGTTGCTGACTTCCAGAAACCTAGGTCAGAGCAGACAAGCATATTTTAAAAATGAAAGTCATTACAATGCACTCTCCATGACAAGTGCTGTCTCTCAGGCTGTGCTACTCCCCGGGAAGCATGGTGATTAGGGGAAAGGTTCTCTGAAGGAGTAACATTTGAGCAGAGTCTTGAAAATTTAGTAGGAAATTGCTAGGTGAATGGACAATGAAGAAGGAAGAGTAGGGCACTCCTGACATCCGGGACTGCCTGGGTGAAGAGTGAAAGAATAGAGCTTATTGAGAGCTGAGTAGAGAATGTAGTAGTGGAGGGAGCAGTCTCTGTTTTTAAATTGCAGGCCAGGACCCTTTAGCAGATCTTGAATAAGAACCAGTATTTTAAGAAAATAATAGAATAAAAATGATCAGAGCAATCTTACTTTAATTGTCTCTTGAAGCTTTTAGTGTTTTTATGTGGATATGCGTGTTTGTACTGGTAAAATGTATTTCTCATACTATGAGTTTAGTACAAAAAAGTTTGAAAATCATTGTGATAGGTAAGTAGTAGGAGTTTAACCCAAGAAGATCAAGGTTAGGGCCAAACAGTGCCATGAACTCAAACCGTTTGGAATTTACCCTCCGGAAAGTCACAGATGGTTTTGGCATGCTGTCATTTGTGTTAGGATGACAGGAAGCAGTGTGGAAGATCCTGACTGATTGGAAGGTGGACGCTAGAGGCTGCATACTTGATTGAGAAGTGGTGGCAGTGGTTCCCCCCTCAGGCTGAATTAGGTGTTCATCCTCCTTGTTCTCACAGCATTCTATATGACCCCCACCCCAACACGCATCACATGGTCTGAAATCAGTCGTCCAGTGGTTTGTATTCCTCACTAGGCTGTGTGCCCCAGGAGGGCAAGGGTGGCATCGGTGTTTAGGTTGCTGTAACGTGATTGCATTTAGAATGCAATTCAGAATTTGTGATAGAAACTGCAAAGTCCTGGTTACCTCTCTTCCTTCGTTTCCCACCACACTCACCCCCTTTTCCTTGATGTCACAGAGACTTTCTTTTAGAACTAATTCGTCAGGTCCTTTTCTTTCTCAGTTCCTTTGCTTTCTGCTGGGAACCTCCCCTTCATCCATGAAACTTCCTTGTCCCCTTTCATCTTTGAGTTCTCAGAAATGTTATTTCTTCAAAGAGGTTTTCTAGGAAACTCAATCTAAATACTCTCATTTTTTCTCTCTCATATTTTTCTTTACTTTTCCTTTTATATTTTTTTGTTTATTTGTTTAATATCTGTGTCTTTTACTAGACCAAGTGCCCACACATACTGGGCACTCAGTGATCATTTGTTGAATAAATGAACTTCTGAATGGATAATAAACCTATTAATTGGGGAAAGGAGCACAGAGGAGGTGGTGGATGACAGATTGGGATTGGGACACAGTTTGAGGGGCCTTCAGGCCACTTGGGAGAAATGGCTAGGAAACAGCTTTAAGTACCCCACTGCCTAATATAAGCATCCACCTCTTCTTCATCTGTCCACCTTTCCCCGTTCCCCTTTATCTCTCTGGCCAGAAGTAATTACTTCTTCCTGTCAACTCATTTTGAAGTTACTTTGTACCTCACAGACAACTTTTATTTTCCTTTGCTTTATTTCTTCACAAACACATTACTACAATTTTATTATACTCCATTACAACAGGCTATTATGTGGAATGTGTGTAGAAGGACTGTCATATGGGTGCTATCTTTTGATCAGTTTCAGGCCCATCTGTGAATGCCCCACAATGTCCAGCAAAGTGTCTTGAAATAGTTGAAACTAAATATTTGATGAATGTATGAATCAATAAATGATCATTTCCTATGCCCGTATCTTCCATTATTTTCTTTCGCTTTTTTCCTTGCTTTTAATTCTTCTTAAAGACTTCCATTCTCTTCCCCTCTTCCTTTCTGCAGATTTCTATATCATTGTGCGCTGAAGATTTCAAGATTTTTCTATAAAATAAAATTGAGGTTCTATAGTTAAAAGTGGGTGTTTTACCACCCCCTTCCTCACAGGGTTTTTGTGGTTGAATGTAAAGCATCTAGCACTGGGCCTGGGACCAAGCTGGCACATAATACTTATTTATTTATTTTTCCTCGTCCTAAATTTAAAGACCAGAAAGGACAGCCAAGTTGAATTTGTGAAAGTTTTTGTTTTGGCAGAAGAATTTTTTCTGAGTATAAATGTAATTTATGCTCATTGCAGAAAACTTGAAAATACAAAAATTAAAGAAGAAAAATAAATCTGTAATCCCACAACCCAGAGATTAGTAACCTGACATTTTGGTGAATTTTCTAATATTCTTTTCCTATAAATCCACTTAATTTATATACTATGTTTAATCTTGTACATATCTTTTTATATTGTTTCTAGGCAGTAGAACACATTTTTAAAAAGGAATTTTATTGAAGTATACACTGAAACTTTACATACAGGTATTATAGGTTAGCAACTCATAGCATAGAGATAAGAGTAATTTGCAAAAAATTTTCCTTTTATTTAGCATATGGGGCACAAATTAAAATGGCTTCATTGGCCGGAAGAGAAAACAAACAGTGAAGTGATATTCAGTAGCAGGAAGCAGTAGGATCTGTGGTGGACTGGAGAATTAACGCCCTGCCTGAAGGTATTCACATTCAGCTTAAAAACATGATAATGGCCAAACAAAACATTGTGGCTCACCAGCTCCTTGACTGTGAGCACTGACTGAAAATATATTTTTCAACTCCTTTTTTATGTATGGCCCTGTTTTGGGGGATGAAACAGATGAATAGGGAGAGAGGTCACATATATAAATGAAGTTCACTTTATTTAGAAAGGCAGGATATGTCAAATGCTCTCAGTGGAGCAAAAGTTCAAGTAGTTAAGTAAGCTGATGTTTTCACTGCTCACACAATTACTCAGCAAACTCCTGTTTAATAAATACTCTGTGGAATTCAGCTGTTTTTATATCCTGACTATGGAGTGCTTTTATTGATTTGTTTACAATAATTGTCTATAAAAAAAAAACCCTTAAAAAAGGCTTTATGTCATTATTATGATAGCAGTTCCAGTTTATACAGAAAACACTTTATTGTATTTCTGTTGGCCCAGGAGGGAGAAAGGAGAGAGGGTGCTATGTGATTATTGTCTATGACCACTTTTCTGCTACAGGAGCAGAGTTGAATAGTTGCAGCAGAGACCATATAGTTCTCAAAGATGAAAATATTTACTGTCTGGCTCTTTACACGAAATTTTGCTGACCCCTACTCTACATTATTGTTACCTATTTTGGAATATGTATAAATGGAACCAGACAGTTAGCTTTTTCACATTTAAGTAAAAATGTGTAATAATCAATAGAAATGCAAAAACCCATGATTATAAGCATCTGGCAAGTCTTAAAATACCCGAAGCAGTTGTGTGTCAACTTTACTTCAATTTTTTAAAAAAATGTGAATATGAAAAAAATACATGAAACAATAAAACTGTCATAATTGAAGGAAGAAATAAACAGTTCAGTAATAATAGTTGAACACTTTAGTATCCCACTTTCACTTTCATTGCCAGCACACAGAAGTGCAACTGGTTTTTTTGCATGGTAATCCTGTAACCTTGCTGTATTCATTTATTAGATCTAGGGGGGTTTTGTGTGTGGATTATTTAGGATTTTAAAGTGAACTTAAATCCATTCTAAATAAACAAAAGAAAAAAACGAAAACTACTTCATTTACAATAGTATCAAAAGGGGGAGGGGATGAATTTAACCAAAGTAGTACAAGATATATATACTGAAAACTACAAAATACTGTTGAGAGGAATTAAAGAAGACTTAAATAAATGGAAAGGTATTCATAGATCGGTAGACTTAATATTATTAAGATAGCAACATTTCCCAAATTGATCTACAGATTCATTGCAATCCCTATCAAAATTCCAACTGCCATTTTTGCAGAAATGGAGACACTGATCCTAAAATTCACATGAAAATGCAAAGGACCCGGAATAGCCAAAACAGTCTTGAAAAAGAACAAAGTTGGAGAACTCATACTTCCCAATTTCAAAATTTACTACAAAGCTATAGTTATGAAGAAAGCTTGGTAATGACTTTAGGATAGACATGCAGATCAGTGGAATAGAATTGAAAGTCCAGCAATAAACACATACATTCACGGTCAATTGATTTTCAAGAAGTTTGTCAAGACCATTGTTCTGGAAAAAGAATTGTTTCTTCTGTATGATGGCAGCATATGTGGGTACGTACATGCAAAAGAGTAAATTTTGCCCTGGCTGGTGTAGCGCAGTGGATTGAGCGTGGACTGCAAACCAAAGGGTCGCTGGTTCGATTCCCAGTCAGGGCACATGCCTGGGTTGCAGGCCAGGTCCCCAGTGGGGGGCATGTGAGAGACAACCACACATTGATATTTCTCTCTCTCTCTCTTTCTCCTTCCCTTCCCCTCTCTAAAAATAAATAAATAAAATCTTAAAAAAAAAGAGTGAATTTTGACCCCCTACCTTATACCAGCTACAAGAAAGACCTAAATGTAAGAGCTAAAAATATGAAACTTTTAGAAGGAAACAGCTGTAAATCTGTGTGATCTTGGATTAGGCAACAGTTCTTAGATATGATACCATCAGCCTAAGGAATCAAAGAAAGACAGGTTGGACACCATCAACATTAACAATTTTTGTGCATCAGAAAATACTAAGAAGAAAGTGAAAAGATAACCCACAGAATGACAGAAAATATTTGCAAATCATATATCTGATAGGGATCTAGAATCCACAATATGTAAAGAACACTTAAAGCTCAACAACAAGACAAGAGGCCCTATTTAAACATGGATCACTTCTGACCAAGATGGAGGTGTAGGTAGATACACTGTGCCTCCTCGCACAACCAAAAGAAGGACAGCAACACATTTAAAAACAAAAAACAACCAGAACTGCCAGAAAATCGAACTGTATGGAAGTCTGACAACCAAGGAGTTAACGAAGAAAGATTCATCCAGACCTGTAGGAGGGGTGGAGATGGGCAACTGTGGTGGAGAGGACGCACAGCAAGGTGGTAGCTGGCAGAACAGGTGGTCCCACATTTGCGAGTGGATAAACCGGTAGAAACAAATGGAGAGCAAGACAGACTGCGCAACCCAGGGTTCCAGTGCAGGGAAATAAAGCCTGAAAACCTCTGACTGTAAAAAACCACTGGGGGTTAAGGCAACAGGAGAAACTCCCAACCTCACGGGAGAATTCGTTGGAGAGAGACCCACAGGGTCCTAGAATGTACACAACCCACCCACCTGGAAATCTGCACCAAAAGGACCCAATTTGCTTGTGGGTAGCAGCAGAAGTGACTGAAAGCTGGCAGAGAGCTGAACAAGTGGCATTGTTCCTTCTTGGACCCCTCCTCCACATACAGCACCACAGCGCAGTGATGTGGTTGCCCCACCCTGGTGAACAGCTAAGACTCCACCCCTTACCATGTAACAGGTGTGCTGAGACAAAATAAAAATGGTCCAAATGAAAGAACAGATCAAAGCTCCAGAAAAAGTACAACTAAGCGACCAAGAGATAGCCAGCCTATCAGATGCACAGTTCAAAACAGTGGTAATCAAGATGCTCACAGAATTAGTTGAGTATGGTTGCAAAATAGAGGAAAGAGTGAAGGCTATAAGAAGTGAAATAAGAGGAAATGCACTGGGAATCAACAGTGACAGGAAACCAGGACTCTAATCAATGGTGCAGACCAGAAGGAAGAAAGAAGCATTCAACCAGAAAAGAATGAGGAAACAAGAATTCAAAAAAATAAGGAGAGGCTTAGGAACCTCCAAGACAACTTCAAATGTTCCAACATCTGAATCATAGGGGTCTCAGAAGGAGAAGAGGTAGTGCAAGAAATCGAAAACTTATTTAAAAACATAATGAAGGAGAACTTCCCCCATCTGGCAAAGGAAATAGACTTCCAGGAAGCCCAGAGAGTCCCAAAGAAGTTGGACCCAAGGAAGCACACACAAAGCACATCATAATTACATTACCCAAGATTAAAGATAAGGAGAGAATCTCAAAAGCAGCAAGAGAAAAGGAGACAGTTACCTACAAAGGAGTTCCCATAGGACTATCAGTTGGTTTTTCAAAAGACAGCTTGCAGGCAAGAAGGGGCTGTAACAAAGTATTCCAAGTCATGAAAGACAAGGACCTACATCCAAGAGTCCTCTATCCAGCAAAGCTATCATTTAGAATGGAAGGGCAGATAAAGTATTTCTCAGATAAGGTCAAGTTAAAGGAGTTCATCATCACCAACCCCTTATTATATGAAGTGTTAAGGAGACTTATCTAAGAAAAAGAAGAAAATCGAAACTAGGAATAGTAAAATGACAACAAATTCACAGCTATCAGCTGAACCTAAAAAAAACAAAAACAAAAATGAACTAAGCAAACAACTAGAACAGGAACAGAATCACAGAAATGGAGATCACATGGAGGATTACAGCAGGGAAGGGGAGGGGGGATTTGGGGGAAAAGGTACAGGGAATAAGTAGTATAAATGGCAGGTAGAAAATAGACAGGGGGAGGTTAAGAATAGTATAGGAAATGTAGAAGCCAAAGAACTTATATGTAGGATCCACAGACGTGAACTAAGGGGAGCAGAGCATGCGGGTGGGAGAGGGTGTGCAGGGTGGAGGGGTATAAAGGGGGGGAAATGGGACAACTGTAGTAGCATAATCAATAAAATATATTTTAAAAAATGGGCAAAGGATTTGAATAAACATTTCTCCAAAGAAGATATACAAAAGGCCAGTGAGCAACTGAAAAGATGTTCAACATTATTAGTCATGGGGAACTGCAAAATAAAACCATGATGAGACACCACGTCACACATAATAGGATGATGATATAAAAAAGGCAACAAGTGTTGGTTAGGAAGTAAAGAAAATGGGACCCTCATAGATTATTGGTTGGAATGTAAAATGGCACAGTTTCCATAGAAAACAGTGTGGCAGTCCTCAAAACTTTAAACATATAGTTACTATATGACTCAGCCATTCCATTCTTAGGTATATACCCAAGAAAAGATTTGTTCATACAAAAGCTTAAACATGAATGTTCATAGCAGCAATATTCATAATAGCCAAAAAATGGAAACAACTCAAATGTTCAGCAACTAATGAATAGGTAAGCAAAAAGTGACATATCCATACAGTGAACTATTATTCAGTCATAAAAAGGAATAACATGGATACATGCTACAACATGGATACATGCTACAACATGGACGCATCCTGAAAACATGCTAAATGAAAGAAGGTAGACACAAAAGGTCACATATTGTCCGTTTCCATTTTTATTCAATGTCCAGAATAGGCAAATACGTAGAGAAAGTGAACCAGAGTTTCTAAGCATTACGTGGGTGGAGGGAAGAATGAGAATGACAGCTAGAGGGAATAGAGTTTCTGGGTAATGAAAACGTCATGGGATTAGATAGGGTCATGGTTATAAGACTTATATATTTTTAAATTTTTTTATTTAATAATTATTTAGAAGGAGGGAAAGGGAGAGAAACATCAATTTGTTGTTCCGCCTATCTATGCATGGTTTGGTTCCTGTACGTGCCCTGATTAGGGGTCAAGCCTGCAACCTTGGCATGTGGAGATGAACTCTAACCAACTGAGACAGCTGGCCAGGGCTGTGAATATATAAACACTGAATTGTACACTTTAACTTGTAAATTTTTTATGGCATGTGAATTATATATCAATTTAAAAATGTTAAAAAATTCACAATTGGAGGAAAGGTCAGATTTGAGTAAATAGATTTGGGAGACATTTATATAAGCAATTATTTAAGGAATGAGAATAGATACTCTTTAGGAGTGCTGCCCAATTAAATTTTTTTGCAGTGATGCAAATATTCTACATCTGTGCTGTCTCATTGAGAAAATACTAAATATTCGTGTAAAACAGTCAAAAATACTGTGTACCAAACTCACAGTGCTTCCCTTAGAGAGCTGAAAAACAACTGGCTTCGGAGTACAGGCTCAGAGTAACTACTTAAACTCTTGACAGCTATGCTTCTTTATCTTTAAAACAGTAACAACAGATTTCATTCTGTTTTCGAAAGTTAATTAGTTGCGTGCAAGACCACCTGCTGGGAGGCATTCTCAGTGTGTTCCACGTGAAAGCACTCCCAGGAGCGCGGAAGACAATGCAAGTGGTACTCTTCAAAGTCGTCAAACGTGGTGGCACCGATTACAGGAAAGTGTCTCCTAGAGCCTCATCAAGTGTAAATTCCTTTCTCTCTCCCAAGAAAAGGACCCTCAAATCCCTCAGCTGCAGCGTTCAGGTATTTTGAAAATGACCTTAGAACAACATAGAGTTAAAGCCGTCTTTGTTGTTATTAAGACAAAGACAGAATACCCACAGCGTCCCCAGGTGAACCTGTGCCTGCAGAAAGAATATCCATCAACACCCCTCCACACCCCAACGTAGTTTTTCCACCATCAAGTAATCACAAGACAGGAAAGAGATTGGTGTCAAAATGGCTTTGGGCTCCTTGCCTGGTTTGTGTTGGGCTTATTTCTCTAGTTTCTAGGGCTAGGCCAGGAGTAGAGCCCATAGAATCACAGGTCAGGCCCAAAGTGATGATAATGAAGTGCATGTTTTTATTGTTAGTGGCGTGGTTCATCAGAAAGCTGACTGGGTGAGCATCCATGAGAAGATCTGTCAGCTCCTGATCCCGCTGCGCACCTCCATGCCCTTCTACAACTCAGAAGAGGAGCGGCAGCACGGCCTCCAGCAGCTGCAGCGGCGGCAGGTGGGCCCTGCAGGGCAGTTCCAGGGGAGCTCACCGCTGCAGTGAAACCGCCCAGAAGGAAGGGTGCACTGCGTCCCCATCACTCATCGTAACCTCTCTGAGGGGCCAGACTTGTTCGTGTCTTTATGTTCTCTACCATTCAGCCAGTTGTTCTCCACATACTTACTGAGTATCTGCTGCATTAGTCTCCCTGGGCTGCCATAACAAAATACCATAGACTGGGCAGCCTAAACAAAATTTATCTTCTCACAGTTCTTGAAGCTAGAAGTCCAAGATCAGCCATGGGTGTTGGCAAGTCTGATGTCTTCTGAGGCCTCTGCCCTTGGCTTTCAGGTGGCTGCCTGCCACATCCTCACATGGTCTTTCCTCTCTGCACACACATCCTTGGTATCTCCTTGTGTGTCCAGATTTCTTCTTATAAGGACCCCAGTGAGACTGGATTAGGGGCCATCTTAAAGGCCTCATTTTAACTCAATCACCTATTCAAAGGCCCTGTCTCCAAGTGCAGTCACACTCTGAGGTACTAGGGTTAGGGCTTCACCATATAAATTTTAGGGGGACAAAATTCAGCTATAATACCCATATATGTCAAGTATTGTGATAAGAATGTAGGCACACAGTAGGAAGTCCACAATGGTGTGTGAATATATAAAGCAGTGAATAAATACAGGAGATTAGGAAAACTGTTATGGCATTGATAGCATCTCATTTTTTTCTGAAAATAAATAGCACTTTATAAGCCATAAATCTCAAAATACCAGATTGATCAGTTTTAGTGTTGTGACACTTTGTGAGTGGCCTTAGAATGACATAGGGTTAAAGTTGTTTCTTATATTAGCTAAGCAGCATAATACCAGGAGGAAAATTGTCTTAAAATTAACTCAAATAGAAAGTCAGACAATTTTAGATTGTCCTGAGGTATGACAGCTTTGTTAAACTAAAATGTTATTATATATATAGACAAATAATATTCATTTAATAATTTCCTATTGAGAACATGTTTATGCCAAGTAGTGAACTAAGATGAAAATACACTTGTTCCTGGACCTTAAGGAACTCACAGTCCGGAGTTTGCCTTTTTGTATCACCTAGTTTGGCTCTCGGGTCTACCTTAATACAGGTGGGCTCACTGAGTGCCCTCAACCAGCATATTAAGTGTTGGCTTTATATCCAGCTGTATGTGTATCCACCTTTGTCTTTTACCTTTAGTCTCAGATGGTCTCGTTTTCTCTTCCACAGAAGCATTTGATTGAGTTCTGCTACACCGTAGCCCAGAAATATCTCTTTGAAGGAAAACATGAAGATGCTGTGCCAGCGGCTTTGCATTCCCTTCGCTTCCGCATGAATGTGTACGGCCTGAGTTCAGTAGAGCTCGTGCCTGCCTACCTGCTGTTGGCCGAGGCTAGCCTTGGTAAGTGGAACTGACTCGCCCCCTGGAGTCAAGAAGTGCTATGCTAGGTCATCTCAGTAGCCAGAGTGTAGCCTTGGCAGTGGCACCAAGACACCTTTTGTGGAAGAGCAGCGTTGCTGAAAAAGTTTGGCACAAGGTGGGCAAGGAGATGCCATTGACTTTTGGTTACAGCTGACAGAAATCCACACTAGCGGGCCTAAGCAATTTGTTAGGCTGTTGGAGTGTCCTCAGGAAATTGAAGCTTCGTGAGGTACTAGAATCAGAACGTTGTAACAAACCAAGGCTGGTGCTCTCAGTTCCCCTTTCTGGGGCCTTGTCTCTTGCCTCTGCTTCTCCATATCTGCTTTCTTTTCCGTCTCTGCAGACCAGATTTTTCTACACTGTGCTTACTGCAGAACACATCTACCCCCAAATGTCAGGTGTAGCTGAATTTACATGTCTTCCAGGTTGAAGGTGGATAATAGATATTAATTAGCAACCAATTTCCAATTTTACATTCCCAAAGAGAAAACTGTGTTGACTCACCTTGAGGGTGGTATCTGTCTTCCTTTATCTGCCTCTGCGCCAGGGTCACAGAGCTCGAACAGAAACACAGGCAGCTGCTCCTGTAGATGAGAGGCAGTTTTGAGCGTAGGGAGCACAGGCTGGCAGACATCCCACATGGCGGCTGCAAAAGAGAAGAATTCGCATTTTTGAGGGGAATTAACATTGGACTATCTACAATATTTTAGGTACTGTGCTGCTACTTTTTATATATTAACAGCCAGTTTTTAAAATAAACAAACTTTTAAAAAAGTAAAACTGTTGGCAATACAGTACGAAGAACTCTTTTCCCTGAGGTATCTATCTGAGAGTAAGCTGCTCGCCTAATGCCCCATGCCTTGAATATTTCAGTGTGTTTTTCCTGCGAAGATGTTCTCCTTCACAATCACAATCTAACCATCATCTACTAAGCAGACCCCATTTAAGTGTCTCCGACTGTTCCAATATCATCTTTACAGGAAAAGGGTACAGTTCAGAATCATGCTTTTCATTGTATTACCACACGTCTGTAGTCTCCATTTTGGAATAGTTTCTTAATCTTCCTTTGCTGTCTATGACTTTGATATTTTTAAATATCAAAGGCCAATTATTTCATAAAATGTCCCCCAATTTGTGTTTCTCTGATGTTGCCTCATGACTAAATTCAGGTGATGTATCTTTGGCAGGAATATCACAGAAGCGATGGTGTGTTGTCATCCCGTCCTATAAATTGACACCTGTTTTCAGTTTATTCCATTACTGATGATGTTCATTTAAGTTACTTCATTAAGGTGGTATCTGCCAGGCTTCTTCTCTGTAAAGTAACTCTTTCCTTTCTTTGCAATTAATAAGTAATTTATGGAGAGGTATTTTGAACTATGTAACTATCCCATTTGTCATCAAACTTTCAATGTATCCATTCATTTATTTATTTACATCAGTATAGACTCTTCATTTCTTGTTTCCCCACCCCAAAGGGTTATAATCCATTACTATCATTAATTTCATGCTCCACTGTCCCTGATTTGTCAAGTGGCAGCCCATTCAAGCTAGCTTCTGTGCGTCCTTGACACACCCCTTTTGTTCTTTGATCACTTTCCTGCTTTCTCGAACATACCTCCAAAGAGCCTTGATTTCCTTTAGTGGAAAATGGAATTCAGAAGCCGAGAGTTGTGCACTAGATGTGCGCATGCGTTGCTATTGGAGTGTGGCTGCTGCCAGGCCTCCTCAGTGGACAGATTGAGGGAACATGTGTAAATGTAAAAATGTGTGTGCGTGTACACACACATTTGTGGGCATCTGCACACAGTACATTTAAATTTATTTTTATATATCTATATATATACAAATATGCAAGGTGGGCAAAGGTAGGTTAATAACAATAGTAAATAATAATACAAGAGTAAACTCTGCGTTGCACACACTCACCATTGTAAATCTAATTTGCCTACCCCTGTATGCGTGGCCATGGGTCCACACCAGTATCCCAAGTCAAGTCCAGTGCCAACGCGGGGTTTAGTCTAATTTTCTCCCATTCCCTATTTGTTGTGCTCTCCTCTGACAGTGAGAATGCTGGCTTCCTTTTTCATTAATATATTTACATATTTAATCAGTTCCCCTTCTATGAACCCATCTCCCCTCTCCAGCCCTGTCCTTTCCCCTTTCAGGATGCCCTCCTCTCCCTCTGTGGGCTCTGGCTCATTTCCAGGCTACGTCTCCTGCATGGCTCCCCTCCTCACTGGTTTGGGTTCTGACTCCCAGGCCACTTAACTGCAAGAATGTCCTCCTTTTCCCACTCAGGTCTGACTGCCCATTCTGGATTGTCCCCCTCCAAAACTCTTGGGAAGAGCACTGGACAAGGAAACACAGCTCAGGTTCTGTTTATTTCTGACACTGACTAGTTACGGGAGTTTGGAAGTCACCCTGGCCTGTCTCATCCGCTCGCATTTGGACTGTTGCCTGCCAACTGGTTTCTGCACATGTCTGGCCTCCCTCCAATCTGGCCTCCACACAAAATGTGACCAAATCACTCCACTATAAAGACCGAACTCCTAAAGCAATCTATGAGGCCCTGCTTGGTGCAGCCTTTATGAATCCTCTCACTTGCCTCATTTTACATTCTTTCTCTCTCTCTTTTAAATTACAGTGGCCTTCTTTTGATTCTTTATTTTCTTAATTTTTTTAAAAAAAATTGATTTTAGAGAAAGGGGAAGAGAGGGAGAAAGGGAGGTAGAGAAATATTCACGTGGGAGAGAAACATCACTTGGTTGCCTTCTGTATGCACCCCCCATGGGGGACTAAACCCGCAACCCAGGCATGTGCCCTGACTTGAAATCGAACCTGCAACCTTTCACTTTGCAGGATGATGCCCAAACAACTAAGAAAAACTTCCGCTTTTCCTCTCCTCCCTTTCTCCTAACTAACTCCTATTCATCCTTCAGGTCTCAAGTGTTACCACCCCCTTGTCTAGAAGCCTTTCCCAAGCCCCCAGCCTGAGTCAGAAACCTCTTTCTTTTTTCTGGGTACTTCAGTAATAATTATAAATTCATTGATGAGATTATTGAGTCCTGGAACTGCATCTATTCTTACAGGTCATAAAGTCTTCAAATCAGAACGGTACTTACTGCTGGGAAGGTACTCAAAAGCCCCTCCCCCAGTACCTGACACCTAGTGGGCACTGTGTAAGCCTTTGTTGAATCTGAGGCCTCTTTACGGGATTGTTTTGAGAATTAAATGAGTTTGTGTGCAATGAACAAGTGCTTTGCCAGCTGGAAAGTCCTGTCCAAATGGAAGGTTTTACTATAACTCCTATAGTCATTGATCTGAAAACCTTCCAAGGTTTTTGAAAGTTTAAATAAGTCACACCCCTTGTGCACATGCCTCTTTCCCATCTTCAAGATTCCTCCCCACTGGAGTGGGAAAATAACAAGTATTCAGCCTTTCTTAAAGTAAAACTTTGGAATTATAATCAACTAGAAATGATATTTTCAATAACACTTCAAAGAGGAGCCACCTTCCTCATCTCCCCCTACAGTTGTGCTTTGGAACCGGGAGAGCCTGGGTTCAAATTCCAGCTCTTTCTTCCCTGGTTGGGCAGTCCCAGGCATCACGCTTTTTCTTCTCTTAGGGCTCTCTTGCATACTGTTCCTTCTGACTGGAGCGCTCTTTTCTCCTTCTACACGGCTGGCTTCTTTTCAGGTCATGCATCAGCTGGAATGTGACCTTCTCAGAGAGCTGTCCTCTAATCATCCAATCAAAGTATTGTAGGTTTCTCCCTGCTTTCTTTGATCACTGTGTCCTGTTCATTTCCTTTATAGCACTTCATGTTTTGTTAGTTTATTGCATACCTCCTTCACTTTATTATATAAGCTCCTTGAGGTCAGAGATCATGTCTGTTTTATTCACTAATATGCACTCAATAAATTAGATAAGTATGTGGTTGAATGAATGAAGTTTCCTCTTCTGTAAATTCCTCGTTGGACACTTATTTCCCAGGGTTGTTGACAGACAAATCACAGATGCGATGGCCTAGCACAGTGCATGGCAAAGAGCAGGTCCTCAGGAAATGCGGATTCCCTCTGTTCCCCTGGGCATCTCACAGCCACACCTCGCCATTGTCTGTAACTGCTTTATTCTGTGCACCTTTCCTTTCATCACCAAGTCATGCGTAATCTTCACCCATTAGTCTCTCAGATCTGCCACTAACCCAGTGTAAGCCTATGGTCTTGCCCTTCGAGTAAGTGTCACTGCTCCTTAATTGACTCTCCTTTCTTTATTCCACGTAATATTAAGATTGCCCTTTAGGATAATCTCAATTCCTTTGTCAGCTTTACCTCCATATACCTCCACCATCCCCACACCTCTCTAGGCAAGCACTTTGTATAAGAGGGCATGCCTGTCCCTTCCCTCTCTGCTTGAAACAGCCCATTCCTCTCACCTCACTATATCCCACTCTCTGAACTTACAGCCTCATAGTTGGGTCCCCCCCGCCAAGGGTGCCTTTTCCTCTGGGAATATTCTTGTTTCGATGCTGGTTCAGCTTGGCCTTGGGTACATCCCTCTTTGTGTTGCTTCCTTGAGTGAGATCTAGACAAAGAAAATTTAAAACTACCAGTATATGGCAATGTGCTCTGCCAATTTTTCCTCTATCTAAACAATCTTAGCTAAGAGTCATTTGCTTCTTTAAATTTGAAAGAACCTCAGTCTAAAGCTTTTATTGACAAAACCCAGATGGAAGATGTGACTTGCCGTGAGCCAGCTTCATGGGCCTAGGCCTCTTGCTTCTAATCTAGAATTTTCCCACTTTAGTTTCCCCTGTTAGTTTGAGCTTCAGTCAAGCAAAGTTACTTGCTGCCTCTTGTAGACTGCTTCTTCTTCACCTCTCCTCCTTTAAATATAATGATTTATAGGACAAATGATTACAACTTGAATGAAATAATGCTTACATGTGAAGTAGGCCTGGGAGGAAGGACAAAGAACAGAAGGTTGCCTTATGTGTGGTTTATATCCTGATCACTTGACCCTTTTTGGTACCATTTCTGCTGCAGCATCCATCACATGAAATACTTCATAGTTCTGCAGAGGCTGTCAGTGGTTTTTCCATTCAGTTCTCACAAGTGCCCTAGGAAGCAAGCTGGTAGGCAGGCAGCTGTTATGTATTTTTACAGCTAAACAAAAAGTCTTCAGTGTCAACAGTATAAGAATATTAGAGGCCCTGGCCAGGTGACTCAATTGGTTAGAGCATCATCCCTATATTCCAAGGTTGCTGGTTCGATCCCCGGTCAGGACACATATAAGAATCAATTATAAATAAATAAAGTGGAACAACAAATCAATGTCTCTTTAAAATCAATAAATTAAAAAAAATTAAAAATAAAGAGGACTTTCACTTTGTGACCATGTTGTCCATTCTAGCTCCTAAATGTCTCTTCATGTCTTTCCATCTTCATGCACTCTCTTAGCTCGGGCTCTTATCAGTGCTTGCCTGAACTATTTCAAAACTCTTCTAGCGAGTCTTCCACTTTTCTTCCACCCCTCTGGTTCCTCCTCCACACTGGCTCCAAAAGAGCCTTCTAAATCTAAATCTAATTCTCTCTTCCTTTCTGAAAACCCTCTAATTTTTATCCACATGCATCAGGCTTGTTGACACAACTTACAACAATCTCCAGAATCTGTCCCTTGACTACTCTTTGGCCTCACTTCCTGCCACTCTGTCCCTTACACTTTTGTGCTCCAGCATCATAGACCAATGCATAACTCTTTAAATATGGCGATCTATTTCATACATCCATGCCTTTGTATATGTGTTGCCTCTGCTAAGATGCTCTCTCTTCCTCTTCTATCTGGAAAACTTTTATTCATTCTCAAAACCAGCTCAGACTTGCCCCATCGTCTTAGTTTGGCTGCCATAACAAATGCCATAGACTGGGTGGTTTAAACGATAAACATTTATTTCTCGCAGTTCTGGAGGTTGGGAAGTCCAAGATCAGAGTACCAGCAGGTTTGGTGTCTGGTGAGGGCCTGTTTCCTGGCTTCTAGACAACTGACTTTTTGCTGTATCCTCACATAGCTGAGAAAGAGATTAACTCTCTTGTGTCTCTTTTTATATAGGCACTAATCCTTTGTACTTCTTATAAAGGCACTAATAAGGAGTCCATTCAGATGACCTAATTATTTCCCAAAGGCCCTACCTCCAAATGCCATCACTTTGGGGATTAGGGCTTCAACCTATGACTTTTGGGGGGACACAACATTCAGTCCAAAGCATGGACCATGCCTCTCCCCACTCCAGTGTTTTTGTCCGTCCCGCCCGTAGAATGAAACACTTCATACTCTCCACCTCTTCCAAACCTTCTGATGTTACTATTATTGTACTTACACTATTTAAATATATTTGTTTTCATGTCACATATTCATTCATTCATTCCCCCAATGCAACTATACATTTTTTAAAGGTAATGGTTTTGATTCATCTTTGAATCCCCATCATTCAACATAAGCTCTTGTACATACATATACATGTAATTCATATACCATAAAATCCACTCTTTCAAAGTATAATTCAGCAGTTTTAGTATATTCGGAAGATTACGCAACAATCACTACATTGAATTCCAGGACATTTTTGTAAATCCAAAATGAACCACACATCCACATTAGTGGTCACCCTGCATTTTCCCATATCCACATTTTCTGGACACCACTAATCTGCCTTGTCTCCGTGGCTTGGCCTATTCTGGACATTTCATATAAATGGAATCATACAATATATAACCCTTTGTGTCTGGCTGCTTTTACTTAAAATAATGTTTTCAAGGTTCACCCACTTTGTGGCCTGTGTCAGTACTTCACTCCTTTCCATAACTGAATAATACTCCACTCATACGTGGATGGACCACCTTTTGCATTCTACTCATCACTTGATGGACATTTAAATTGTTTCTATTTTGGGGGGGAGGTTGTTATGATTAATTAGCCTGCTATGAACCTTCATGAACAAGTTTTTGTGTGTCAGTACAGGTCTGAGTTACTGAGTACATCAGTGAATGCGTGATGGCATATTTATTTCATCATGTGTTTTCTGGCTGGGGTATGGATTATAATCTTTCCTTCCTTTGGACAGGTCTGGGCCGGATCGTCCAGGCTGAGGAATATCTATCCCAAGCCCAGTGGACAGTCCTCAAATCAACCGAATGTCCTAATGCCACCCACTCTTTACTGCACCGGAACCTGGGACTCCTCTTTATGGCTAAGGAAAACTACGAGGAAGCTCGTTATCATCTGGCCAATGATGTAAACAATCTAAATTATAACACCCGAATATTTCTGAGACCAGCTCTGTTCAGTTTTTTTTTTTTTTAACTGAGCACTTCTCTACAACTTTTTGGTCTACTGCTGACTGTTTGGTGGGGTATTAGCAGGGACGCAATTTTGACAACCTGAGCTCAAGCCTTTCTGCTTCCTCACTGTGCAATCTTGGCTAGGTCACATCATTTCTCCAAGCCTCCATTGCTCTGAGGATGATAAAGGGAGGCAGAACAGGTCACTAGTTGAGAGAAGGGCTTTACTTCCAGTTCTAGCTCAGTGGTTTGACCAGCCACATAGCCTCGAACAAATTATTTCACCTCTTTCAAATTATAAAATGGTCTCTGCCTCATTGGGTCATTGCAGAGATAAATAATGGGACAATACACTAGCAGCACTTGGGCTATTACTTTTATAAAAAGCATCAATGTCTACTTCAGGGTATGGTTATTAAATTTCAATGAGCTGGTGGTATTTGAAAGTGCTTTATAAGCCATAAAACTCTGTGCAAATGTTAGATAGGATGATGAGAATGATGGTTGAGCAGTTCTTCCAAAATTTCTGAGGTTTCTTCCAAAATCAGGATTTCAGTATTGGACAATATTACCAGAGAGAACAGTTCCTGAGCCTGAAATCTGGATGAGTCTTCATGTAGGTTGCTTCTCTCTTCAGCCTTTCCACTGGGTAACCTTCCCTCTGGTTGGCTGGCACTGCACAATGCCTATAAGTCCAATAGAAACATTCTTTTTTTATTGATTTTTTTTGAGAGAGAGAGAGAGAAACATTGACTTGTTCCACTTATTGATGCATTCATTGACTGCTTCTTTTACGTGCCCTGACCAGGGATTGAACCCATAACCTTGGTGTATCAAGACAATGCTCTAACCTACTGTGCAGCTGCCAGGCCAGAGCTCAATGGAAACATTCTTGTGCTGATTAGCCTCCATATCCCCTCACTCCAAATGCATTCTCTGCCCTACTCTGCCCTGGGAGGCTGACTTTTATGGACTACACAACCTGGGCTCCACTGCTGTGGCTTCAGTTGTGTTTGGAGAGTGAGAGGTGTGGCGGGCGGGTGATTGGAGGTTGGGAGGAGAGACAGGCAGGGGCCCTGGTAACCCTGCTTTCTCCCCTTGCTTTTTGAGGAGTCAGGACGGTAATAATTCCTTGCTGTTGAAAATCTCCAGTGCTCCTCTAGCTTTTGTTGATTCCTTAACCCTTCCACATCTCTGTAAATAATTCTTTTATTAAACTGTCTTCAGGAAATAACTTTGAGGGTGTATACATTTCCACCCGTGAGCCTGACTAATGCACTTCTTTATCTGTGTTTCTCTACACAGAGATAGTCTCCACCCTCTGACAAATGAAGCAGAGGCCAATTCTGTCTTGAGCTGGGCCACACTGTTAAGCATTAGATCAAGCTGAGATTCCTCAGCCTAGTTTTTTAAAAAGCATAGCTTTATTGACACATATCGTAAAATTCACCCAGAGTGTATAATTCAATGACTTTTTAGTAAGCCTAACAGTTGTGCAGCCATTATTAGCACAATCCAGTTTTACAGCATTTTTATCACCCCAGAGATCCCTTATGCCCATTTTCAGGCATTTCTCTCTCCCACCCCCAGCCCCAGGCAGCTACTTTCTGTTTGTCTAGATTTGTATTTCCTGGACATCCCATGTGAATAGGATGTGGTTTTTCGCATCTGACTTCTTTCACTTAGCACAATTATTGTGAGGTTCATCCATGTTGTCGTGTGTATCAGTATTTCATTTCATTTATTGCCGATTAGTAGACCATCATTAGAATATACCACATTTTCTTTATCCAGTCATCAGTTGAGGGACATTGGGTTGTTTCCACTTTTTGGCTCTCATGAATAATGCTGCTAAGAATATACAAGTCTTTGTGCAGACATATGTTTTCATTTTCTTGGGCATATACCTATGAGTGGAATTTCTGAGTCATGCAGTAACTATGTGTTTAACTTTCTGAGCACTGCCAAGCTGTTTTCCACGGAGGCTGCATCATTTCAGTTTCATACCAGCAGTGTATGAAAATGCACCGGGTTCCGTTTTCTCCACATTCTTGACAATACTTGCTGAATTCTGCCTTTTTGATTAGAGCCATTCTAGTGTGCGGGAAGTGGTATCTCACTTCTTGTGCTTATTAGTCATTGCTATATGTTCTTAGAGACGTGTCTGTTCAGATCTTTGTCCATTTTTTAAAATTGATTTTTTATTGCATTTTCCCATTAGCGTTCCCCCCCTTACATCACCTCTCCCCAGCAGTCACCACGCTATTGTCCATGTCCATGAGTCTTTTTTTCTTTTTGTTCAATTGCCTTTACCCACTAACCACCCCCCAGAACTGTCAGCTTGCTCTCTATCCATTAGTCTGTCTCTATTTTGCTTGTTAGTTTAGTTTTTTCATTAGATCTCACATAGGAGTGAAATAATATGGTATTTGTCTTTCTCTGACTGGCTTTGCCCATTTTTAATTGGGCTGTTATAGAAGTTCTTTATATATTGTGGATACAAGTCTTTTTTTAAAATCAGATGTATAGTTTGCAAAGAGAACTCTCCTTCTTCCTTCTGTTCTAGATTTATTTTGCCAGTTGTGCATTTGGAACAGAGAACATCAGGACCTCAGGAGGCTACTTTCACCTGGCTAATATCTTCTTTGGCCTTAATAAGTTGGACCTGGCAGATACGCTGTACACCAAGGTGAGCTGGGGAATACGGGAGCTGAGCCTTGACACTTTGGCCTTGTGTCTTACAACTGGTGACAGATCACTCATGAAAAATTTGAAGCACAGAGGTATAAAGTGACTTGCCCAAGTTCCCATAGCCTGATATATGATATATTCCAATTTTCTTTCTTCCTGTTTCTCCACTTTGGTTTCTCCAAAAGAGACCAATCCTTAGAATCCATAGGACTATTAGCAAGTAATAAGTGATGGATCAATAAGAATCAAACCCCTCCAAACACAGTGCCATGTGCTCTGTCATACCCACAGGACCAAGATAGTGTGGGCATATTGAGGAATGTGATAGAGAAGGAGATGAGCTTTTTAAGGGGTAATTATTGCCAAAAGGTCATATGAAGGGATCAAAAAATATGAATGCCCCTTGAAATTTCCACCTGTGTATGTGAAAGATTTTAAACTGTTTCTAATATATTAAAATGTTGGTTATGTTCATAGAGTGACAACTCACTCAGCAAGAAACCATTGCCGTGTGTGATTCAGGCTCTGGTGCTGTGACTATTTATTTGTGCTTTAGACCCACTTTCGAGGAGGAGACATTGTGATGTGGCCGGAATGGAATGAGCCTCAGGGTCAGACGGATCTGAATTTAATTCCTGCCTGTGCCACACAACAGCTCTTACCGAAAGTCAAGTGTGATCTTAATATCTCTGAGCCTCTATTTATTTCTCTGTAAAATGGGAATAGTAAGACTGTACCTCAATTTCACGTGTGAGGATGTAAAGGTTTAGTGATATGTTCTCAGCAAATGGTAGCCATTGTTATTAGACCCCAGCAGAGCTGTCCGCAGATCAGTCACATGCCCTTTGCCGCCAAGCACTTGTCACACTTACGTTGGCCAGGCCTGTGTGGGCTCCCAGGCTTCCCCCTGCTGCCCTCCCAGCTGGTGGTCAGTCCATTGCCTAAGACTCGGCCTGTGTATCTGATTGCATCCTCTTTCCCAACAGGTGTGTGAGATCTGGAATAAATATTTGAACAATCACTATCAAGCCCTCTCACGGGCTCGCATCCAACAAATAGATTTACTGGGCAAACGGTTTGAGACTGACACCGGCTTGGGTAAGTGGCAGTTCTCCCTATGACTCAGAGCAGTGACCTCCTGTCAATCTCTGGGCCTTGTCCTGAAGGGGGAGAGCTGCTGTGTCTGCCGTGGATCACATGCCATCTCTCCCATCTGGCTTATGGGGAAACTGAGGTGGGGGATCAAAGGGATTTTATCAGAAGTCAGATTCCTAGCATCACAAACAACCTTTCAAGGGGACAGATTTGGAAGAAAAAAAGACCCTGCCAGAGCCCACTGTGACTTCTGTAGAGCATCCGTGTCTTATGTGTTATCCCTCCGAGGCACATAAGCCTAGGCAGACTCAACACAGAAGGCACAGTCTCATTTGTCCTGATGCCCTATCCTCTTCCTTTACCGGACAGTGAGCTTCTCAGTGGCAGCAATGAGTCCGAATCGTCTCGCCATCCCCAGGCTCAGCACAGGGCTGAGAGTTGAATAGCACTGTACGATATCATTCCCTCTGAGATAATAAAGAGACAGAGGATCTAGTGTGTGCTAAAAAAGACATAGAATGTAGTTGGTGAGACAGCCCATTTGAAATACTGAAAGAAAATTTCTGTGAGTACAAATTATATTGTAAGTCTAGCCCCAGAACAAAGAAGTGATAATGGTGTTGAAGAGGGAAGACTTCTTCCAGAAGAGGTGTTTAAGTTAAGGTTTAAAAAATTAGTAACTTTACTGAGCTTTCTCTTATGATAAAAGTGTTCATGTGAAAGCAGGAAACTTGTAAATCATAGATATCAAAAGGTAGCCAACCTTAACATTATGGTGTATACCCTTTCTGACTTTTTTCTCTAAGCTTAACACAGGAAGTCCTCACTTAGTGTCTTTGATCAGTTCTTAGAAACTGTGACTTTAGCAAAATAATGTATAATGAAACCAGTTTTACCATAGGCTAATTGATAGGCATAAGAGTTAAATCCCTACAGCATATTTCTGGTAACAAAAACATTACCAAACTCCTAAATACAGACCCAAAACACTTCTAATACTTTTTAAAATATATTTTACTGATTGTCCTATTGCAGTTGTCCCAATTTTTTATACCCTTTGCCCCTCCCCGCCTGGTACCCCTATACCCTCCAGCAATCCCTCCCAACTTAGTTCATGTCCTTGGGTCATGCATATAAATTATTTGGTTCCTCCATTTCCTATACTATTCATAACATCCCCCTGTCTATTTTGTACCTACCAATTATTCTTCTTTTGAAAAAAAGTATGCTTCTTAATCCCTGCACCTTCCCCCCATTCTCCCTCTTCACCCTCCAAGTTGATAACCCTGCATATCTATTATTCTGTCCCTGTTCTGCTTGTTTGCTTAGTTTGTTTTTTTAGATTCAGTTGTTGATAGTTGTGAATTTGTTGCCATTTTAATGTTCATAGTTTTGATATTCTTATTTTCCTAAGTAAGTGACTTTAACATTTCATGTAGTAATGGCTTAGTGATGATGAACTCCTTTAGCTTTACCTTGTATGGGAAGCACTTTATCTGCCCTTCCATTCTCAATGATAGCTTTGCTGGGTAGAGTAATCTGGGTTGTAGGTCCTCACTTTTCATCACTTTGAATACTTTTTGCCAGTCCCTTCTTGCCTGCAAAGTTTCCTTTGAGAAATCAGCTGATAGTCTTATGGGAACTCCTTTGTATGTAACTCTCTGCTTTTCCCTTGCTACTTTTAAGATTCTCACTTTTCTTTAACCTTTGGCATTTTAATTATGATGTGTCTTGGTGTGGTCCTCTTTGGGTGCAACTTGCTTGGGACTCTCTGTGCTTCCTGGACTTGTGTGTCTATTTCCTTCACTAAATTAAGGAATTTTTCTTTCATTATTTTTTCAAATAAGCTTTCAATTTCTTGCTCTTCCTCTTCTCCTTCTGGTATCCCTATGATTTGGATATTGTTACATTTGGAGATGTACCAGAGGCACCTTATACTGTCCTCATTTTTTTGAATTCTTTTTTCTTCTTGCTGGTCTGGTTGGATGCTTATTTCTTCCTTACATTGCAAATTGTTGATTTGATTCTTGACTTCATCCCCTCCACTGTTGGTTCCATGTAGATTTTTCTTTATTTCACTTAGTGTAACCTTCTTTTCTTCCTGGGTCTTTTTTATTTTCTTGCTATACTCAATGAGTTCTCTGAGTACCCTGATCCCCAGTGTTTGGAACTCTGCATCTGATAGGTTGGTTATTTCTGCTTCGTATAGTTCTTTTGCTGGGGTTTTGATCTTTTTTTTTTTTTTTCCATTTGGGCCATATTTCTTTGTCTACTCAATTTGGCAGCCTTCCTGTGTTTGTTTCTGTGTGTTAAGTAGAGCTGCTTTGACTCCCTGCCTTAGTAGTGTGACCTGTCTGAATGAATGTGGCTTCTTTAAATCCTTGGTTGTCAGACTTCCATACAGCTCTATATTTTGATGGTTCTGGATATTCTTTATTTTGAGGTCTAGTTGTAATTCTTTCTGTGGTAGTGTGAGGAGGTGAAGCTTGTTTAACTATGCCTCCATCTTGACCAGAAGTCCCAACACTTCTAATATTAAACATTAAAATAAGTGTGAGCTATATATATATATATATATTTAAGATAGATAAATAAAAACAAGTAATATAATTCTATTCCAACCCACTTACTCCATTTCAAGGTCTCAGGTGACTGGAGTTAATCCTGGCAGCTCAGAGCACAAGGTGTACACGCACACTGGACAGGACTCCTTTCACTGCAGGGCCACTTACACACACATCCACACTCACTCACACTTGGACAACTTAGACACACCAGTCACCTAATGTGCACATCTTTGGGATGTGGGAGGAAGACTGAGGACCAGGAGAAAACCCACGCAGATATGAGCCAACTCCACACAGACAGTGGCTCCAGCTGGGAATCATTTTCCCCTTATCAATGTTATAATGAAATGATGTTGAACAAAACAATGTTATTTGAGACTTGCTGTACTTAAAAACTGCTTTTAAGTATCTGGCCCATCATAACTCATAGTAAGTCAATAAATGGTGACTAAAGTAGATCCAAAAACTGCTGGGGGAAATTGTAAGTAGAAAGGCTGTTCCGTAAACATCTTTGGATTGGGGCAAGAAGAATTAAGATGCTGCAACTGCAAGAAATCCTGCTGTCCCCTCCTGCCATTGAGCGGAAGCTGAGTTGGGCCCAAGGAGTCCCACTGTGACAAATCCCCTGAGAGATCGAATTCAGGACTCAGAAAGAGAGAAATCTTAGCAACGCTGGGGCTGAGCATTTTTTTTTAGGTTCCTCTGATAATGACGTGCTAGACAAAGCTGGGGAGCTGCCTGAAACTGTGTGGCCTCCTGCTCCGCGTGTGGCAGCAGCCGTCCCGGTGAAGAACTTGCTGTGGTCTGTGCCACCTCCCGAAATGTCCCTGGGAGGAGGCTTCAGGAGGCCAGCCACCCTCCCAGCTCACTGCTCCTCCGCCAGGGGAGACTGAGCTGCCCCTCAGGACCGGTTTCTTCTTTCCTTCCTTCCCATTGCAGATGAAGCGCAGGAAGCAGAAGCCATTCAGATCCTGACTTCAATCTTAAACATCCGAGAGTCTACATCTGACAAAGCTCCCCAAAAAACTGTCTTTGTTCTGAAAATCCTGGTCATGCTTTACTACTTAATGATGAATACTTCAAAGGCAAGTTTACCTAGAAAAGCAGCCTGTTGAAAATGGAGGTAGAAATTCCTCTAGTTGAAGCCAGCTGTGTACTGCCCGATTGCACTAGCTTTTGCCCTAAGAGTAAGCCCTCTCACTCCAGAAAGTTCACATGCTCGTGACATGTTTCACTGGTTGAGTCCAGCCTGCATAATGGAAACAGGATCATCTTCTTCCCTTAGGAGGGCCTTCCCAGGGTTGCATAGGTAAACGGGCTCTGGGGCAGTGCTAGGAAGCCTGCAGGGCAGGAGGGTTCTGGGGAGTCCTTGCAGAAATGGAGCAGTGGCTTTAACTACACTCATTTAGTGAGTTCCCCCAGGATGGCAATTTACGTGTGGCACCTGTCGTCTCTCTTCCCGCCAAGGTCGGTTCAAAAGGCCCTAATTAAGATCCTACAAAATCTCACTTTGCTGAGAAGGTGTACTTAGTTTGTCAAGCCAGGTGCTTTTCCTGGTGCCCCCTGCCCCACCCCGCACACGTGTGGCTGGCTGAACGGACCCAGTGTGTGTTCCCAGGCTTCCAACAAGGGCTTGGTGGCTGGTGTGAGAAGCTGATGGGTCCTTTCCCATGTTTCTGGGATTGAGCACTGGTGGTGCTTCCCAGCACAATGCTTCCCTGTAACAACTTCCTTTTCTCACTGCGATTCTATTTTAGGCACAAGAATATGCCATGAGAGCCTTCAATCTAGCTCAAGAAAAACAGCTCAGTGTTCATGAACAAAACGCCATCCAAGAATTACTAAATCTCATCTCAGCTGCAGAAGCTCAGCCCATGATTTAGTGGCCCACGGGTTCTGCATCAGAGTCCATTCAAGGGACTATCGAACATCTAATATATTCCAGCCTCACACAACTGCTTTGTTGTTCCACAAACTGCTGAAGTTCCACCCACTTCCCCTGTGACTTCTCACAAAGTACATTTTTATTCTTGCACAGACATAGAAATCAGTAAAACCTGTTTATCATGACCTTTGCACTTGGTTTATCATGACTTTGTACAACTTTGAGTAATGTGCTGTCAGCTCACTAACAAGGTATTTGTAATTAAACTGCAAATAGTTTATCATATTTCCCAGAAGAAGTCTCCCAGTGATGCATGTTCCATAGATCTTTGCCCAGAAAAGGGATAGGGAATAAGCTGTATCGGAGGAAATTTCCCTATTCTACTGGAATTAAATTAGCATTAATCCGAGGTAGTTTGGGATTCAAATGTCCCTTGTAATTCCTAGAGCAATCACTAATTACTCTAAAAATAGTTTAAAATCAACAAAGGAATTAAAATATACTAGAAAAGGCCCACTTAATGCAAAAGAAGGCAGTGAAGGAGAAATAGAAGGTCAAAAGGACATGAGATATATGGAAAATAAATAACAAAATGCAGATATAAACCATAGGTCTTTGCCAGAGAAGGTGCTGGGCCTTGCAAGGAGCCACGGTTCAGACAGGCTGAGATACCATTCCAGGCTGGTGTCTTTCTCCTCCTAGACAATGATTGGAAGCAGACAAGAACCATCTATACTGTCTAGAGAAGCACTCTGGAAGGGCCCCCTGTGATGCAAAGGACAGAGTGCAGGCCTTAGATTCAGATGTGCCTGGGTTCAGATACCAAGTATCTCACTTAATAACTTTGTGACCTTGATCTCCCTGTAACCTCATTCATTATTATTGTAAAATGGCCTAGATGTGGCCATGGCCATATCAGGTTGTCCCCCAGATGGCCATGGTTACTTAGCAACTTAGCATATCTTTTTTTTTTTAGCTCCAGACTTTTCAAACAGTCTGTCCATTAGCACACCTGGGTGGATTTTTACCCAGGAAGAGGATGTGCAAGTCCAGAACATGTTGGAGAGTTTTGTTCCTCACTGTAAATTAATTCACTCAGATACATAATGAAAATAGGTCAGATAGACCACCCCGTCCTTTAAGGTCCAGGTAAACTCTGCTGGGAACCCCTTCCGTGACTCTGGGCATTCTCGTGCTTCTCTGAGATGCATGTGAAGTCCCAGGGCCTGACTCTTCCACCAGCCATCTCTCTCCAGTTTGCAGCTTCGGGTGCATTCTCACTCTCCACGGCTCATCTTGTAGTTGTTTTTTCATCTCTTTAGGGACACAGCCCTTTCCTTCTTGATTCTCACCCTGCAACCTCAAATATGAGTTAGCTCTTTCAAATAGATGTTTAGTGAAGATTTGGTGTGGGAGGGTGTGGAGGAGGATCGACAACTCTTAGCAGATAATTTAAAAGAAAATATCATAACTTCCTTATTCTATAGAAGTCCTTTAAAGTGCATTTCATTAAACTCTAGTTCTTTCCTTTACCATATTTATTGTCCCTTTCTCTCCCGTCCATTATCTATTCTCTCTTCGCCTGAATTCTTGTTCATGAATTCTTCCCCATGAAGTAAATTTATAAAATTATTGTTTAAATTTATTATTCATATTGACTGATTTTCCTCCTCATCATGTCATAGTAATTTAATTTTCAGTCTTTCTGCTTTCTAACGCTTGCATAGACTATAAATTCTCCCCCAAATGCTGCTTTCCTTGATCCCACATATTTTAAACTGCAGCATTTTTATTGTCATTTTGCTCTAGATGTGTCTTAATTTTTCGTGACTCATGAGTAATTTAGAGATATGATTTTTATTTTCTAAAAGAAGGTGACTATACTTCTTTGTTGTTGATTCCTAGCTTAATTTTATTGAGGTCATAAAATATGCTGTGTACAATTTTGGCTTTTAGAAATTGGTTGAGATTTTCTTTATGGCTGAGGATCTGGCCAATATTTGTCAGTGATCTGTGTGAGCTACAAGAGAATGGAGTTATAGGGCGCAGTGTCCTGTATATGTCCATTAGGTCAGACTTGTTCACGTTGTCAAATCTTGCACATCCTTCCTGAATTTTTTGTTTAAATCTGAGAGAGGCATAGAAAGTTCATTCAGTATGATTGTGTATGTTTGTTTCTCTTAGTTCTGTCAATTTTTGCTTTATATATTTTGAAGCTTTGTTATTAGGTAAGTACAAATTTAAGTGTTATATTTTATTAATTAAATATAAAGAATTAAATCTTTATATGTTATATCATGAAGTGCTTCTCTTTATCACTAGTAATGCTTTTGGCCGTGGAGCCTATTTTGGTTTCATAGCAGCATAGCTACACCTGTTTCCCTTTCGGCTGGATTGCTCCGTCAGCCTCAGCGAGGCGTCGTCACTTACCTGTGCTTCAAAGGGTAAGCTAGGAACTGCAGTTCCCAGGACCTCTTTCCTTTTATGATTCCGGATGAAATTCAGCCAAGGAGGGGCAAACTACTCAAGATTTGGAAGCTGGATGAGGAGCAGCCATTAATCTTCCTGAGAATCACCTACTGTTGCTTTCTTGAAAGCAGATTTGGTATGGAAGCAGCTTGCTGACCTTTGCTCCCTGATCTTTATGACCCATCCATTCCAAAGGTTGTGGAAGCCTCTGGATTAAATAAATCTCTTTACTCAACAGGCCTACAGAGGCTTCTGTTTTCCCCGACTAAACCCTGACGAAACACTTGATACGTCTTCTTGCAACCTTTTACTTTCAAACGATTTGTATCTTTATGTTTTGGATGTAACTAAAAATAATATAGTTAGGTATTTTCATAGCTGTAATTTTCATTTTACTTATTTTAAACTCGATTTTATTGTATTTATTTATTTTTATTGAGTTTATTGGGGTGACATTGGTTAACGCAAGCATGCAGCTTTCAGGTGTACAACTGGACTAAACATCATCAGCACACGGCGGCGTGCGCCCATCACCCAGAGTCCCTGTCGGTCCCACTCATCCCCTTTGCCCTTTCCCGCTACCCCATAGCTGTGATTTTTAAAGAATCATTTTGTCCACTTGTGTTTCATGTATATTGTAAAGTTTGGGGTTTACATTTATTATCTTTTTTTTTTAAAGATTTTATTTATTTATTTTTAGAGAGGGGAAGAGAGGGAGAAGGAGAGGGAGAGAAACATCAATGTGTGGTTGCCTCTCATGCGGTCCCCACTGGGGACCTGGCCCACAACCCAGGCATGTGCCCTGACTGGGAATCAAACCTGCGATGCTTTGGTTCGCAGCCCGTGCTCAATCCACTGAGCTACGCCAGCCAGGGCTTACATTTATTATCTTAATATGTACCTTTTATTTGTCCTGCATGTTCTGTTTTCCCCTTTCTTTTGGATTATTTTTTCTCATTCCACTTTCTCCCCCATCTGCTAATTTATAACTTGTACAATATATCGTGTTTCTATTATTTTAGTGTTTAGCCCAGAAATTCAGATATTCATTTCTAACTTATCAAAATCTGAAGTTATTCAGAATGTTTGCTCTTATTCTGGGCATACAAGGTATTTTAAACTTCTTAACTCCATTTACTCTCCCCTAACTTATATATTATCACTGTTACTTATTTCAAATATATCTGAAACCCACAAGTCATAATTATTATTTTATAAAGTAGTCATATTTTTTCTTGTTTTTTACACCTTCTATATGGGCTTTCATTAGTAGTAAATCCTTTAGTATTTCTTACAATGAGGGTTTGCTGATGACAAATTCTTAGATTTTCTTTCAATTAATCTAAAAATGTTTTATTTTTGCCCTCATTTTTGACTCTTCAATGAAATGTATTTCATTTTCATACATTATACAGAGATGCAGGGTATCATCTGGACTCTGAAGATCTCTATGAAATGTGGTTTACTTGACCCCAAAAGGTACACACAGGTTGAAGAGCACCAGGAGTTCTGCAGACATAACAGTGTCTCTTACCTTCCCACAAGGTAATCATAGTTTCCCCAAACTTCTTCAGCAGCATTTGCAGGTGCAGAGCCCAGGGATCATCCTTGAAAGGCCTAATTTTCTTCTACTAGCAGGGACATATGCAATGTTACAAATTGTGTCACGTCATCTGTGGACCTGCATGTAGCACAAACTCCCTCAGAGTGGTCATCCTGCAGTCCCACTGCATAACCTACTACCACCACCTCGCTGTGGCCTGTGCTGTGCGGTCAGTCCTCGGATGACCAGGATTAGGACCAAACTGCTCACCGCCAGTAGGTCCCATTACAAGATTCAGGGTGAATCTGAAGGGATGGGGTGGTCTATCTGACCTGTATTCATAATGGCTCTGGAAGTACAACATCCCTCAAGAACAATAGGTCACATGAAACAAACATTTGGGAAAGTAAATGCTTCAAGAAAAACAATAAAGCATCACTTAAATGACAAATCATGTCATTATTTTGTTTGATAGGAAAAGTATGTCTTTCCTGATATTCACCAAAATCGATAATGTGATGGAGATAAATATTGTATTTTATATGTATGCATACACATAGTTTTAATAGTTAATACTTAAACAGCAGCAGACTTTAAAAGCATACAAGTAATGCTTTATCATTTTCTCTCTGTGGATGCTCATTACTATGAATCATTTGAAAATAAGTTGCAGACATTTTACCCCTTTGTCCTTTTATTTATTTTTTAAATAAAAATTGAGACCAGGATATCAAACCAAGATGCTACATTATAAACATTGTCCCTTCCTTGCAAACCTTTGTAAGGATTGTAGATCTTCCAGAACATGTTAATGAACAAAGAAAAAAATTTTTTCAATAAAAAATTATCATTAAGAGTTTAAAAGTCAAGTTTCAATACAAGAAACAAAATTTGAGGTAGGGGATGGGAAAGATAGCAGCCAAAAATGACTACTGGAACTTTTCCTTTTTCTGGTTTGAGCAAGCTGTGGGCCTTGCGCGCTCAGGTGAGGAGGCCCTGGGAGAAGAGCGAGCTTGTGGGGGACAGATAAGAATGCGAATCCAGATCGGGGCATGGAGAGTTTGAGATATTTATGAGACATTTGAGAAGAGATGAAAAGGTAGGCAACTGGACATACAATCTGGCATTAAGAAAAGGAGCTCAGGTTTGAAAGATTAATTTGAGAGTATCGTGTAGATGGCAGTTAGTACTGTGGAAATGCAGAAGATCACATGGGGAAGAGAAGAATCTAAGGAAATGCCTTGAAACTGAACGTTTAATAGAGAAGAGGTGAACCCAGCAGAGGAGGCTCATGTAATTTCAGATTTATTCAGACTATTCATTCACACGGAGAATTCCCACAAACCTTTCACCCAGATTCCCCAAATGTTAACAGTTTGCTACATTTGCTTTATCATTTCCTCTCTGTGGATGCCCATTAATATGAATCACTTGAAAGTAAGTTGCAGACATTTTGCCCCTTTGTCCTTTTATTTATTTTTTTAAAGATTTTATTTATTTGTTTTTAGAGAGAGAGGAAGGGAGGGACAGAGGGAGAGAAACATCAATGTGTGGTTGCCTTTCACACGCCCCCTGCTGGGGACCTGGCCTGCAACCCAGGTGGTGCCCTGACTGGGAATCGAACGGGAGACCCTTTGGTTCGCAGCCTAAGATCAATCCACTGAGCTACACCAGCCAGGGCTGCCCCTTTGTCCTTCAGTATTTATTATGTATTTTCTAAAAATAAGGATACCCTCTTACATATTCTCATAATAATCAACGTCAGGAAGTTAACATTGACATGATGCTATCAGATAATAAAATACAAACTTTATTCAGACTTTACCAATTGTCTTAATAATGTTCTTTATAGCAGAAGCAAATTTCTGAGCAAGCAGTGCACTCAGTTGCCACGTCCCTTTAGTCAGAGGAGAGCCTTCAGATGTGACACGGCGTGCTGCTGCTCACGTGATCTCTGCCTTACCCAGGAGAGGCTCACCCAGTTCTCTAACAAATGAAGAAGCCAAGGCCCTTTGGGAGATCTGAAGAGTGGTGACTCACTGAGAGCACAGGGGCTTGGCGCTGGTGGAAGGACAGTAATTCTTGAGAGAAGCCTGTTCCCTGGTTTAAGAAACCCCTGCCGTGAAAGACACAGCTGCAGGGAAAGCAGTGAATGGGGACCCGTGTGACAGCCAGGTGGGGGCCAGCACCACAGAAGAAGCTGCAGCTGTCCAAGAGGACGACCTCGGGACACCGGAAAAGAGACGGGATGTTTCATAGGCTTATCCCTTGAGGGGAGGAAATTCCAAGATCCAGCACATCGGGAAGGTGTCTGCAGCCTGATTTCTGCCAAAGCCACCCTCAGGATTGCGGGGAAACAATCACCACCCCTTTCAAAGTACCTCCTACCCAGCCACACATGCTGGTCTCAGTCTCCCTACAGCTCTTTGAGACACCTGGGGAATTTGAATGGGACTGGTAATTAGATGGTATCAAGGCACTATTGTTCATTTTGTTATCTGTGGTAAAGGCTTAAGGAAATGCCCTCTTTAAAAAAAGAGATGCATGCTGAGGTATGCAGGGGAGAAAAGATACAGCCTGTGGAATTTGCTTTAAAATGCTTAAGAAAAAGAAATGTATGATTTAAAAATAGAAGCTTTTGATAGTTTTAAAACCTGGAGAACATACTAAATTATTCTCTCTACTTTTGTCTACTTGAAGATTTTCATATACAATTAAAAAGGATTACAGGTCACATCCCCTGGTGTTTGCGTTGAACGGTAGGACATAGTAGCACACCCCCGAACCATTCTGGGTCTCCAGCAACATGATCCCCGTGACTCTGTCAGCTCATCTCAGGCTCCCCGTCCTCACAGGGTTCCAGACCTGTGTGGACCATAGTTAGTTCCTACAGGTCTTATCACTGTTTCTCCCAGGAAACCTTTGGAAATGTCTGCAGACACAAGTCCTGAGGGCTCAGCCCGACCTGTCAGAGTTCTCTGGGACAGATTCTTTCAGTCCCCTGGGGCCCTTACTGCGCTGGCCGTGCAGCCATGTTTAATGGCTTTCAGCTCTCACTTACTATTTGAATCTTAATTCACATGTCAGTCCAGGAGAGCACGCTGAGCAGGCTCATGACAAGCTCATACCATCTGCATTAGTATTTTCCTCCATCATCTTGACAGTTGAGAGTTGGCAGTATTATGATTCAGAAAGCACTCTGTGTTTGAAAGGAAAATTAGGGTTTTTCAGAATGCAGCTGGTGTGCAAGTGAATAGGCTGAAGTTTCCGTGAAGGTTTTTCTTCAGTTTATGATATGAATATAATAAATGTGGATTCAGCATGTGATTCCACTTTAAAAGAACAACCAAAAGACACAGAATTCTGGGGACAAAGGCAAACAAAGCATTCTGTTCCACAGTAATAATTTTAATAAAAAGCAAAAACAGCAAAACAATCATTTATAAATGATCTCTTCTCTGTTGGAGAAGTTAACATTGTTATTGCTGTGTAACTCACTTGGAAATGAGCTTCTTTTGGTGCCTAGTTAAGATATGATTTTTACAGCACATTTTCAGGTTGCCAATGAGGCAGGACAACTACCACTCACTTTCAGGACAGAACTTAGTCGAAGTACAGCCCACAGGTGAGACAGAACCTTGCAAGTCACTTCGTAAGTTTAGGAGCAAATTAAACGGATTTCTCGCGTGTGAAAAACAGAGGCAAGACAGAACAAGCTGAAAAGGAGTGCTTTCAAGTGTTCTTTCACTCCAAGTCAGTTCTGAGCATTATCCTAGGGCACTGGCTTCTAAGACAGACATTGCACAGGCTACCTGCCTAGAACTAAGATGTTTCCGTGCTTATCGATTTCTTTTTAAAAAATTATTATCTTACTGACTATGCTATTACAGTTGTATTTGATTTCTTTCTCAGTCACCCAGAGGCTGTGGTGTGCTGATAAGTGTTTAACCAGCAGCTCTCCACGGCGGGAAAATGAGGTAGGCAGTATTTTCCCTTTTCTGTGGGGTAAATGCTGCCACCGTGGCTGGCTTCAAGCTACCAGTGTGATGTCATTGAATGGTGGCATTGAGAAGAGATGCACAGAACACACCATTATGTGGTATTTCCACCACAGAAATACAATAGATGTCAATAACCTCAAGAGTGTAGATAGTAAAATGTACTAAAATAATCAGAAAGTGATGAATTTTGAGTATTAACCTATGTCTTTAATGTAGTGTATTTAGTTATAGGTTTTTATAATTTATTGATAGTTTTTAATGATGGCTGTGTTTAACAACCAGCTCATAAAATTCCTGAAAACTTAACAGCCTGTTCTTGGGCTGCTGCAAGCCAGCTCCAGCACACCACTGGTGTTCTGGGCACCTCCAGGTGGGACTGAACCAACCAGCTACCTGCCTAGTCCTGCCTTCACCAAGACTTGTATTAGCTCTGCAGAGTAGTTAAAAACCCCAGCTCTCTCCTTATTGGGGATCAGAGTTCTTTCTGAATAGGAGATTCTGTGAGTCCCACTCAGCAGAATTTTAGTGGCTTTATGGGCTAGTTCCCTCTGATCTCAGGGCTGCCGTCCCTGCCAAGTCCAGATGGTGCTGTTGGACTATTAGAGTTGTCTGAGCGGACCCCCGACCTTCTGCACTCCTACCCTCTGTTTGACAGATTTAATTCAAGGCCCTGGCACCTCCTCCTTCCATTTGATGCAAAGCCAGCAAACCCAATGCAGGAAGAGCCAAAGAAACCAGGTGCTAAATCACCCAAGGTCAGGCTGCTCATCAGCTTTCCAGCCTCCCAGTTGTTGGAGGTGGCTATTTCTCCAGGACTTTTCTAAGCCAAATACACCCCCTACATCTTACACTATAGCATCAGAGAATCTCAAGGCAGGATGGGACCTTCCAGTCATTAAGCCTAAGCCACAGCATGCTTGAGCAGCCGCCAGCCCTCCCCATCCTCCCCGGCATCTCTTTTCTCCAGCTGTAAAGCTGCTGTCTGCCAGCTTTTATCCCTTGGCGTTGAGCCATGATCCACAGGCAGGCACCGTTTGATAGCTGACAGCGGAGGAAGCCAAAGGAGAGGAACCTGCTGAAAGCCAGGCATATGGTTAAGTGCTTTACATCCACGATTGTGTTTGTCACATTTATAGGTGATGAAACAAAAGTTTAGCAAGATTAAGTGATTTTCCCTCGGTCACAGAAGCTGTAAGTTAATGAGTCAGCATCTGAACTGGGACTGTCTAGCTCAAACTGGCACCGTTTCCACGAGTCTGCATTGCCTTCTGTAACGTGGGACGACACCGACAGCTAGTGGTGAATGTAGTTGTTGGGATGACTTGGCCAGTGTAGTGGGGATGAAAAATCTATCACCTTAAGAGATGACACTCAAGTTTCCTTTGAGGAGGGAGCCATCTTTGTCCAGGAAAATGCCTGTAGCAAGCCACCCATGGTAGAAGGTGAAATCATGAAGGAAAGGGTGTTGGCAGGAATCAAATTAAGAATAGGAATGGCGATACTGCTGTACATGAAAACATAATGGATTTGCTTTATCCCAAAAAGGGAGACAGATAGCATGTGGAGTGGAAGGTGAGTGGGTTCCTCTACAGTGTATCGCAAGAGCATCTTATGAATGGGAGTGCCGTGTCTTCATTGCTGGAACATCTTCCACTTCCTCCCACATCACTGAAATACACAGGCACATGTGCACACACACGCATGGACTCATTTGGATTTTGGTATGTGTGCGAATGTGGGAGGGAACCGAGCTTCATGTCTCAGCTGATGCAACAGACGGATGACACACCCATTGCTTAAAATGAGGTAGAATTCGGGACTCAACAGTGACTGCCCAAAAATAAGCCCCTTAGAAATCACAGAGATCTGAAGGCCCAGTTACCAGACTTGTCTGGATCTTGAGGGACAGGAGGTGCCCAGCTGATATCTGGGCTACAAGGAAGACTCTGCGCCTAGAGGCTGGCTGCAAGGGGCATGCACTGTGGAACTGGAAGTGGGAGGAAACTTTTACCTGTGGCTGATGGCAACTAGAAGATGTGTATCTTCAGGATTCCCTCTCAGGTGTGCCTGACAGAAGAAGTTTGGGACCTTCAAGCCCTTGGCCTCCGCCAAGGCCCACAGAGGTCTCCACAAACCCAAAAAATTTCACAGCAAGGGAACGTGAGCCCAGTTGGGGCCAGGGAAGCCTTCAGTCAGCTGTGTAGGGGGCTCCTCCTCACATCTGATCCCTGACGGGCTGAAGCAGGGCTAAGTGATCTTAGTCTAAGGAGGGCATGGGCCCTGAGCCCACTGGCACCGTGGAAATCTCATATATGCCTTTGGGGCTCTCACCTAAACACCATCCCAGCACTGAATCCTTCACAGCTGGCACAGCAACACCAGCTTGAAAGGCTTGAAGGTGTTTTAACCCAGAGCAGAGGGGGATGGGCAGAGGGAAGGTCCAGGATGGCAGCAAGTGCTAGACGCCATGGAAGAATAGAGCCACCTCTGGAAGCATGCGGAACTGGATGGCAGCCAGACTGCCTGGGTCCCAGCCTTGCAGCTGACCAGCTAAGTGACCTTGGCTTCTGGGATTTAGATCCCTCAGCTCTAAAATGGGGACTGCACTGCTCTCCAGAATTGCTATTATTCCTGTGGCCTCAAATCCGGCTCAGTAGGTGACTGAGTGTTGCCTTGGAGCCTCAGTGAACAGGAACGACACAGCAAGACTGCTACCCGGTTGGGATGCCAGCACCAGGCCCAGGATGGTGCCTCATTTTGGCATGGGAACCACACCTGGACAAGGAAACTGAAAGGCTTGAAGGAACGTTTTTGTATTTCACTTTGTGAATTTCAGAAGGGAAAGCTGCAGGTCTCAACCATAGACCTGGAATGGAAGTATAATACAGTTTTAAGGAAGGATTAAAATAATATATTCCTGAGAGGGATGGTCTTTCAGGTGAAACACTTCAAGGCCATGATCGCATCTGGAGTCTCAGAGGCAGACAAAAACAGCACCGGGGTTCCCATCAGGTTACAGCAGCAGGTCTAAGAACACCAACTTCAAGGACAGTGACAAAGATGGCTATTGTCAGGGCTCTTCCCAAAATGTCTGCACAGACTGACAGCAAACAGA
Organism: Trachops cirrhosus; assembly: GCA_028533065.1. NCBI lineage: Eukaryota > Metazoa > Chordata > Mammalia > Chiroptera > Phyllostomidae > Trachops > Trachops cirrhosus. The sequence continues at coordinate 25,879,771 of CM052542.1, read as the reverse complement.
AGCCTCTCCTTCAGGAGCAAAAGAAAGTGATAAGCTGAAGTGGCCTGTTTTACTGACTTTGGATTCACTCTCTGAAATGACCTTAAACCCGCCCCAGAGAGCTATGGCTCTGGGCTTCCCCACACAGGTTATTCTGGTCCATTCACTTCCGGGAGGGTCAGCTATTACTCGGACGATCTTGGAAACACCAGTTACCTGCTTTGGTCTCCTTCTGATTTACATTCAGAGTGGTCTCAAGACCAGCATCTATCAGGCCTTAAAGAAGGAATGAGGCATGTCTCTCTCATTTTAACAGAGGTGGATGGGAACCCACGTGTCCTATTTATACAGAATAATTTTAATAGACCCCTACCTCTTATTTTCATGACCAAGATATTTTCATGATTCTTTCATTAAAACAACCCACAGAACAGCCATTTCTTCCTTCTCCCCACTAGAATTCCAAACGATCCCAATTCCTTATCTCTCTCACCGGAATGTCATAAAACTACCCCAGACCTTTCTCCTTCTCTTCACCCTGTGCCCAGCTGTCACGGGATGCCCTCTCAGCTGGGAGCCAGGAGCCTGTGATTGTGACACTAGTAGCTTATCACCCATTTATACTGCTTATCAGATCCTAAAGACCGAAAGCCCCAGCTTCACATTCTAGCAACCCCAGATCCACCATCGATCAGACAGATAGCATAAAGACATTTTTCCCAATACAGAATCATATATATTCTGAGTAACTGAGCTATTGGCATTCAAGTTTTAACCAGTTTCAAGATGCTACTCCTAGATAATGGGAAGACCATACACAGACACTGCAATTGGTTACAGAAGACTGTAGGTTGGCATACAAGAGTCAAGGTTATATATGGTAACACCCAGCCGGCTGCTTGGATACGGCTGCTCGGATACACTGCGAGCCTTACTCCTTCCAGGTTGTGAAGCCTCTGAGAAACTGCATCCTTTTTTTAGGGCCTCTACCACTGTTTAGTGTGCTAATGCCCAGAATTCACTGCCTCTTTCTTCCTTAACTCAGAGGAAGAGTGATGAGCAAGTGTTATAAAACCAGACGTGGGAGGTATTCCTCCACCACCTCCCATATAATGCAGTCTCATGAATGAACTTCAATTTCAAAGTACCCCCAAAAGGTAAACAGAATGGGCACCTTCCCTACTTGAAGAATTGAAAAATGGAAGCACAGAGACCACCTGATTGTACGGGTTCAATCGGATGCTTCAGGGGACAGCCAGAGCCAGAGCCAGGATCTGGCTCTGTGCCCCTGTTCCTCCCAGCAGGCCTTCTGGGCAGCTGGGACGTGTGGCCCAGCCACCTGACTGAGGCGCAGAGTCCACAGCCAGTGCAGAAAACCCTGGAGCGGGGCTGCGGTCCAGCTGTGATCCAGCTTTCTCTGCTTCCAGACAAGGCTAGGTTCCAAGTGACGATGCCAATGACTACAGATGTCACAAGCAGCTGGAATGTCTAGCTGCTCTGTTCAGGATAGGGCCCATGAGCATGCTTTTAGATAAAGTGAGAAGGCTAGGCTTACACTAAACAGTGAGAATGAGTGAGTGCAGCTTCCAGAAGGCCATCACCTGGTTCTGATGCTGATGAAGAAAGCATCTGGCCAAATCCAGAAAGGACAGACCTAGAACTATCCTTCTAAACCTACCCTGAGCGGTAAACATAAGATACATGTCTTGACCCATGTAAAGGTGAAGTATTACCATTTCCAACTCTATAGGACACATCACTAGAGTTACAGTTGAGGGGCACACACCCTATGCGGGACTGTGTAGTGTGGCATCTCCAACACACAGTGTGGAACCTTTTCCAACTGTACAGCCATTACATGGCGAGGTCTGATTTCAGCCACAGTATTTTAAAAGCCAATTTCTACTTCAATGTGTTGTGAAAATAATGGAATTTTTGACCTTATACATATTTTACAGACAGTGGAATAAGTACAGGAGTTTATACCCCCAAATGGGTGTTGCTGCCTTCGAAGTAGTCACGTTGGGAAGATGTGTGTTTAGTGAAGCTGGCCTCAGAACATTTCTAGAACCATCCTTGGAAACTGTCTCCTTATAAGCTTTCTCAATGTTGTTAAGTCTTTGTCCTGTAAGGGTAGATTTATTTTTCATCAAGTGATTTTTTTTAACAGCTGAAGAGCATTAGAAAATAAGTCCGATAAATAAAATGGGTGATGGACTTGGGACTACCTCTGGGGACAGGTGGTGTAAAAAAAAAGACCTGACTATGAGGTGGCAAGCCCTCTTTCCTTGCATCATTTCTAAGATAACTCCAAATGGGGATTCTATGTGTTCTTGGCACATGCAACATCACAGCTCAAGAGTATGGTCTCCCAAGGAAACGACCCTGATAATGGTAGCTCTTGAGTGCGTGTGACTTGGTGTATTTGGTTAAAAAGGTGGTCTTGCTCAATTTCAGTCATACTTTGTATGGCTGAAGTGGAATGCTCCGCTTCCATGGAAGGGAAGGATCATCATCTACTGCTTGAAGAGTTGAAATGAAAAGCACTTGCTGTCATGTCGACATTATCTAATTCCCCCCAAAATGTGCAATGAGTAAGTCCTGGTACTTGAGTCTCCCCAGTTTGGAAAAGTAGGTAAGGACAGGTCTCTGGAACCTGGGTTAGACTATAATGTCAAGGGGATTGGAATGTATTTCCAATGGCTGTATCTACCTAATAAGCCCGCAACACCAACTTGGACAAAAAAAACACCCTCCTACAGCCAAGCAGTACACAAAGCTTCAGAGAGGAGGGGGAAAATGATTATCTTCCAGTACCTTTCCATGACATAAACCAATGGCTTCTGGATGACAAGGGAAAATTGTCCACTGAAAAGAAAGTCCATGGTGTTTGGTTCTAGTGCACGCTTAAGAAATAAAGTGTGTGGCCACTGGCTCATTGAAGTGCATTTCCAGCTGAGGCCAAAGGCAGCAAAGGTGCAAGAGGCTGCTGGGGCTGGCGTTGGTTGAAGCAGGGTCTGTAAATGTGGAATGGCAAAGCAATCTGCAGAGCGCCCCAGTTACAGAGCAGGACATCTGCCAACCAGTGAAGTCGAAGAACGTTCAATTTTACTTTCGACAAAGTGCTTCATTGAAAATGCTAATGAGGAAGCTCCCTAGAACACCATATCCTGAGTGTCATAGAAATATGGTCAAAACGGTGATTGATGGGGAACAGAGATCCATCCTCTAATTACTATTCGAACTGTGTATTCTCCAAGCATCTCTCTCTCACGCACGCACACACACACACACACACACACACACATGCAACTCTTAACGAAAAGCATGTAACTGCAGTCACATTCCACCTCTTCTGCACACGCCTCCATCCGGAGGTGGCTTTTGAGTACAGTATTTCCAGGAGCCTTTATGAGTTAATGGGCTCTATTGCTAAAAGCCAGAAGCGGCAGCACAGAGTCAGCGCTTTAAAATAAATCGTGATATCCAAGTGCTTGAGCAGACCTCGCTCCAAATTGATCAGCCAGGATGTTGTTCTTGGTGAGTGTTTTTAGATTAGTCTTTGTAAAAACCACAAAGCTAGGCCATTTGCTTAAATCATCGTTAGAAAGAATGCTGAGTGCCCAGATGGGATTTCTAGTTTCTGTGCAAATGAAATCACATTAGCCCAGATTTTATTCATTCAAAACTACTAGGAAAGCAGTAGGATTTGGCTTAGATGCTGCCAGAAAAGCAGGAATTCACTTCAGTTTTAATTCGGAAGCGATCCTGTTGTTAATGTTGTAGCTGGGTTCGGGCAGCGTGGGCGGCGGGGGCCCCGGTGTGCTCGCGGAGGAACCCCGGACCTCGCCCAGTTCAGGCTCGCTCTCACTAGAGGTAGACCCGTTGTTGATGGTGTAGATGCTCTCCGCAACTCCCTGAGCTGACGCACAGCCGTCTGGCTCTTTCTTCTCCCTGGGACTAGACAGTCCTGGGAGGACGGCCATCTTCCCAGTCTGCATATTTGGCAGCAAGGACATGGCATAGTCTGCAATGATCCCGCCCACGTCTAAGTTGCACGCCTGGTCGAAGGCGAGGAAACCAACGTTGGCGTTTGCCTCACACACCACAAAGGAGCCGTCATCCATGATGAGGAGATCAATGCCACAGAAGTCCATGCCCAGGATGTTGGACACCTGAATGGCCAGCTGCTTGCCCTGTTCCGTCAGGGGGCACATGACACCCACGCCACCTGCGGGGGAAGCACAGTCATGTAATGATGACGTCAGACACTGACAGACAAGTCAAATGACCCTTCTGGGAGGGGAAGGGGGCATTTTCACTACTCAAGGTCTGGATGGAAATCAGGATGGCCTCTGGGAAAACAATATGGTCGTTTCTTATCTAGAGTCTTAAAAATACTTATGTTCTCTGATCCAGTCATTCCACGGCTAAGGAAATAATCTTACATAATAGAGAAAAAGCTTGATGCAGACAGATGTTGATGGCAGTTATTTAAAATACTGAAAAATCATTGTGGCTGGAACACAGGAGGCACTACATAAATGTTTGTTGATGAATAAATGCAAAATTATAATCTAAGTATTTTGCAATAGAGGAAAACAATGTATTTTACAACCATTAATAATAATGCTCATCGAGTTTGTGATCCCATACGAAAATGTGTAGGATTAAGGACTGTACAGTGTAACCAAAACTGCGCAAAAGGCTATTACTAGGAAGGAAAGATTGGAAGGAATGACACCAAAATGTTAGCATTAGTTCTCTCTAGATGGTGTGATTAATGATAAATACCTTTTCACTTGACTTTGCTATATTTCCCAAGTTTTTACATTGAGAATGTATTCCTTTTATAATTAGAAAAAAACAGAATTAACTTATTATTTTTTAAGTAGAGAGAGATGGGGAGGCTTGTGAGACAAAATCCTATACCAAAGACAGAAAGAGTATGACTGCCCGTATTTGTTAAAAAGCTAAGACCTCAAATTTAATTGCTCCTTCACTCCCTAGAAAGACTTATGACTTGAATTCTCAGGTCCAATAACTAACGTCTTTACCCTCACACTGTCTTTCCCCCCCGCCTGTTACACTGTATAAGGGAAAGGCTGTAAAAACAGCTCAGCGGGAAAAGTGACATGGATAAATTACAAAACCATGCTGTTCCTTGTTAGAGAATAGATTCTTTAAGGTGACTAAAAAAGACAGAACAGTAACATATACTGTGGAATGGCATACGATTCTCATGGAAATTAAATAAGATAATATGTTAGGTACTTAGTATTGTGTCAACCTCCAATAGAATTTGCTCCTATCACGCCACTTTATCACAACATCTTACCGTGATTTGTTCTGTGTCCTCCTTTACTGGACCACAAGCTACCGGAGGGCGAGGATTCTCTCACTAATGGCTACACTCTTACCATCTACCAGAGTCTGCTCATGGGAACTGCTCAACCAGTTGCAATGAAGGAAAGATGAAAACAATGTCTCAGTCTCTTAGTCACTAGACTTGGGATGTCATCTGGCAATTTAGGAAACAGTAACTATAGGGTGTTTTTTGTTTTCTCACGTTACCAACATACAAATTCACTCAGTGAGGTTGACAACAGCTTTCTGCGTGGGGGACAAGACTCCACCGCCTTCCTGGAACATATTCGTTCACCACCACACAACAAGCTTCATTAACTGGTTCATGGGGTGGGGCTCTGCATTTGACCCAGACATAAACTGCAGCTTTCTAATATTGTACAAGAAAAACAATTTTTATTTGTGCTACAAAAGCAGAATATGCTGTGCCTCCTGCCATTGCCTTAGTTTAGAGCCTCACTATAATCTTGCCCAAGCTGTTATAGCGGCTTCCACACTCATCTCCTTGCCTCCTGTCTTAGGCCTCCAGTCCATCCTCACCCAGATGTCACTTCTTCTCGAACAACCTGACTGCTAAGTCCTAACACAACACAACAGAACAGGGGTCAAACCTCAGTGTCCTGACACCCCTGGCCCGACCTCTGTCACAGCTCTTATACCCATCTGTCCCCCTCTTGAACTCCTTGCTGCCAGAGGACAGGGCTTGTTTCTCATTCTTAGCTGTTGACCCTGGCACCGAGCACAGGGTCTGACAAGACGGGAGGGACTGGTACACATTACTGAATGGGTCCCAACATCCTAATGAAGAATCCTGGTGGCCTCCTGTAACGCACAGGCAGACCCTGGGCTTTGATACCTTACCGAGGGAGCAGTTGCTCTGCATCCGTCCGTCCGTGGAGCAGCGAAGCATCGAGCCTATCACCTGGCCCCCGACCACCACCACCCGGATATCTTTTCCGTGCGACTCCTTTACATACTTCTGGAACAGGTAGGGCACATCATGGCGGATAAGATGGCAGATGTCTGAGAGGTGATGCTTATCTCTTGCAAGAAAAACAGCTTTTCCTTTAAGACAAAAGACAAAGAACCAGAGGAGTGAGAGAAGCCTCTGAACCCTGTCCTTGCCCTCCCATCTCCTGGCCCCACAGTCATCAATTCTTTCTGAACTTGCCTGACTGTGGCCCATTCTACTTCTCCACCTAGCCTTTTGCCTCTTATCGAGTGACTACTGAACCTTATTTTCTCTTCATTTTACTCGAGTCTTAATAATGCTGATGGTCTCCCTCTACCACTAGTCTCTTCAAAATGAAATAATAATGTTTTCCAGAAATTCAGAGAAGGGATCAAAATAAAATCCTAAGGATCTAGTCAAATCAGTTCCAAAACAGTGAGTTATTAGCATTTCTTTATCACCCTGAGGATGCGGATTAGGCAGGGTCCACATCTAACTCATTTTTTTAATCCCCCAAACCTCAAACTGGACTTGATGCACAAAGCAGCTGTCAGTATTTACAGAACATAACTGACTGAACATACTTCACAGGAATTCCGAAATTCCTGTGATGGAGAGAGACCCAAGAAAGATAACTACAACACGGCATGATTTCGCACTGAGAGGTCTATGAAAACCACCATGGGATTTCAAAGAGGGAGCCCCCGACAGACATCCTTCCTCCTTTTAAATATAAGAAACTAATTATTTGGTGATACCTATTCATTCTGAAAGGAAGGCTCTACATGTGTAGGGCTCTCTGGGGAAAGCATTCCTTTCTGCTTGAATGACCAACGCCTTGGTAATTACCGGGCATCTGCTCTCCATCTGCATAGTAGCTAACGGGGGTTCTCCACAGGTTTTCTCTGCAAACTGACATGAGCATACCCAATCTGAGCATTCTTGTTAACAAATTTGGGATGGTTCTCCCAAGATGTACATAACCATCTTAAAAGAAGTGAGACCTTTCTGAAGTCTTAATAAGAGGGATGGGCATCTGGCCCTAGTAGCATAAAAGATTGGAAAAATGTCCCCCCAAACACTGGACATTTGGTACCAGGAGATCTGGCACCTGGCAATTGAGGGCTGGGGCTCGGTCACCGGCACTGGGGGCTCTCTGACAGTAGGCAGGATTTTCAGCAGAGGTGGGAGCTAGAGATAGAGGCCTGTTCCTTGCTTCCTGGCACAGAGGTTCTAACATGGGGTTTAGTCTTCGGTTAATACAAGAGCTACAGTTTTAAGGCAAGGGGGATAAAAGAGCGGGGAGTGAGGGAAGGCACTAAGATCAGTTAATAATCTATGATGTGCCAATCACTTTTTTATTGTTTCATTTACACTCCATACTAGCCTTGTGAAGCCCGTAGGACCAAGATAGCTCTTTTTATTTTATAAATGAGGAAAATAAGGGTCTACAGATTAGCCACTTTCTCAAAGGCTCAGGCTACACCAGCCACTGTCTTCTTTAGATTTATTTTCATGGACTGGAGTCTAAGCACCGCGGGAACTCAGTTTACTCCCTATCCACTCTCCCTAAGAAACTAGCAATAAACAATCTGAAAATCAAATTAAGAATGCAGTTCTATTTACAACAGTATTAAAAGGAATACATATTTCGGAATACATTTAATCAAAGGAATGCAATACTTATACACTCAAAACTACAACACATTTCTGCAGATGTCCCATGTTCAGGGACTGAAAGTATTAAGATAGCAACACTCTTCAAATTGATTTACAGATTCATTGCATTGCATTCTCTACCAAAACTCTGACTTCCTTTTTTGCAGACATTGACAGGGTAACCCTAAAATTCATATGGAAATGTAAGGGACCCCAAATAGCCAAATAGTCCTTGAAAAAGGACAAAGTTGGAGGACTCACGCTTCCCAATTTCAAAACTTACTATGAAGTTACAGTAATCAAGACAGTGTGGCCTGTGATAAGGACAGACATACAGATCAACGTAACAGAACTGAGAGCTCAGAATAAACCCTTATATACTGTCAGCTGATTTTTGACAAGAGTTCCAAGAACACTGAATGGGGAAAGAACAGTTTCTTTAACAAATGATACTGGAAAAACTGGATATCCACATGCCACAGAATGAAGTTGGACTTCTACATCGCACCATATACAAAACTGAACTCAAAATGGGTCAAAAACCCAAAGTAAGGGCTAAAACTATATAACACTTAGAAGGACACATAGATGTAAATTTGTGTGGCCCTGCATTAGGCAAGCACAAAAATGGCATCAAAAGCACAAATAACCAAAGGAAAAAACAGATTAGATTTCATCAAAATCAAAAACTTTTCTGTATCAAAGGACACTACCAAGAACGTGAAACACATGTGGCCAGGACGGAGGCGTACATGGACGTGCCTTGTCTCCTCGCACAACCATAAGAAGGAGCACAATTAACTTCAAAACAAAAAACAACCAGAGCTGCCAGAAAATCGAACCGTATCTAAGTCAGACAACTAAGGATTTACAGAAGAAATATTCATCCAGATGAGTAGGAAGAGCGGCGAAAGGGAGCCAGAGTGGAGAGGACATGGTGTGGCAGTAGCAAGGTGGCAGTAGCTGGCAGAACTGGTGGTCCCACATTCACGTGTAGCAGATAAAAACTGGGAGGGACATCTGGGGAGTGAGTGATCCCAGCCCCAGGCCAGACCATGCAGCCCAGGGTTCCAGTGCTGGGGAAATAAAGCCTCATAACTTCTGGCTGTAAAAACCAGTAGGGGTTGAAAGGTGGAAGAAATTGCCGGTGTCTCAAGAGAGTCTGTTTAAAGGGCCCCCATGGTCCTAGAACCTACGCAAACCCACCCACTCTGGGAGCCACCACCAGGGCAACAGCAAGAGGGGCACCAGTTGCATAAGGGAGCTGGGTGAAGTGACTGGAAATGGGGCAAGGGCCCAGCAAGCAGCATTGTTCTCTCTCCAATCCCTCCTCCACATATAGCACCACAAAGCAGTGAAGCAGGTTGTCCCTCCCTGGCAAATACCTAAGGATCCACCCCTTAAAATGTAGCACGTGAGCCAAGACAGGGAGTAAAAGCAGCTCTACCTAATACACAGAAGCAAACACAGGGAGGCTGCCAAATTGAGGAGACAAAGAAATATTGCCCAAATGAAAGAACAGATCAAAACTCCAGAAAATGAAGTAAGTGAAACGGAGATAGTCAACCTATAAGACGCAGAGTTCCAAACGCTGGTGATAAAGATGCTCAGAGAACTCACTGAGTATGGCAAACGCATAAGGGAAGAAATGAAGCCACACTAAACGAAATAAAGAAAAATCCACAGGGAACCAACAGTGAAGGGAAAGAAGCCGGGATTCAAATGAATGATTTGGAACATAAGGAAGAAATAAACATTAACCAGAACAGAATGAAGAAACAAGAATTCAAAAAAAAAAAAAATGAGGAGAGAATAAGAAGACTCTGGGACATCTCCAAAAGTACCAACATCTGAATCATAGGGATGCCAGAAGGAAAAGAGGAAGAGCAAGAAATAGAAAATGTATTTGAAAAAAGAATGAAAGAAAACTTCTCTAATTTGGCACAAAAAAAAAAAAGCTATACAAGTCCAGGAAACACAGAGAGTCCCAAACAAGTTGAACCCAAAGAGGGCTACACTAAGACACATCATAATTAAAATGCCAAAGGTTAAAGATAAAGAGAGACTCTTAAAAGCAACAAGAGAAAAAAAGAGTTACCTACAAAGGAGTTCCCACAAGACTATGAGCTGATTTCTCAAAAGAAACTTTGCAGGCAAGAGGGGCCAGCAAGAAATATTCAAAGTCATGAAAAGCAGGGTCCTACAACCAAGATTACTCTATCCAGCAAAGCTTTCATTTAGAATGGAAGGGCAGATAAAATGCTTCTCAGATAAGGTCAAGTTAAAGGAGTTCATCATCACCAAGCCCTTATTATATGAAATGTCAAAGGGACTTATTTAAGAAAAAGAAGAAGATCAAAACTATGAACATTAAAATGACAACAAACTCACAACTATCAACAAATGAATCTAAAAAACAAAACAAAAACAAACTAAGCAAACAACTAGAACAGGAATAGAATCACAGATGTGGAGATCATATAGAGAATAGGGAGGGGGAAGGGGGAGAATAGGGGAAAAGGAGCAGGGATTAAGAAGCATAATTGTTAGGTACAAAATAGACAGGGGTGGTTAAGAATAGTACAGGAAATGGAGAAGCCAAAGAACTTATATGCATGACCCATGGACTTGAATTAAGGGGTGGGGGGACTGCTGGAGAGAAGGGGGTACCAGGTGGGGGGGCAAGGGGGAAAAATTAGGACAACTGTAATAGCATAATCAATAAAATATATTTTTTAAAAAGAAAGTGAAAAGACAACCTACAGAGTAGGGGAAAAACATGTTTAAATTATATGTCTGATAGGGGATTATAATCAGAACATAATAACTCATTCTTAAAAATTCAACAAAAAGACAATCCAATTGAAAATGTGCAAAGGACTTGAATAGACAATTCTCCAAAGAAGACATACAAATGGCCAATAAGCACATGAAAAGATGGTCAACATCATTAGCCATTAAGGAAACATAAATAAAAACCACATTATATCCACTAAGATGGCTACCATAAAACAAATCAAGAATGAATGAAGGGAAGGTAGGAAGGAAAATCAAGGAAGGAAGGAAAGAAATAAAGAAAAGGAAGGAAGGAAGGAAGGGAGGAAGGAAGACAGGGAAGGTTGGGAGGATGTGGAGTCCCAGTGAGAATGTAAAATGGCATAACCGATGTGGAAAATAGTTTGGCAGTTCCTCTAAAATTAAACATAGAATTACCACATGACTCAGAAATTCCACTCTTAGGTGTATACCCAAGAGAAATGAAAATGTGTGTTCACACAACAACCTATTATGTATAATGTGCATGGCAGCATTATTCACAGTAGTCACAAAATGGAAACAACCCAACTTCCATCCACTGATGAACAGACAAACAGAATGTAGTATACCCATGCAACAGAATAGTGAGTCATGAGAAGGAATAAAGTACTGATATATGTCGTGCCCTGGCTGGTGTGGCTCAGTGTGGTGAGTGCCGGTCTGTGAACCAAAAGGTCACCAGTTCAATTCCCAGGCAGGGCACACGCCTGGGTTGAGGGCCAAGTTCCCAGGTGGGGGCATGGATGTATCTCTCACACACCGATATTTCTCTCCCTTTCTTTCTCCCTCCCTTCCCCTCTCCAAAAATAAATTAAAAAATATTTTTAAAAAAGTATTGATATATGTTGCAATATAGATGATCCGTGAAAATATGCCAAGCCACAGGAGCCAGACACAAAAGGCCACAAATTATATGATTCATTGATATGAAATGTCCAGAACAGGCAAATCCATAGAAACAGAAAACAGTTGCTTGCGGGGCAGTGTGGGGGCAGCATGGAGGGGGGTGGGTGAGGGTAGAAAAGGGTACGGGGGGATAAATGGTAATGGGAAAAGTACAATAAAATAAAAATAGAAATAAAGAAAACTAAAAAACAAATTAAAAAGAAAGAAATGAAAGTAGTTGCCTGGAAAGGACAACTAGGATGGACCCCTACTAGGTATGGGGTTTCTTTTTGAGGTGATGGACATGTGCTGAAATTAGATAATGGAGACGGTTGTACACAAGAGAGAATATACAAAAGTCCACTGAACTGTACTCTTCAAAATCATGATTTTTTATGTGAATTTTATCTCAATTTTGAAACTGTTTAAAAACACTATGCATTCTATCTGATTCGTTTTTGCCTGTCTTGCCTTTCTACAATGCGAGCTCCTTGAGGGCAGTACTTTCTGTTTTGTTCCTTTCTGTGTCCTCTGGAATAGTCCCTGGTACTTTGTAGGTACTCAGTAAATATTAGGTGAGTTTCATGATGTCTATATTCTACCACAACCTCGCAGAAAGACACTGAGTTTTGGCACCGTCCCACCCCGGTGCGATGTTAAGAACCCACCTCGCCTCCCGCACTCATTTTTCTCACTCCTCAATGGGACCCTCTACGCTCACAGGCTGGCGTGCTCACACCTGCTTCAGTTCATTTGCTCAACTCACTTCCTCCAGTTCACATTCCACACTTCAACTGAAGTCTCTTTTCTTCCCACGAAGCTTTCCCTGCCTCACGGCAGAGTTGGCCCTCCCTGTGTTCAGCACCAGCAGGTGCCTCGTTATGCCTGCTGCAGGGGCATCACTCTGCAGTGCAGCCGTCTCCCCTCTTCACCACCTAGAGAGTGGTCACTGTCTAGTTCATTCCTACTGCGCAGTCCCTGCGTCCCGGGAACTGCTAAGCATGTGTCTGTTTAGGTGCCCTCAGCATTTATGTACACCACCTGGGTAACATCACGAGGTACCCGCTCACATACTGTAGGAGGGCTGCTTTCCGCCGCATCCGTCTTCCACTCTTACTGAGTCCCTACTGTGTACTGAGCACTCAGTAGGCCTTACAGAGACAGAGGGGAACAGAGGGGACCTGATTCCCACCCCCAAGCAGCTCATAGTCAGAGGGGGAAAAGACACATAACCCACAACTGTCATCAAGTGTAGTACTGGGCCAGAATCATGGACCAAGTGCCCTGGACACACAAAGGGAAGAGCAATTAATTTTGTCTGGAAGGGCAGGAGGGAGACCAGAGATGTGGAGGGAAAAGAAATGACATCTGGAGCTAGCCTTAAAGGGTGAGCAGAGCCCTGGCCGGTGTGGCTGCAATGGTTGGGTGTCATCCTGCAGATCAAAAGGTCATGGGTTCGATTCCCCGTCAGGGCACATGCCTAGGTTGTGGGTTCAGTCCCCACTCAGGCACGTGCAGGAAGCAACCAATCAATGTTTCTCTCTCACATTGACATTCCTCTCCCTCTTTCTTCCTCCCTTCCCCTCTCTCTGAAATCAATAAAAGAAAAAGAAAAAAAAAAAGAACGAGCAGAAGTTCACTAGAGGGCAGAAGACGGCATTCCCAGCAGAGGAAAACACGTGGCCTCTGAAAGAGAAGGAGTCTGGAATGGGTATGAGACGGTCACGTGGACAAACAGGCTGCAAAGGAAGGTGGGGGCTCTTCATCCAGGCCCGTCAGTGCCATGAGGAGGAATGTGGACTTTGTCTAGTAGGCAGCGTAAGCACTTGAGAGGATTTTTCAACAGAGAGTGACAAGAACAGAGCTGTTTCAGGGAAATTACTCCCCTAAAGGAATAGAGGATGCACTGGCAGTGGAGTTAGGGAGACCAGAGTCAAGTCAGGGCCCTGCCACCATCGTCCAGGGAAGGGATGGGAAGGGTGGGGACAGTGAGGAGGGGACACACGTAAGGACTACACCGAAAGCGCCTCCAGGGGGAGCTCTGTTTCTCCCAGCGGTGCTTCTGCCAGGCCTGCCGGGGGTCTTATTGGCAGAGCTGCAGCCCTGAAGGAAGCCCAGGAGCAGCACTGACCCTGGTGTCCTCGTGTGCTCTTCACCACGACCGGGTAGCCCAGGGGCTCAGCTTCATCAATCATCTTTGAAAAGTCTTCATGCCCACCTGCCAAGAAAAGGTGAAAGTCAGTGAAGGTAAAGCTGATGCGCAGGAGTAAGCAGCCCAGCACGGCACCCTCTGTGGGAATTCTTTTAAAGCCTCCTGCCTCTCTGATTAAAGCAATTTGAACTCACTCAGTCCGACAGGCATGCGCTGTGCACCTGTAACATAAAAGGTGGGTGCAGACAGATAAGGAAACCAACATTTATCAAGGACTTTGATATGGCAAAGGCTTCACATACTCTAGTTCATGTGATCCTCATCATAACGCTACAGGCTGGGCAGGCATGTTTCCCTTGAAAATGGCTGCTGTAGGCAGAATTCTGAGATGGCTCTGAAGATTCCTACCTGCTGGTGCACACACCTTGTCTAATCCCCTCCCTTGAGTGTGGGAGGGGCCAGTAAATAGGACGGGGTAGGATTCCTGTGATTAGGTCTACTTTTAGTTAATCAAGGGAGGATAATTCTTGGTGGGCCTGGCCTAATTGGGGGAGCCCTTCCAAAGAAGGTGAGGCGTCAGAGACTCTCCTGCTGGCCCTGAAGGAGCACACTGCCATGTCGTACAGCAGGGAGAGTGGGCAATCTTGAGGAGCTGAGAATGGCCCTCGGTTGACAGCCAGCAAGAAGAGGGGGAACCCCAGTTCCTACAACTGCAAGGAACTAAATACCAACAACCAGTGAGCTTGGAAGACCCCTGAGCCCAGGTGAGACCACAGCCCAGCTGCCTGGTTTCAGCCTGGTGAGTCCTGAGCAAAGAGCCCAGCTATGCTGTGGCTGCACTGCTGACCTACAGAAACTGAGAATGTAAGTAGGTGTTATTTTAAGACACTACGTGTTTAGTTGTTTGTTATATAGCGATAGAAAACCAAAACCGAAAGAAACCAAGCCTAGGGATTTGTGTCATCCAAAGTTAAGGCATGACTCACAGGCCTAAATTGGTTCCACTATTCTGCAAGTCTTACTTTTAAAAACATGAATAATAATGTTAATCAAAATCTTTCAAAATTGTTTTTACAAACTTCACTAATTTCCTGTCCCTTTGCACATGTGGGGGACCATTATTCTGCCTGCAGTTCATCAATTTTTGCAAAGAAAACTATCCCCAAATACTAATACCTGTTTTGATCACAAAAGTGCTAATGATTATTTTTTTTAATGAAGAGGCATTGGAGATAACCAGGGGCATCTTCAAAAGAGGATGTTTTATAAGAAGGTAATTCCCAACCTCCTGATACCTGCTGGTGAATTTAACTCCTCTCTACCCATTCTCTCTCCCTTCCCTTCTACTACAGTGAAAGAGGGTCCTTCTAACCGCAGGCCACTCCCATACCCGTGCTTTGGACCGCTCTCCCTCTCACCTTCTCAGGAATCTTGCACCTTTAAGCTTCCCCTTCTTGACTGTACCTCTGATCTCCCGTTCCTAATTCCAACACCATGTTAAACATACTCAGTTCTGTCCCATCCTAAACAAACAACCCCCCTGTTCCTTGACCCTGCCTCAACCCTTAACCATAACTTTGTATCCCTGCAATCAAGCTACTCAAAGGGGTTTCTGTTTCCTCACTTCCCATTCCTTTCCGCATCCTTGACAATTTGGCTTCTCTCCCCATCGCTACCCTGAAGCTGTATTCATTAAACTACCTGTTGCTAAGCACAACATGCATGTGCACGTCTCAGTGCTGATATTACTTGTCCTTTGAGAATCAATCAACACGTTTCATTATACCTGCCTTCCTGGAATCTCTTTCACTGGCTTCTGTCATCTCCCTTTCACTTGTCACCTCTCCAGCTGCTCCTACTAGTCTCTTGTACAGGTTCCTCTTCCTTTACCTTTCCTAAAGGAGCCTCTCCTAAACCCTCTTTTATTAAATTTGATTTTTTTTTATTGTGGTAAAGTATATATAACAGAAACTTTATCATTTCAACCACTGTAGGTATACAGTTCAGTCCTCTTCATTCTACACAGTCCCCCTGAGTAATCCCATCCACACTTGTGATGTCACTTAACATAAGAAAGGCTTCCGATTCCCCTTCCCTAGTCTACTCCTCCCTCAGGAGCTCCAGATCCATTTATCTGCCGCCTACTGAACATTTTTACTTGCACATACTATAGATACTTCAGAGAGAACATGTCCCAGACTGAAATCATCTCTCCCAGACAATCCCTCGCCCCCGACCCACCAGCCTGTCTCTCCTCTCCCATGTTTCCAGTCTCAGTGAGTGTTTGCTTTCTCATCTGGTTGCCCAAACCAGAAACCAGACTTGCTCTTGATTCCTCTCCATACCCCTCCTATCCAATCCACCAACATGCCTTATTATTTCTATTCCCTTTGTAATTCCTGAATCTGTTGACTTGTCTTCCTTCTTACCATGGCTACTTTTGCTTAGACCAACATTGCTCTTTGAATGGTTTAAAAAGACTGCCACTACATATCTTGTCTCTGCTTCTGTCTAATTCCTTCTTCACAGTGTCACCAAAGTGATATTCTGAACTCTGATCAGGCCACCTCCTTGCTTAAAGCCCAATAACCTCCGGTATATGGCTACTTCTTATCCTACTAGCCGTACGTCTCCACTCATCTCCCTTACGTTCTACCAACTACTCAAAATACCACCAACTGGTCATGCTCTCTGCTTTGACTACTCCCTTGCTTCACTCCCTGCCCCCCTCCCATTTAGCTGAGTAACTTCAGCTTTGTTTAGACATTATTTCTTTTGGGAAGGCTTCCTCACTATCTTCTAAACTCATTAGGAGTTCTCCTGTGTATCCCCTTACCACCTCACACTAACTCTTATCATGGCGCTTACAACACTGCACTGAACTTGCCTGCTCACTTGCTGTCCTCTGCCTCTGATGAACTGGAATGCCCCGAGGCTGTAGTCCAGTGCCTGGTATGGTGGTCGGCACATAGTGTGTACCAGATGCATATTTAACAAATGAATTGCAGAGAGAAAGGAGCAAAGGCATTTCAGACAGAGGAAATGACCATGATCAAGACTCAAGATGTTGAATTAAGATGAACAGCTCCACACGGAAAACCAACAAGACACTCGAGAGCTACTAGGGAGAGAAAACATCGAGATGCAACTGGGAAAGAGAAACACCAACCTCATTGCAAGGACACTCACCATAGGAGAAGGTATCTGGCATGGGGACCCCATGCCCAGCCAGCTCTTGGAATGTCCAGAATTTGTTGACGCAGTTTAAGATGCTCTGTGGGCGGTTGACTAAGCGGCAGCCCAACTTCTCCAGGTGCCGCAGGACCGTGATGTCACTGTCTGACTGCAGCGAGGGCGTGGACACGCGAACGAGCACCACATCCGGGAAGGTGGTGAGTGCCTTCTGGTTCAGCTGAAGGCCTGCAATCGAAGGACAGAAGTGAGCTCTCTGGTCCAGTCCCACCAAAGGAACTGGTTCCAACAGGCTCTGCAAGACTGAACCTAGTGGGAAGACAGCCTGGCAAATGGCCCTGGATATCCTGTTGTAACGAGAAAGCTACGGTCAAGTCTGTGCTCCAAACAAATGGGCAGAGCATGGTCATGAGGAAACACAAAAGAATGGAGAGGGGGACAAAAGGCAGCATATCAAGAACAATCCACATTAGAAGAATCTACAAGAAATTATATAATCCAGCACTTTCCTTCCTTATAGCACTAGTAATAGCATACTATGACTAAGCCAGTACATACTGGCTTAGTGACTTAGGAGGCTGGAGACTTAATGAAAAGGGAGCACTATAGCTCACTTAAGGGATCCTCACTACTTTTACTACTTTTTTAAGTGTAATGGTTGTAGACTTAACCATTAAAAGTCTATCTGAAATATTATGTAAGCATTTAAATGATTTTCATAAATATAATGAATGCAAAAATGTCAATATTAAGTGAAGAAAACGGGGGACAAAGTTATAAATACAAGTTAGAAAAAGCCAAAAGGAAATATCCCAACACTGTAACAGTGGATAATGAGATTACACATGATTTCCTATTTTATAATTATCTGTATTTTCCAAAATGTCTCCAAGTGCACATTACATTCATAACAAAAAAACTTTAAAAAATCAATTCAATATTAAAACCAGAAGGCATCCAAAGACTATTGATCCAGATAGCAAGAGGACTTGAACCTGTATTGCACTGGATAAACTGGAAGTATTCCCTTGAAGTGAGGACTTGTTGGGAACCGCCCTGCCTGGTTTCAGAAGCTGTATCCCCCATGGCTAAGGCTGAGTGAGCAACCTTTGGACCATAAGCCACTAAGGAGACAAAGCTTATCTCCCTGGCAGGGGCATCACTTCTGCTCCTTTTACTTCACCCTGCCTGGCCTCCACTGCTTGATTGGTTAGCCAAAGATGGGTAAGATTCCCCAAGGGGGGAACAACCTAAGACAGGCACAATCACATGGAGGCCCCAGGGAAGGACTTGGGGGTCTATAGCAAAAGGGGATGATGGACCCTCACCCCTTGACTTTGACAAAGCCTGAGTCCTCATTCTGTCTGCAAGAAGTCTCCTAATCTCTTGGCTGCCTTACATTCCCTGCTTGATTTAAGCCTGATACAATGCCTTACGCCTGAAACAATGCTGGTGGTGGGTGCTGCCCTGTGCTGGAAAGGGCGGGTTCCCTAGGGTGATCAGACCTAAGAAAGAATATGTAAAATCCTGTGAAACCTGCTTTGTTTAGAATGCTCTCAATTAAATAAGGGTCCAAGCAAGAAGTGAGTTTGTTCCTCAAAGTTTTATGGCTGTTTAGCTATCTGACGCTGACTCAAAATAGGCCCTCTGAGTTCTGTGTATGTTTGATTCTTACTGCCTGATAATAACTGATGAGCTTTACCTGTATTCTTGTGCAAAATGAACCCAAAAGAAGCCTCGGGGCACTCTCCCCTTGAGAGAGTGGCCGTGCTGTCCCTTTTCCTCCACAGGACTCGGTAGTCTGTGTGAATTTGTCTCGTGTCTCATCCATAACACCGTGGACAGTGCAGGCCGGTGTCTGCATCAAGGACTCACAGGAACGGGAGTGTAGTCTTCAAGTATCTGTACGGTGTCCGTGGAAAAGAGCTATTTGGCTCGTCTTCTAGGACCCCAATAGATGGAGCCAGCCATGGCTGTCTATGTCTGGTTACTTCTGTACTGCCAGTCCCTAGAATAGTGCCTGGTGCGTGATAGATACTTGATGTTTGTTGAATTGTACAGGAGCTACAGGGAGATAGATTTGGGATCAGCAAAAGGGATGCTTTTCTAGTGACTTAGGATGGAATGAACCGAGGCTTAGTGGTCACCTGAGCAAGGCACAGAAGGAATGCAAGGGTCAGTAAGCTCACAGCAACCTGCTCAGTCTCTTCCAACCTCGATATCCTATGGTGTGTATTACTGAAGTAGTTATCTAGGCGTCTACCGTGCCCTGAGCACCTGGGGCTGGAATGATGGAGACGTGAAAGGGGATGTGTAAAGAGAAATGAGTTCAGGGAATAACTTTGTCTGCCTTAGTGAACCTTAATGGGGTTTCCAAAATGCTCTAAAAAAACCTTCAAAACACAGTTTCAGAACCATCTTATAGGGTTTAACCTAAAGCACCCTCTATTTCATAAGTGATATTCTGCACACAAGTTCATAATTCCAAGAAAACAGAAGGTGCTAATGAAATTACTATTTCTCCATTGGGGCATGAATAATATTAATACAAAAACAACAAGCAAAATGAAATAAAAGCAAGCAAAACAAAAACACAAAAGCACAGTATAGATCAACCTTGCACAGTTTCCCCCCATTTCCAGGAGAAATATTTCACCAATTTGAAAGAGGGAGTAGGTCTGATCGTTAAGAGGAATTGGTTTTTGAACTTCTTCTGATAGTGTAAACCCAAGGAACTGGAATATAATTCTCATGGATGATTTATAAAGAGCATTCAGATTATCTTCACTTTGCCATCAGAAAATAGCACCATTTACATATGCCTTTTCCATTGCCATTTATAGGCCCTGTGGGAAATAATATGAAAGGAGAAAAAAAAGCAAGCCCTATATAGTAGCCTCAAAATTGACAGGAGAAGCAAGAAAAGTATTCAAGTTGATGCAAATGGTGAGGAAATACAGAGCACTCAGGGAAAAAGCAACAGCCCAGGACAACGTTACAGAATGAGATAATATATATAAAAAAATGCTTTGAAACTATAAAATGCTGTATGTAGTACGTAAGGCACTGGCATTAGCATTGCACAGACATTCTACTAAGCAAGGTAGGACAACTGATGGAGACTGGTACCACCTGATGGGAAAAATGGCTTTGCAACAGAAAAGTGACCTACAGAAATGAGAAGCAGCAGAGACGCCTGGCTTTTAGATCCCAACACGAGACCACAGACAGACAGGTACTCTTCCAAATGCAAAGTAAAAAGAATTCAATCGTTTCTGGAAATACCAACCACAAGTGGACAGAGACAGCTCAGCTTTGACAAGCAGATTCACATATACCTAGGAAGTCTTACCAGGACTTCATCTCTCTTCTCCAAAGGTAAATCTTTGGGCCTGGCTCATTCCAACTGAAGCCTTTAATAAATGAAGAATGGAGTGGGTTAAAGTGCAGCTGAAATGGCTCTACCAAACAGTTAGACAGGTCTGGGCTCTGACCGTGCTGGCTGTCCAGCTCTGTGCAGAGGGACCCGGCAGGTTTAGGGATACGGTGCTCACACAGCCAGTTACTTCTCTGCCCACTGACACAGCTCCAGCATTCCTGCTTTGGGCAGCTTCACTTGGCCCCTGTTCATTCCCGTCCTCTGCTGTCTAAACTTAGTTTATGTCACAATTTCTAGAGGCAGTAGACAAGAGGCTGCCACTCACTGGGGCTTCAGTGGGGACAGCAGTTCCACACAGACATGGCCAAGAACAACTCAGGTATAAGGCTGGCCCTTGGCAAACTCGTCAGTGAATTTTGAGACCTTCAGCCACTTAAGTAATCACACTCCCTCTCTTCATGAATCTCTCTCCTTTGGAAAGGACCTGATAAACTTAATACAGGATGGACCTTAGTGTGTCACCCTTTCCAGGATCCTTATCACTTCCCCTGTAATCTATAGGCTTCAAGCCAAGAGAATGAAGAGCTGACTCAAGACCTCAGGGAGGGCAGGGCTCTGCTTGGCTGCCAGGGAATGGAAGCCCCTCCCCAGCGAGAGGCTCATGCCCTCAAGTCACAAGCGACTTCAGGAGTGCAAGTGTGGTCATGCTCTCGGGCATCACCTTGAACTAGGGAGCAGGGCAGGGTGAAGGGAGTAACTTCTGGGATATTTACTATTTAGTCTCAATAACATTTTCTCCATATTACTTCTAAAAAGAATAATCTACTTTCATGGGTAATTATGTTCTGATTTCCTTTTGAACTCTCTATTATCTATATTTGGGAATATTTTAATGTAATAAAAACAAGACAGAAAATGCGTAACTTTGCCCAAAGAATTGAGCCTGTTTTCTAATTTATATATCAGATTAAATTAAGTTAATTCTACAAAACTAGACTTCCATATTTGAATGTACAATGGCAAAGAATTGCACTTTATAATACCAAGAAATAGCTTTAGAAATAAGCAAACCATTATTGGAAAGTAGAGCTCTAAATATTAAAAGACATTCTCAAAATAATTTAATTAAAAATTAAAAAAAAAAATTAAAAAATATTCTCGCCCTGGCTGGTGTGGCTCAGTGGATTGGGCTCTGGTCTGCAAACTGGAAGGTCACAGGTTCGATTCCTGGTTGGCGCACATGCCTGGGTTGCAGGCCAGGTCCCCAGTTGGGGGGGTGTGAGAGACAACCGATCCACATTTCTTTTGCACATTTTTCTCTCCCTCTATTTCTCCTTCTCTTCCCTTCTTTCTAAAAATAAATAAATAAAATCTTTAAAAAAAACTATTCTCAACCATTCATGTCAAAGAGGGAAAAGAAGCAAGGATAATAAAAGGTGCAGTCAATCAAATCCGAACCTGGCTAGCATTTTTATTGAGCATTTGTTGTGTTTTCGGTACTTTGCTAAGAACTTTCACATTTATTATCTCATTTAAATTAGAGATGTCCTGTAATATGGATCCCTGCAATAGATCCGACTGCAAAAGTTTTTGCCTTTACACAGAACGGATACATAATAGGTCACTACCCTCTCTACCTGTGCACGCGCAGCACTAATTTATGTGTACACACACACATCCTTAGCTTCACAAAGAAAACTTCAAAACTAAACTGGTTTTCGCTCTGGTTGGTGTGGCTCAGTCGGTTGAGCGCTGGCTGGTGAACTGAAAGGTCACCAGTTTGATTCCTAGTCAGGGCACCTGCCTGGGTTGTGGGCCAGGTGCCTAGTTGGGGGTGTATGAAGGCAACTGATTGATGTTTCTCTCTCTCTTTCTCTCTCCCTTCCCCTCTCTCTAAAAAATAAACAAAATCTTTTAAAAAAACCAAAACCCCAAATGGCTTTCTAGTATGTCAGGAAAAAAAAATCCCTCATGTACAAAGCAAGGAGCAGAAACAAGAAAAGGAACTACAAGCAGGAACTGTAGCATGAGAACAAGCAAGGACCTCAGTCATGGTGGCTTTTAGAATCATTGTGTTAGCAGGATCAGGTAACAACAGTGGCTGGTAGTGAAGCTCTGAAAGTTGTCAGGAAGGAATCAATAGTACAAATAAGGTAAGTGGATAACCCATTAAGGGCTTCACGTTATGTTGTGCCAGGAGGGGGCTGTGTCGTCTGAAACACGATCGCGCTCCTCTCGAGTCCCAGGGTTTCCCTCAGGTCTGTCTATCCTACCCTCGGCATCTTCTCATTAGGAAATTAATCTTCTCATAAGGAAACCCTTTTTATTCTTATCAAGTAGATGCCCTGCTCTTTTAAAGTTCTTTGTTACAATGCCCAAAGAAATCTCACCTCCACCTCATTAAAACCCACAGTGATTTTGTGGCCACTTTCTCTCTCCATCAACTGCTATTTTGAGGTCGTTTAATTCAAGGCAACCGTTACGGAAGTGTTGGAATGAGTCAGACATGCTATTAAGCAGGCATACAAAGATGAACCAGGTCGTCTTCACCTACCATGAGCATGCAGTCTCCTTATGGAGAAACATACATACACAAATATTCATTCATTCATTCACTCACTCAGCATACATTTACAGTTTCATGCATTCATTCAGCCAATATTTACTTAGCATCTACTTTGGGCCAAGGCAGTGTTAGTTTGGGTTTCCCCAGAAGCACTCCCAGAGGTGAGGACTAAAGATCAGGAGGTTTATTATTATGGTGGTTAATGTCAGGAAACACTGTTATCAGAGTAGAGAAGAGGCAATAAAGGGTATCTTATCGAGTGAGTGACTGCCTTGGCCGCTGGGTTTTAGTCCTGCTGTGCAACAATAAGAAATGGTTCAGTGCACACACCTCAGTCATCCCACCGAGGGGTGAGCGGGCTGGCAAGTTATAATTTTAATACAGCAACTCAGCGATGGAGCGCTGCTCCAGGGGCGTGGCATTACATCTCTGCCCTTCTGCCTTGTCAAGCATCTGTAGGCTAAGGGGGCTCCTGTGACAGGAAACGCTCTCTGGCAGAGACTCGGGTGCTGATGAATAGAAGTGGGACCCCATCAAGTGATAAGGGCAAAAGGGACGTGGAATGACCACTGATAGCTAAGGAACAGGCATCATCTTAAGGGCTAGGAATGGGGGTTGAGGTGTGTGAATGAAACGGACTATATTCCTTGGAATTTAAGAAAGACAACATGTGGCTGTGAGGAATGCCTTGACCTCTGCGGAGCGCCTGGGAGTCAAGGATGATCCATCTGGTTTGGGCAGGGGTGGGGAGAGGAGGCGGCCTTTCACAACAGGATGTGCAAAGCACTGGAGGGAGCAGCGGATGATCTCCTCCGAGGGGGAATCAAGGGAGGCTTCGGAAAGATGTTGACTCATGGTGCCTCTGGGCTCAGAAGAAATGTGTAAAAGTAATAAGTGCACAATGTCTACCTCTCAGAGACAAATCGATAGGAACAACATGGCATCTTATAAGCACCAAGTTGAGGGATATCTCAGGGCTAACCTATTTTTAAAGACATTTCAAGAAGTCGAGACAACATGAGATGAAAGACAATTATGGCAGAGTGGCCTCCAAGTCAGAGGCTTGATGTAATTCCTTACTGTCATTTAACAGCTTGGCAAGACATAAAAATGTCTCTGGGTCTGTTTCCTCTTCTGTAAAATGGAAGGGTCTCAGAGCTTGGAAACTAAACTCCCAAACCCCACCCTCTCCCCCTACACCTCACCAACTGGATCTTTCTTGCAACCACGAGACAAATCTCATCAAGCCCTTCATCCCTCTGCCATCAATCACCCAAGACTCCAGTCTCCACAGCCACAGCCACGTAATTCCCTTGCGCTCTAAGCTGCGCCTGGCTCTGACCCTGCCTTTTCTACTCCCACCAGCCCCTCCTTCCCATCTCCACTGTGCCCTTGGGGACTCAATGCGCAGCAAATCCCTTATCTTCAACCTTTTCAGTGACTGTTCCCTTCACCCTCTCTTTCCCGGTCCCGCTGAACCCTGCTCCCACCAGTAACACTGCTTCCCCAGTAGCCCTCCCACATTCTGGCTGTATTCTCTCCCTGGCACTAGGGATTACTGGGCCAAGAGGCAGGAGAGATGTGCTCCTTGCTCCTCATTGTGACTTGGAGAACATTCTCCTTCCCTCCCCCCTGAAGCAGCCAGGCTGACTTATCGGACTGTGCAACATCCAACCTGTGCAAGCCAGCTAAGGACTCCAGCCTCTTCCCTCTGACCTTGCAGCTCTAGCTCCTGACTCACTGATCCTCCCACACCGTGACAGATACTGAAAATTCCAGTATCTGCGTGGAAGTTCTTCCAATGCCCAGGCTTCTCTTTTTCTCCAAGAGCCTTGTCCACTGCCCCACCTCAGCCACCCCCTTCAGTTATATTCTAGACTTTACACACTCTTCATAATTCCAGTCTCCAACCACTG
Organism: Trachops cirrhosus; assembly: GCA_028533065.1. Taxonomy (NCBI): domain Eukaryota; kingdom Metazoa; phylum Chordata; class Mammalia; order Chiroptera; family Phyllostomidae; genus Trachops; species Trachops cirrhosus. The sequence continues at coordinate 25,854,907 of CM052542.1, read as the reverse complement.
TGTCCTATCTTTCTAGCTCCCCCCTCTAGTAATCCAACTACAGACATACTTGGACCCCACCAGTGACCACCCTGCACACATACCTCATCTTTCCACTGTCCTCACCCTCTTCGTACCCTCTTTCCCTCCTGCCCCATTTAAGTCCACGGACAAGCGCTGCAACATAAAGCCTCGATTCCCGTGCCTGCGTCTTGCTTGGCTAAATCACAGCCCTGGTTAGACCGGCCCGACCTTCCTGCCTCCTTTGTGCACCCTCCTGTGCAGCAGAACCTATCTGGATGGAAAACACACAAGCCTGCTGACTGGTCTCAAGGGCATCCTTGTTGTCATGTGGCAGGCGTTGTATTTCCCTAGTCCATTCACTCTTCCACAACCCGACACAACTTTTCACAATTTCTCTTCTTGTCTCAAACCTTACTACTTCCTCCTTCCTTCTCCTTCTCACTCTTCCTATTTTGATGGGAAAAACCGAAGCTATCAGAAAAGAACTTCTCCATCGGCTCCCACGATCACATCTACTTCCGTGCCTGTGTCTGTGCCATATAGGTCACCACCTCTCTTATTATAATGGCTAAGGTATCCTTGCTCCTAGCTGAGGCCACTCCTTCAAACATGCAATCGATCCCAACCCCTGTCGTCCATGTAAGGCACTGCTCCAGCAATTCACCCCTCTCCTACACGGTCAGCTTCTCTCCTTCTACTGGATTGCTCACACCAGCATACAACATGCTGCTATTCCTCCCTCCTCTAAGAAAGGCCTCTCTCCCTTTGAGTCAAGTCTGTCGGCTCAGGCTGCTATAACCAAGTCCTATGCACTGGGTAGCACAAACAACAGACATTTATTTCTCACAGTCCTGAAGACGGACGCCTGCTATTGGGATGCCGGCGTGGCTGAGTTCTGGTGAGAGCCCTCTTCCTGGTTTGCAGAGAAGACAGCTGCCTCCTTGCTGTGTCCTCACAGGGCAGAGAGAGAGCAAGCTGTCTGGTCTCTTCTTATAAGGGCGCTAATCCCGTCATAAGAACCCTACCTCATGACCTCATCTAAACCTAATTTTCTCCCAAAGGATCCATCTCCAAATATCAACACACTGGAGATTGGGGCTTCAATATATAAAATTGGGAAGAAACACATTTAGTCCATAGCAAACTATCAACCCATTTTTCACTTTCCCTTTATAACAAAACTCCTAAGACACTGTGTACATTTGCTGTTTCTATCACTTCATTAAAACTACTCTTATCAGAGTCACTAATGCAAAATCCACATTGCTGAATCCAACGGTCAATTCTTATTCCTCATTTTACTTGGTCTACCAGCAACATTTGACACAGTCGGATCATGTCTCCTTCTTGAAATATCTTCTCCATTTGGCTTCCAGGATACCACTCTCTCCTGGATTCCTTCACTTCCTTTACTCCGGAGTCTTTGCTGCTTCCTCCTCCTCTCCCTGATCACAAACAATGCGACGCACCAGAGCTCAGTCCTTGGACCTCTTCTCTTTTCTATCCATAGTCACTCCCTTGAGAGGTGTAAGGAGATATTCCTCCTTTTGATAGATTTGGGCCAGGGCTTTCCCCCGAATCCCAATCAGTATGATCAACTGCCTACTTGACATTTCCACTTGGATGTTTAATGGGCACCACAGACTGAGTTCTGATCCTCACCATCTGCTCAAACCTCCCCGTCTCACATCCTACCCACATGAGGAAATGGCAAACTTTATTCTTCCAGGTCCTCAGGCTGAACATTTTGCAGTCCTCCTTGACTAGTCCGTCCTGCACACCCAACATCTAATCCAGTAGGCAAATCCTGACAACTCTGTCTTCAAATTATGTCTGAAATCCAGGCACTTTTCACCTCCTCCCCTGCAATCATTCTAGTCCCGTAGCCCTCATCTCTCTCCTGAATTGTAGCAAACACTTCCTAAGCAATGTGTCCTCTTTGGCCCTTGCTGCCACCCGTCTATTCTCAACACCGTGTGCAGAATGACCCTGTGCACATAAGTCAGGTCATGTCACTCCTCTGCTCAAAACCCTTCAGTGATTCCCAGCTCATCCAGAGTAAAAGTCAAAGTCCTTCCATGACCCACAAGGCCTACATAGCTGCTCCCTGTGCATCCCCACCCCTCCGACCTCCTCTTCTAATGCTTGTCCCTTGGCTCGCTTGGCTGTGGCCCCACTGGTCTCCTTGCTATTCCCTCTTGCCTAAACTACTCTACTCCCAGATATCTAAATGGCTTGCTTTCTCACTTCTTTCAGATCTTTACTTGAACATCGTCTTCTGGGTGAGGACCATGCCAGCCATTCTATCTAAAATTGCACTCCCCTCTCCGATTCCAGAAACGTGCTCTCTCCCTTCTCTGCTTTTTTCCTCATTAGTCCTTTTTCACCAACATATATATTTTACTTACCTTGTTTCGATTCTATAATATCTCATCCATCCAGGATGTAATCTACTTAAGAGGCAAGAATTTCTGCCTGTTTTGTTCTGGTGCCCAGAACAGTATCTTATGCAGAGTAGGCAGTCAACAGATATTTGTCGACCAAACGAATGAATGAAATCATAATGAAGGTGGAGACTGTGTCTGTTCTTACTCTCCTCTGTATCACCAGTCCCTAGCACAGTGCCTGACACAGGGTAAGCACTCAATATTTGTTGCCTGAAATAAGTAAATGAATAGGATTGTTGTGAAAATGAAGAGACAAGAAAGATATTAAAGTAGTAATAATAGTTATAGGAATGAAAAATTGTTATTCCTCTTAGTACCTCAGTGCAAAGTAACTTAAATTTAACCCTTTCTCACAGTGGAGTCCTTGAGTTTCTTTTTAATAGTGAAGGATCACATAGAAGAATTACAGACGTGTTATAGGCTTTTGTTAAACAACATAAACCCCTAATAAGGTGATGTGTTTTGGGGAAGTGAGTAAGGTGTCCGGGGAGTGGCTGGAGTGAGGTGACACCAGCAAGGACATACCTGGATGTCCCTGCTAGTAAGGGAAGTGACTAGGAGGTGTGGATGGGTGGGGATAACACGGACCTCTTGATGGCGGCTCTACCCCTTCCACCCAGCAGCACTAACAACTTCAGTGGAGGTGTTATGGTAGCAACAACAGGTGGTGCAGAAATCTATAAACAGGGCTTTGAATTCCACTAAGGATCCCAATCTATTCTAGTTCTAGAACTCTCCCCAACACAGTTCATGAAGTGTCCCTAAATACTGTTAGAAACCTAAACATAAAATACACATCCAAACCCCCTTTAGTCCTTGAGGTCAACCCACGGGTACGGACGCGGACCCATGGGGTAAAGCATATCCACTCAGTGCTCATGTCCGTTTGGAAACATGACGTGGCAGGTGCTTCCGCTGGCTCTCTGACCTTTCCAATAGTGCTGTATGGTAGCTTATTCAGACTACAGGGTGTCGGGCACTGACCTTTAGGAAGGACTGATGTAAAGCTGACGTCTGAGCACAAAGGTTAGCGTGGTACCCGTACTGCTACTGTCTTCTTGAACCATAACAGCAGTCCACCCTTTCTCCATGACTTTTGAGAGGATGCAGAAAGACCATTTCCTCATATAAATTTAGTTAGGCTTCCCCCAACCCAAACCTTTGTCTTACTCAGCTGATTACAACAAAGAACCACAGAAAAGTATCCCAGAACACCTTCATTTAAAGAACCTGACCTAGAAACTGCCCGATGGTCACCAGATTTGGGCTGTGAAAGTAAAGGGAAGGAATGCTGAATCATTCTGCTCGACAGAGACAAGCTATAACATATCCCAATTTCCAGGTCAAACTTATTTTTTCTGTCTTGGTATCTGTCCCTGAGTAAGTGACTATACTTGCTTTTTGGGACAGTTAATCGTAAAGACCTGTGGGTGGTCAAAGAACTTAATTTGCACTAATGACTCTGTCCTCATATAATGGCTCATCACAAAAACATTTACACATCCAATCGTGATCTCCCAAACACAGAAGCTAATTACAGCAAAGTCTCATATATTTCAAATTACCCTTTAAGTCACTTCACTCAGTCACCCAACAAACATAACTGGAGTGATTATAGAGAATACATTTGAGGAATCCCTAGTCACTTAGTGGGAAAGAGAAGATAAACTTTGTAAGTAGAAAAATTGTAATAAAATATGATGAATGCTACTTTAAAAGGTATGTGCAATGTTATCTGGCAGCAGATGAAAGAGAGAGACTGCTTGGGGGCAGGGTCAGGAGTTCAAGAAAGACTTTATGGAGATGAGGGACTTGAGCTGGATATGAAGGAAGAGTAAAAGTTTATAATGTGGGAGGAAGCTGGACCAGATGGGCATCTTATGGCAGAGCAAATTTCAGTGCAAGGGGCAGGGTGAAGTCAGGGGAGGCGTGGAAGAGAGGAAACAGAAATTCTGGTTCTGTTAAGTCCTTATTGATGTTTCTGAGTTGTTATGTAAAAAGAACCTAGACCTGTGCCTAGCACACAATAGACTCTCTCTCCCTATCTATCCATCTATCTATCTATCTATCTATCTATCTATCTATGTATCTATCTATCTATGTATCTATCATCTTTGGCTATTATTATGTGCATTTTGGTGACACAATCACCACCATTTCATCCCCTGGGTTGAGAATAATTAATAAACATTTGTTGAATGAATGAACCTGAGGTTTCTATGAAGCAAATGAAGATGGATATGATTCTCATAATGCTCCTCCCCGCAGAAAGGTGCAGGGCAGTGTTTTCTACAGGACTGCTTCAGTCACCTGAAGGTCATTCCACTTTTTCTAGTAGTCTCCCCACCCAAATCTGTGCTGGGGAGGGTAGATCACTGGGTTAAAAACAATAATAATCATAAAGCCCTGCATTTGCATAGCACATTCAGTTTACTCATATTATCTTTAAAATAATTATATTTTTTTAATGCAAAACTTTTAATCTCTTGTCTGAATCCAGATACGATGTCTATTTCCAGATACGATCTGAAATTCTTTCTCTGGATTTGGGCCTCCGCAAGCTCAGGAAAGAATTGAAGCAACTTTCTGAGGCACTGAGTCCTTCATCTCCTCCTTTACCAAAATCAAGAAGGAACAGAAAGAAACAAAGGTAGGAAGATTTTGTGAAGGTGGTACATTAACTTCCTAAACTACAAAATTACTTTGCAAATTCACTATCTAGCCTCAATTTATTGTAATTCAATTTGGTCCAATTCCACATCTACCGAGAAATTTTGCTGCAGGTTGCAGATGTCCCGAAGCATACTTATTTCATATCACGGGGCTGGGAACTAGGACACCAAGTTTTTAACACGGGTTTGCTGCTAACTAGCTGGATGGCACTGAGCAAGTTATTTTATTTCTTCGATCATCAGGTTCTTCATCTGTAAAATGAGGGGGTGAGAACGGATGATCTGAGAGTCCTTCCCAGTTCTAACATTCTATAATTCTGAAATGGGGAACAGCATGCATATCATTATAATGATCTATTTCTGTATTTCAGAGACAGTGAGTGCTAGCATTTTTTTCAAGAGGGGTATTTTGGCTTAGCAAATCGCCAAGGGTTTTCTATAGTCTGACTGCAGAAGAAACTGGGAAATAGAGACCATAATCTTTATTTATTCAAAAATGTTTCAAAACCTATTATGTACTCGGCACTAGTCTAGTCACTATTACAACACTGAACGAAGCAAACGAGTTCACTCTTCTCAGGGAATTCAATTAATTGCTTGGGCTTTAATTAATCCACCACACAACAAATAAATCATTTTAATGCTTTAGATGGCAGAAATAATTACCTAACAAGTTTGTTTTATGTGCTATGATATGTGTATGGCTATTTCTGAACTAGCAAAAAATAAAAAATGCATAAAAAATACATGTTTTTAATTTCTCCGTTGACTAGGCAAATAACCATGTACATTTTGTTGTAGTTTAAAAAGAAGTAACTCCTGCCCTGCCTGGGGTGGCTCAGTAGATGGAGTGCAGGCCTGTGAACCAAAGGGTTGTGGGTTTGATTCCCAGTCAGGGCACATGCCTGGGTTGAGGGCCAGGTCCCCAGTGGGGGATGTGTGAGAGGCAACTACACATTGATGTTTCTCCCCCTTTCTCCCTTCTGTCCCCTCTCTCTAAAAATAAATAAATAAATAATCTTAAAAAAAGTAACTCCTGGTTCATGAATTGATTGAAATACACATGAATTCAGTAAAATTTTAAGACACTAAACAGAGGGTTTAAATGTTTCTAGAATTTAATTTTCTCTTTTTCCAGGGTTAATTCATTAAAATTGGACTTTAGATACAAAAGAGAGAGTATTTCCCTACTTTTTCATAGCATGTGTGATGGGTCTATAACAGGAACATGTGGAATTTTGGTTACTGTATCTAAAAAAGGCATCATTACCCTAGCCAGGCTCAGTTAGTTGGAGCATCATCCTGTACACCAAAAGGCTGCAAGTTTGATCCCTGGTGGGGGCACGATGGGAGGCCAATTGATGTTTCTCTCTCACATTGATGTTTGTTTCTCTCTCTCATCAATAAACTTATCCTTGGGTGAGGATTTAAAAAAAATTTAAAGGCATCATAACGAGCTATAAAATAAATAAACAGAAGAGCAAACAAACCAGCCTTGGGGTTGAAGGATGTATTATTAGGTCCAGATCAATAACAGTCAAACCTTGGTTCTTGAACCTCTCCCACCTTGAACAAATCGCTTCTTGAACAGCCTTCCAGAAAGAATTAAGTTCAAGAACCAAGGTTTCATTTAACTATGGTACTGACACAGAAATGCAGAGCTGGAGGAAACTTAGACGATGATTTTATAAACTAGAAACTTGACACCCAAAGACATAAAGTGACTTGGCCAAGGCAAAGTCATATACTTGTTAGCAGCAAAGCTAATAAGAATCCAGGTCTGCAGATCCCCTGTTCAGGAATTTAGTTCCACATTAACTAACTGAGAGTTACAGCAAGTCAAGGATAGAGAGATGGCAGCACCGTTTATTGTTGATGGGCACTGTTTTAGACTAACTGTAAGACATCTAATGTTTGTAGTATATTTCTCCACTAGGCTATACAATGTGATATTACTTATGAAGGATTTAGATAAATTTTTGGAGGAAATATCTAGGACAGATACATTACACTAAGAAACCGGTCACATTCAAAATTTCATTTGTAAGTAGCCAGTTCAGAATTTGGAATCCTTTTCCTCCACCAAAGAGGAGTAATAAAATACGAGCTATTTAAGTAAGTACGTTTGAAATAATTTGAATGGTATCCCAAGAAGCACCCTTAATTGGACTCAAACACTTTTGAGTCTTAGACCCACTCGTGAAGTGGCTGCAAGCCAGGAAAGAATTCCTCAATGATGGATTCCTAAGTCAGAGACTGCTTGCTTTAAGAATAATTAAAAATACCTAGACCCATAATGAACCACAGATGATAACCATGTCTTACTCAAAAAAGTCTCTTGGACATAGCAGTGGAGAAATAAGTGAGACTAGAATGGTCTGTACCTGAAATCCTGGCTTTTCTGGAATCAATTCAACATTTTTGGGGTGGAGGATGAGCTTAAATTTAAAGAAAACCTTTCAAAGATCTACTATCCCACTTTACACTCCAGAGGTGACCTCAATCTTTCTCAGATTTCTCCCCATATGTAGGATCCTAGATTGGGAATAATATTCTATGTAGTGCATTACTGACGTTTACACACTCCTGGAAAAGTTTTAAAACACTCATCTTAATGGCAATTTTTAAAATATAACGTGGACTTCTATAAATCTAAACTGACAAGGTATCGATGCTAGCAGAATTTGCAAATTTGGGACTAGCAGCTTGATTTTCCTCGGACCTCCAGGCGACTTCACGTAAATTTGAGTTCCCTAAAACAAAGTCCCCTAACTCCCACTCTCAAACCTTGGCTTCTGGGCAGATGCTGGTGGTCAAAAAAGCTCTCAAGGTTAGGAACTATCTCCAACCCAAAAAGGTCTCGTGGGCGAGAGAGGCTGGTTTCGGCGACCCCAAGGAGACTTGTCTGGGGGAGGCCCGGGGGCGCGCACACACGAGCCGGCTCTGGGGGATCCCGGCGCGCCTCCCCGCCCTCCCGGGGCCGGCCTCACTCACCGAGGTGGCCGCCGACGATGGTGACGGCGATCTGGTCCATGAACACCGCCCGGAAGCGCACGTCCTGCTCGGAGCAGCGCTGCTGGAGGGCGCGCAGGATTTGCACCTGCGGGTAGTCCTCGCGGATGCGCCGGTCCGTCAGGAACCAGAGCTGGGAGCACATGGCGGCCAGGACAGCGGCGCCCGGCGGGCGCGGACCCTCTTAGCTCCCCGGGCCACTCGCTCGGGCTAGCAGGCGGTCGCGCGCCGCGCCTCCGCTCCCGCCGGTGCGCCAGGCGCCTCTGCAGCCCTGACCCAGCGAATCTGCCGGCCACTAAGCGCCGCCGCCGGCCCGAGCAGCCAATCAGCGCGCGGCGGCGGGCGCGGGCCGGTCGCGCGGCCAGCTGCAGAGGCGGCCTGCCGTGCCGGGGGAGGGGTGGCGGTGCCGGGGGGCCTGCGGCTGCCGGGAGAGGGGATGCCGGCGGGGCTCCGGGTCCCGGGGGCCTGGAGGCCGCGGGTGGGCGAAGGTGAGGCTGGGAAACGGCATCCTGCCCTAGACCCTCCGGTGGGCGTGGCCCTACCGGTTGGGTGGGGCGGCTGGAGCGGGAGGGGCGGGACGGCGTCCGGGTGGGTTGGAGCGGGTGGCCCCGCTGACCGACTAACGGTGCGCAGCGAGATGTGTCCCAAAGTTCGCGAGCATCGGGGGCTGGAGTGAACAGTGGCACCCTACAGAAACCGGGGAGGGGCTCGGAGACATCCCAAAGTGGATTCGAGCCTGGCGAAGGTCACCTGGTTAGGCCCCCTGTTGGACCCTCGCCTAACAATTCTCTGCCCAAATACTGGCCTGGGCCTTGGAGGTGGGGGTTGACAGGGAGGTGGGTTTAGCTGTCTCCCATCAGATAGTTTGAAGACATTTCTCAGGATCTCAGATTACCTTACACTGGACACCTCCTCCTAGTTTGCAGCAGTTCTGGGCCTGTAGAACCTCAACGTGATGAATACGTATCTGAGACTCCTTTTTTAGTCAGATGGACCACTCACTGGCCATACAACTGAGTCATCTTTAAACACCATCCTTGGTGCTAGCCAATTGCAAATACTGCCTGCAAACAACGTTTGAAGCCAGATTTTTCTTTCTAAATAACTGCAAGACTGAAACTAGCTATCTTCTGAGGTTACATTTGCTCTTCCAGCTCATTAAAATATGTTGATTTCTTCTTCTTCTTTTTTCTTGTTTTGGCTTAGGAAAGCAAGAGTAATCTCAAAGCAGGCCCAGCAATGACAGCTTAGAAATGAGGTAAGCTGTCCAAGTAAGACAGAGGCTTCACTGTAAAGTAAATACAATGTAGGTGCATGCATTTACCCACTAGATGTGCCTTTGGAAAGTTCTGTCTAAACAGAATTTCAAAATTTGTTCTTTTTCAAGCGATGTTAAGTAAAGCCTTTTATGTTACAAAATTTTACACCCCCCCCAACCATGAATGTATTTTCTTAAAGTAACAGTAACCCAGTGCCCTATGGATTAGTAACGTGCAAAACTCTCTTTCAACCACAGATCCACTTGGACACTAGAGGCTCTATCTTCTGCATGGATCATTTCCTTGATGTCCCATTGTATGTATTTTCTTGACCCTGATGCTTCCTGCTGAGTTTCTTCTGTATCATATGTAGGATGTCTATAGGATGGTCAGAACCATAATTTCCTGAAATGATAATTTGCATATAAGAGTCAGTGAATTTAGAAGTTGCTTGTAACTTTTCATAGTCATCTACACAGACTAGAATGCTTGTCACATACAAACAGCTACCAAGATCCCCAAAATCCAGGCTTGAGGAGATCAGGGCCTGAGGATCCAGATGTGATAATCACTTCCTCACTGTCTTCCCTGTCCCTCACTAAGAGGTTGCCACCGCCTCTGATCTCCCTTTTCTAGGATGGGTGATAAGTGAGGAGGTGACACAGTGACTAGGAAATGGCTACAGTTGTGTAGGGTAATGTTTTGTTATATCATGGAAATTCCTCAAGAACAGAGGCACTATTCCAGATATAGGATTATTTCCTAAAATGTATTACTTTATGTAATATTTCTCCATAAATGACTTCCAAATTCAGGTTTCACCCTGACATCTTCTGAGCTGCAGCAATGTAAAAGGATGCTGTCCTGACATCACCTCAGTATCTCGAAAGCTAAACTCATTCTTTTCCCCTCCATTCCAGATTCAACTGTCTTCAACAATAAGGAAAATGTATTATCTCATGTAACAAGGAAGCTAAGGGTAGGGCAACTCTAGAGTTAGTTCATTTAACAGCTCGGTAACATGATCAGGGACCCAGATTTTTTCCATCCTTTTCCTCTGATGTCCCAAGGCCAGTGTTCCGATAGTTAAAAATGGCTGACACAATTCTAACTGACATATGCATACACCCAGTGTTCCCATGCGTCTCTTTTTATTAGCAAGGAAAACCTATCTATGAAGCCCTCAAGCAGACTTCCCACACTCTCCCCCATCTAAATCAGTTACCAGCAAAGAGTAAAAAACAGTCATGAATGGCTTTAATTATGATTCACCCCCTGTAACTGGGAATTAGAATCTCCTCCCCAAGCACATGCAGAGTTAGGTGGATACCTGGGCAAAGTTGGGGTTCTCTTAGGGAGAATGAAGAAAGAATAGTTGTTGGGAAGGTGAACAGTAGTGTTCCATACAGGCGGTAATAAAGTAAATGTATCAGTCAGAATAAGCCAGGTTGGGCTGTGGAAACAAGTGATTCCAGAGCTTTATAACAACAAAGTTTTTTGTTTTTTTTCTCAAAATACCTCTATGATCACTGTAGGTCAGCTTGGCTGTATTCTAGGTTGTCTTTATGCTGGCACCTAAGCTGATAAAGCGGCTTTTATTTGGAACAATGATGGTATCATGGAAGAAGAATCATACCCTGGCTGCTAATACATCTTCCTGGAATCTGTACATGTTAGATCTGTTCATATATTCTTGGTCAGAACAAGGTCACCTGGACAGGTCTGATGTCAGTGGCATGGAGAAATATAATCCTTCTCTAGGAAGGGCAGCAAAAATTTGTGAAACTTTATGACCAACAATATCGTTTGCCAAAATTGAGGACCAGAAATAGCCAAATCCTGCCCTGGCTGGGTGGCTCAGTTGGTTGGAGTGTCATCCTGTGCACCAAAGGGTTGTGGGTTTGATCCCTGGTCAGGCAGGTTGCCTATGGGAGGCCGTTTTCTCTCTCTCTCCCTCTCTCTCTCTCTCAAATTAATAAACATATCCTCGGGTAATGATTTTTTTAAAAAAAAGTCTGCTGTGCTAAATCACTTGTCCTCTCCATGGGGTTACCGAGGGAACTCTACACAAGGAAGACACTGGAATAGAAACTAAAGGATCATTTTATTCATAGCTGAGCTAGCACCCAGTAACTTCTAGAACAGACCTCTGCCAAAGACTGGCTTAGGTTGAAGACTGAGGTGAAGCTTCCTTATTCTCTGCTCCCCCTCTACCTTCTAAATTTTGGAACTAGCAGGTATAGACATGCCTACGGAAGAGAGGAGATGATGATCAGATTTGCAAAGCAGACCAGCTTTCCTCATCTAAGTGTGTTCTGAACAGACTCTGGGCTGACCCCACTCGGCAAGCAATATGGAGCGAAAGCAGCACACGTGGTTATGCAACCTTTTAATCACTGCTGACCCCAACCACTGGTGGAAGGTGGACTAATGAATGCCCTGGGCTTTGACCAATCAGATTAACAACTTCCTTTTCCTCCTGGAGGTATCTAGTAAGAAGACAGAATGGAGGAGAAGGGAATTCCTTCCTGTGCTCCCGCATTCTCACTTTGGTTCTCTCTTAATCCATTAGGAAAAGGGGTACATAAGTGCCCTGCCAAACAAATGCATGTGCATGATCTATTTGCCTTTTTTTATCTAGACTGAAAGCCTCTCAAGAACAGGAGCCAATGCATTGTGCAGCACAGTTTTTACATACGGTGGGTACTCAGGTATCTGCCAGTAATGGTTATAACTGTCATTTAAAAGACATCATTGCCATTTCAGTTGACAAAACTGTCGTCAGTTACAGATAAACTAGGTTTTTGTAACCTGGGATTCTGGGGCTATATTTCTTTTCTTACTTCCAACCTTCACTATATTTAGCACAAAAGGGTATTGAGATGTGGATCTGGACAGTGGAAAGAAAGTGAAAGTCTTCATAAATATTACATATGACCCCAAGCAAATGGATGTGCTAAGTATATAAAAGATCAAACTTCAATTGACCTCAATAAATTAGGGAAATGCTCATCAATAGCAGGTTAAAATGCACTAGAATAAATGGAAGGTAGTACATTTAAGGAGTAAAAGAATAATCACATACACACAGATTCAAGAGAGAAAAACTGGCCGTGCAGAAATGTGGCCAAGAAAGACCTGACAGATGTGGCAAACCAATTACAGAATTAATAGAAAAATTACAAATCTAGAAACAGAAGCCTATGAAGCCAAATTTGTCTTCATAATCCTTGGAACCTGGCATGGCACTTGGCACACAGTAGTTAATGATAAATATTTATTTGAAAAAATGTGACTGTAGCTGTGGTCAGATGAAAGTCTTGCACAACCACTTCCTCTCCACTCATCAGGACCCACCTCAAGGTCTGTAAAACAAAAAGACCCAACTCAAATACAGCTTCTTCCATTTTGCCTTCCCTAAAAGTCACCCTACTCTCAGCTAGTAGAAATCTGTCCATTTCCAAATCCTCAGAAGCAGTTAATAACCTCTAGCAATTATTATGCTAGTGATGGGCACTAAATAACTGGGTGAATTATGACAACCCAGTATACATTTTTAAATTATAGAATTAAAGACTAGAGAAAGGTATTTGAAATTTTAGAATCGTTCATCACTGGCCCTGACTCTCACTTTCCGTGTCTGTTTTTTTCTATGCTGTGTGTAAGTCAAGCTCACACACCTTATATCTTCTCATACCAGGGCCTTAGTGAACAAGCAGGATTTACAGAAGAGGTGACATGATTTACATTGTGTAGGCTGCAGCAATTCACTTGGAAATCCCCCCTCACAACATGGCTCTTTTTTCCCAATCTCTCTCTCTCTCTCTCTCTCTGATTCTGCCAATGGAGATCTTTTTCCATCCCACTCCTCAGCCTCTAGCCTTCCCAGAGCCCACGCAGATTCCCGGATCCTTCATTATTCAGAGGAATTCATTTTATCCCAGTTTTTACTTCCAAACTTGCATCCCTGACAAATTACTGTGTTTAGCAAAACAGACAGTCTTTCAATTAGGGGACCCATCCTCTTCAGGAAATAGAGGGGAATGAAAAAGAATTTTTCCCTTTTGTAAACATAATTAACACAAAATGACTAAGTGGAGTTTATCAATATAGTCTTCACTGGAAGCTTGTTCTAGAGTCAGCTTTTGAAGATGACAATGAACACAGCTTTGCAGGGCAGAGTGCAAGGAAGACATTCAGGTGGTTGCTAGCTGCTGTCCTGCTTTGGATGAACTAGGCTTCCGCAACCAGGTAGAAGTTACAGTTTTCAAGTGGCTTTCCCTATCTCTCTTGAGACAAGGCTGCAGAATCGCTTACCTTGCTACCTGCCAGCCTTAGCTCACTCAGCTATAATCATTAAAGAGCAATGTTTGTCTCAGCCTTTCCTAGTTCTGTAGCCCTTTCTGACCAAGTCAGGAGTTATATTAGAAACCTTGATACTATCTTTTCTTTCCTCCCATATAGGGAACAGGCTATGATGCTATGACAAAGAGACCCCAAAAGACAGCAGTGCAACGAGGAATTTACTTCTCTCTCACTTACAGTCCAGGACGGTGGATGCCTGTCATGAAGAGGTAGCTCTACTCCACTCATTCATCCTGGGCCCAGCCTCCTTTCATCTCAGTGTGCCACCTACTCAGGGTGTAGTCATGGTTGGCATGTTTGAGGCTGGCTCTCTCTCTTTAAACATAGTCATAGTCAATTTTATTTCCCTTAAACCACAAAATGGAATCTTTGGTTGTATTAATACAAATGTCACTAGTTCCAGTTTTGCCAAGAGGTCCTGGCTGGAGAGGTGCAGGTAGGCAGAGGTCAGAACTCCTAAGGGGTCTCTTTAAAATGCTAACACCTAGTGGGGAGGGCTGGGGGGGGGGGCGGTGAGCTGGAATGGAAGTAAAAGGCAGAAAACTGTACTTGAGCAACAATTAAAATAAAAATAAAAGTAATAAAAATTAAAAAAAATTAAAAAGACCCGCCAGGAATGTACAAGACCCTGGCAACTACGCCCCCTGGCCACACAGGGTGGCGGCGGCCACTCTCGGGGGCCATGGAATTTTGCGAGCGCCTGCCCGAAAGCACCATTGCCACCTCTCTGTCCTCCTGAGGGCTGGGGTTGAGAGGTAGTTCCAGAGACCTCAGTTCCTCAGCAAAAACCGGGGACAGGCTTCCCAGGAGGTGCTGGTCTGAGAGAGGCGGACCCAGCTCTTCCAAGGGAGAGAGTGGCGGGGGTAGGTGCAGCCTAAAGAGCCTTGGCCAGCTGTTCTCGGGGCTCACGCTTGCCCCGCCCATGATAGCTCTTGCTCAGAACTCTCTGCGCGGAGGGTGTCTTGCTCTACAGACTTCATCCTCCTGCCCTGGACAGTGTCCGCTACTGCACTGGCAGCTCCCGGTACTCTGGGTGTCTGCGTGCGCAGCCGCTCGTGATGGCGCGCTCTACTTTGGCCGCGGCGCTGCTTCCCAGGGGCAGAAGGGAGAGGCGAGCGCTCTGGGCCACATCTGCGGTCCAGACCTCTGGAAAGAGAGGAAATACAAAGTGGATAACAAGTGGCTTCCTTTTAATGATGTAACATGAACATTTTACTCCTACTTTTATCCCAAGAAGTTGGTCACGTAATCACATTTTCAAGGGCGGCTGGAGAATATGCCCAACTAAAATGCAGAGGGGGAGAGAAGAGTTTCAATTACTAAAAGGAATAGGAAAAGTGGAGATGGGGAGTGATGAGCAGCTTGCATCTACCTACTTATCCCTATGTGCTATAAACTTCTTACCATGTTATGAGACCCTATGGATCTTTGGCTTTCCACCCTAGTGATATCCAATTATTTGAAATGCCCTAAATATGCTTTTCTGTGTCGCATCTCCGAGACTATTCATGGTAAACCTTTCTCATTTTTCTTTACCTGCTAGAATAAGCTCAAGTAGTATCTTTTTCAAGATAAATTGTATCTTTCCCCTGTAATGGCCAGGCCATGTTAAGTGGGTATTTTTGTATTCATATTTGAATGAAATGCCTTTGGTCTATGATCCTGATCCTCTTGCTAGCTCTTGTGAATTCCTGCCTCTGGGGAGCCCAAGATGTGTTTTTATTATGTGCTGGCTGCTAATCCAGAACCAGGGTGTGACTGCCATTTGCTGCCATTGATCTTGGTTGGATGCTTCAGCTGCTGGGCTTTGCGGCCTATGCATCTTCGTGAGACTGGCTGAATTTCAGTCCTGGCTTACTCCTTGTGTGGAACATTGACAAAAGACTCTTTAGTTAGGTCATTTCACCCCCAGTTCTGCTCCTAGAGGGCTGTCACCTGTATCAATGGTTCATCCTGCTAAGGCTCTCTCATGTCTGACTTGTGAATAAATTTGCCCATGTTAAGATTAATAAGTATGGTTGGTACCTTCTGTTTGAAGCATCCCCGAGATGGGAATGGATTCTCAACATTGTGGTGTGTTGCTGTGTAACACAGGAGCTCCAAACTGGGGACCTGCACTTATGTGTGTGATATTCTGAAAAAACCACCTGGAGGACCAGCAGATGTGGACCCGCTGTGGACATGCTGTTCATTACTCACATTACAGGGGAGTGTGCTGATGGCGGCGATCAGTGTGAGAAAGACGGCACCCTGCCTCCGGCCTTCATGCTGCTTACAGGGTTAGAGAGGAAGTAGCATGTGAAAATTCTACACTTTTGTGATACACGCAGGAGCCTTGAGACACAAGGGCCTTGAGAGGGCTGGGACATCCAGGTACAGACTGTTGTCCTCATTCCTTATGGCTGCTGGCCAGTCAGCCATCTGTTGTCTGAGGTCATGGAGGGGTCATGTCCTGAGTTATCCCCACACACTGGCACAGAATTCAATTTTCATAGACTTTCTTTGGATGAAAAAATATATATCTTAAAAACATATTTAAATATGCAAAACCAACACTTTGAGAGAGTTACTCATTTTCTGAATATTTTTTAGTTTACAAAAAGATTTACCAGTGAGCTCTTAGGAACTAATATATCGCTTTTGGTATAACTTTCATCGTTCTTCAGTGAAGCAGGATTCCCATTTCAGATAAATAATTTGGTCAGCACATAACCTGTCCTTTTGTATATCAAAGCAATGGGTCAGAAACAAGGGAACTTAAACATAAGAAATCAGGAATTCAAACCATCCAAAAAACCTTGGCAATATCTAGGGAACTAAGAGGAATGTAATTGTAGCATTCTTGATTAGATGAAGATGTATTGACAATTTGTAATGAATTGAAGGTTTTTGACTCCAAAACATCACTTAAGAGTTAGAGACAGATCCCATCTGTGTATCTCAGGTGCTCAGAAACTTTCCAAGTTTCACTGCCTGTGTTAGTCAGAAGTCATTCATTGACAAATGATAGAAATTCAGTTTAAATTAGGCTAAGCAAAAAGGGAGTGTTCTGGCTTACAGTCCTTGGAAGTGTAGGCACAGACTTCAGTCACAACTAGACCTGGTGACTAATATCCATTTTCCAAATTTGTCTTTTAAAAAAAATTATTTTGGAGACTTCCGGTCAAGATGGAGGTGTAGGTAAACATGACTCACCTCCTGGCACAACTACAGCAAAAATTATGACTAGACTACAAAACAAATTATCACCCAGAATCATCATAAAATTGAGCTATATGGGAGTCCAACAACCAAGGAATTAAAGAGGTCACATTCATACAGATGGGAAGGAGGGGCAGAAATGCTGAGATGCATGGAGAGGCATGGAGACCCAGACACCAGACACCCAGCCCAGGGTTCCACTGCCAGGAAGATAAGTCCCCATTACTTCTGGCTGTAAAAACCAGTGGAGGTTGGGGTGGCAGAAGAAACTGCAGGATTCTCAGGAGTCTCCTCTTAAAGGGCTCACAACAGACTTAGGACTTATGCAGACTCACTCCCTCTGGACTTCAGCACTGGGGCAGCAGCTGGAAGGGCACCAGTGGCATACAAGGAGAAACTGAAGTGTCTGGCATCAGGATGAGTGCTGAAGGACATCTTCCATTTGGACAAGACTCCAGAGGCCACAGTAGCATTGTTCCCTTGCTGAGCCCTCCCCCACAGAGAGGCACAGAGCAGTGACATCATATTGGAGACTTCATCAACCTGTTTCACAGTGGTTGCCCTGCCCTGGCACATACCTAAGGCTCCTCCCCATCTAACTTACCTGTGAGCTTTTCTACATTAGGCTATGCTACTAACACAGGGAGTCAGAGCAGCTCTACCTAATACATAGAAACAAACAGGGAGGCTGCCAAAATAAGAAGATAAAGAAATATGGCTCAAATGAAAGAACAGAACAAAACCTCAGAAAAAGAACTAAACAAAGTGGAGATTAACAATCTATCAGTTGCAGAGTTCAGAACACTGGTTATTAGGATGTTCAAGGAACTCATTGGGTACTTCAACAGTATAAAAAGATCCAGACAGAAATGAAGGTTACACTAAGTAAAAGCAAGAAAAATTTACAGGGAGTCAACAGTGGAGTGGGTGAAGCTAAATCAAATCAATGATTTGGAACATAAGTAAGAAAAAAAGGTCCAATCAGAACAAGAAGGAGAAAAAATAATAAAAAAAAAAAAACAAGGATAGGCCAAGAGCCTCTGGGACAATTTCAAACTTACCAACATTCAAATCATAGGGGTGTCAGAAGGAGAAGAGAAAGAACAAGAAATTGAAAACTTATTTGAAAGAAGATGGACCCGAAGATGAGCACACCAAGACACATCATAATTAAAATGCCAAGGTTAAAGATAAACAGAGAATCTTAAAGCAGCAAGAGAAAAGAACAGAGTTACCTACACGGGATTTCTCATAAGACTGTTAGCTGATTTCTCTAAAGACATGTTTCAGGCAAGAAGTATTCAAAATGATGAAAAGCAAGGACCTACAATCTAGATTACTTTATCCAGCAAAGCTCTCAGTTAGAATGGAAGGGCAGATAAAGTGCTTCCCAGATAAGGCAAAGCTAAAGGAGTTCATCATCACCAAGCTATTACTATATGAAATGTTAAAGGGACTTATTTAAGAAAAGTAAGAATATCAAAACTATGAACATTGAAATGACAACAAACTCACAACTATCAACAATTGAATCTAAAAAACAAACTAAGCAAACAGGGAGAACAGAAACAGAATCATAGCTATGTAGATCATTTGGAGGTTATCAGTTGGAAAGGGAAGGGGGAGATTAGGGGAAAAGGTACAAGGATTAAAAAGTATAAATAGGCAGTTACAGAATAGACAGGGGGATGTTAAGAACAATATAGGAAATGGAGTAGCTAAAGAACTTACATGCATGACCCATGGACATGAACTAAGGAGGGATTGCTGGAGGGAATGGAGGTACCAGGTAGATGAGGGATAAATTGGAACAACTGTAATAGCATAATCAATAAAACACTTAAAATTTTTATTTTTATAATTACAGTTGACATTCAATAGTCTTTTGCATTAGTTTCAGGTGCACAGCATAGTGGTTATACAATTATATAATATACAAAGTGATCCCCCTAATATTCCAAGTAACCACTTGGTATCATACACAGTTATTACAATAGTATCAAGTATATTCCTTATGCTGTATTTTATATCTCTGTGACTATTTTGTAACTACCACAAATTGGTCTTTCCACTCTTTCAATCCTTCCCCTCGCATGCATGCTCTCTCTCGCATGCATGCGCACGAGTTCTTGCTCTGCTTCTTTCTATGTGTTGATCCATTCCATTTCTCTTCTACAAGAGATACTTTCCTTCCCATGGTGGGAAGATGGCCTCCAATCACATTCTCAATGCTCTTTATATGGAAGGCCAGATGCATTTTCTTCTACCTCTAAATTTAAAAATCTGCAGAAAGAACTTTGATTGACCTACCCAAGAACAAATCATTCTGGCCAAGGCTACAGGGTACCTGGGATGGCTGGGCCCTGTGGTTGTGAAATGGAGTGGTCTAATTAGAGCTTCATAGACTCATGTAGTTTGTGTGGGTCTGGGCAGACAGAAAAGAAATAGCCACCACACTTGCCTTTCTAATGCCTGAGAGTCACCAGTAAATATCTCAAGTGTTCCCACCAAACAGCCCAGGATTCATTTCTTAGTTTTGCTTGTTTCTGCTTTTAATGTTCCAGACTGGGGACAAAAGAGGGGCTATGTAGTAGTCCCAACAAGCTCAGAGGGCTACCTGGCTGGCCAGACAAGCTCAGTGACCATAAGCAATCACGTAGGATGGCCTGATCATAAATTCCTAACTGGTCAGGGCATGGAGGGTATGGTCACGTCCCAGGCCTAAAGCTTCCTAGAAAAGGTCAATCTGTATTTTAAGTCAGCTCTGCCTATCATTCTTATGCATCTAGGATAACATACCTTTGAAATGTCAAGAGTAATTTTCATTTCCAGATCACTTGAAGGTACATCCATTGGCACCAGAGCACAAGAAAACCAGACCACGAGACCGCCAGCACGAGGCCACGAAACTCCTCATTGTTAGCTCATTGTCCACATGCCGTCTCTGTTTACTGTGAATGCTAAATGTTAACTACCCTGCATGCGCCAAATGTAAGAGAAGTATGTTTCTCCATTTTCGTTTGTATTCAATCCTAGAGATTACCTCGTTTGCTTTCTCATGACTCCTTAATCTAAATACCATGTAACCCTCCTTACATTGCCTCCTTTGACTCTAAATGCACAAAATGAACTGCAAAACTCCCATTCTCTAGAGCATTTTCTCAACCAATTGAAATCTTGCTTCCAGGCATATTCTCAAAAATTTAGCTTAAATAAATTTTTACAAAGTTTTTCTGTAGGTTTGAACGTTCTTAAGTTGACAGCACTTTATGGCCACTGCTTGCCCTCCGTGGGGATCCCTACTCTCCGTGTGGTTCCTTTGGACTGCCGCTGACACTGGTACCACTTATCTAGACCACTGAGGGCCAATCTGCTGCTCAGGCCAGAGATGGTACCGCTTTTCTTTCCTGGGCCTCTCCTTAGCGCTACATTCAGAGATAAACCCATGAGCTTCTCTGACAGGGACCAGTGCATACAGTTGTGCTATTCTGCACAATTGTGCAGGTTGTTCAGGGCACAAGGGCACTCCATGAGGGCACACATGTGGACTAACGTCTAGCCTGAAAAGTGAGGTAGTTCACTAGGCAAGTTCACATATGTTCTTCAGGAGGAAGAAGCACATTTTCTCTTCGTACAGGGGCACCAAGCCATGCCCCCAGGAGCTGTGACTGCCCCCAGGAGATGATGTTATCACCACAGCTCTTGCTGTTTGCTCTGAAAAGGGCAAGAACAACTTTTTCTCTCTTCCATTTGCCATTGCTCCAGAGGGTTGCTACTCCCATAAACATAGTGCCGGGAGAGCCGCAGAGATCAAAGGCCCACCCCACCATGCAACTGTAACATCCTCGCATGCTCTCCCACCATGCCAGAGCAAAAAAAAAAAAAAGAAAAAAAGAAAAGAAAAACCATCACAAATGTGACAGCTGTCATAAGCACACAGAAAGAAATCAGCTGTGTAAATTCTACAGCCTGTTGGATTCCATGCTTTTTGAAATTGGCAATTTTTTCATCAAGATAGAAAACAAACATCAAGAAAAACTATGAGACCCACCTCACAGTGATGCTAACTGTTGCCACACCCAAGTAACCCATGTTCACATTCAACCACACAGTTGGATTATGATGGTTCTCAGATGTATCAAAACCAGTTCTTTTAGTGTCACATGCAGCCTTAACTTGACCCTCTCCCTCCTCCCTAGAACGTGGAGAGCAGCTAGGTCTGCACACGTTTACATAACAGCCACCTAGTCGGTCCCAGAACTACCATCCCAATCAGTCCTCCAGCTCTGACGCTGGGCGTGGCTGGTAGTGCAACAGCTTTCCTTTCTGATGAGCACTCTCATAGGAATCTGAAGTCCTGCCTGCAATTGCCTCTGTCGGCTGTCCCTTTGCCTGTGCTCCCCCAGCTCCTCAGACATACCTATATGAGAATTGTGAATACGATTTGAGGTTTTTTCCTAGACGGCTCCTCAATAGGCAAAGCAGAGAGTGCAGCAGAAAACTACTTTTTCTACTTTCCAGTAGAAACCTGGAAGCGCTGTCATCTCCCTGAACTCCAGTAACATCCAAATCCCAGTTTCATCCCAGTGGGGCCTCCCTGCAATAGGAATAGAAGACAATGTGGCCACTGTTGCCACCGGATATGACCTTTGGAGTGGTGACTCAGTGAGATCAAAGGTGGTCAAACACATGTGCATATTTCTCAATCTGTGTGTCTCACGCTGCCGCCCTATGACTTTGTGTTTTTGCAGAAAGGCATGAAATTGCATAGGAGAGCTTCGCAGAGACATTCTTTTGTTCTTCTTTTGTTGTTATCTTCAGTAAAAGTAGATGAAATGGGGTTCTAGGCAAGGATAGGGCTAGGGTAAGAGGGAGGTGTGGAAGGGACATGTCCCAATGTGGTTACTGACTGCATCAGAGAGGGTTAGAAGAACTTGATCTAGAGATAGGGAGACCAGTGAAATAGATGGCCTTAAACGCTAGAGCTTAGATCCATCTGACTGCTCAGATTAAAGGAATTAGAAAATTGTAAAGAAAAATTAACTTCAACAATAGGAGTGAAACAACTGAGTAATTGACTTTCAAAGTGAACTGCCAACAGTCTTGTACTTACTAAACTAAATCCTTGGTGAAAAGCAGAAGCTAGATGAGTCACACCCATTACTTGGAAAAATTAGTAATTGGCTTTGTCCCTTCTTGCCTG
The DNA here is from genome assembly GCA_028533065.1 of Trachops cirrhosus. Lineage (NCBI taxonomy): Eukaryota > Metazoa > Chordata > Mammalia > Chiroptera > Phyllostomidae > Trachops > Trachops cirrhosus. The sequence goes on along the minus strand of CM052542.1, from coordinate 25,832,745 downwards.
GGAAGCTGACACATAATGTCAGTGTTTGGTATTTAGTTTGTTGTGTCTTGCTGAAGCCTTCAGATTTTATTGATTTTTTAAACCTGAAACCACCTAAGGATTCCTAGGAACAGTTGTTATTTGATAGCATCAGATAATTCAGTCATGTTCAGTAGAAGGGAATGTACTGAATAAAGCAGGGATTAAGTGGATACAACAAGGTCTGTCCGGAAAAAGTCCAGCCATTGTTAATATAACAAGAATGGTATGTGTGACATCGATGTAACCTGGCAGCCAAGGAGAGTGGACTGGAATGCACATGTGTGAACAATGATAACTTCACTGTACTAGTCAGTAGGGTGGTAGACGCTGTTGAGTGAGCATGCATACTGTGTGGCCCTCGCATTCAAAATGAGCAAGTAGAGCAACAAATCTGCATCAAATTTTGCATTAAGCTTAAACATTTCTCTGCAGAAATTATTTAGAAGGCCGCAGCTATGGGCAACTGTTGATTGGCAGCTTCATCACAACAACACACCTGCTCATGCATCACATCTCATGAGAGTTTTTGGTGAAACATCAAATCACTCAGGTGACTCAGTCCCCCTACAGCCTTGATTTGGTGCCCTGTGACTTCTGGCTTTCCCCAAAACTAAAATCACATCTGAAGGGGAAGAGATTTCAGACCATAGATGAGATTCAGGAAAATACAATGGGGCAGCTAATGGCAGTTGGGAGAACTGGGTGAGGACCCAAGGTGCCTACTTTGAAGGGGGCTGAGGTGTCGTTGTCCTGTGTACAATGTTTCTTGTATCTTATATCTGCTTCAGTAAATGTCTCTATTTTTCATAGCACATGGCTGGATACCTTCCGGACAGAACTCGTGTATAGGAAGCAGTATGGGGAGAAAAAACAAACAAACAAACACTGACCTAGGAGACCCAAGTTCTTGTCCTGTCTAACTGGTACTGCTAACTAGCCAGCAATGTGACATTAAGAAAGTCATTTAAACCTCACTAGCCTTATCTGTAAATTGAAGGATTCTAAATTAGATATCCCATTAAATAACAAATAAACTAACTTCTAAAATACTTTATTCTCATAGTCTCATTCGAAGTATCACTAGGTATTCAAGAAACTCAGAAATACCAGGAGCCAAGAGCAAATTAGCTGAACTGAGCCAACTACCAAGAGGAAACAAGCCCAAACTAGTGAAGCCCAGAGGCGCAGCTGCGAAGTCTGCACTCATTTCCCAGGAAGGTATGTGATGGCTGGGCACAGAGGCAGTGACAGACAGCACTGAGAAAATAATGTAGTCATGGGCTCGCTAAATGTTCCTTTCAATCTAGGTGTGAGATTTGAGATACATCGAAATGTTCTCCCTGACTTGCTTTTGTTTTTTTTTTTTTTTGGGGGGGTGCTTTTATTATATCTCTAGGGAAATAAATATATCCAAAAAGACCTACTCACACAGTAAAGTTCTTCATGTACCTATTGAGATTGTGTACAACGTAATAGATCAATGGTAACACTAGCATAAGGAATCAGGTTGTTGTAGCCATTCTTGACGTACCAAATGTGGCCCAAAGATTACTGGCTATCTCCTGGCCCTGCTTGATCTATGATATTGTTCATGTTCCTAACATATTCTGTATCATGGCTTGGGTTCCAAATGCCCCTTCAGTTGTCTACAAGAATAAGAGAGAAGACCCTGGCCTATAGGAGATAAGGCTTAGTCTAGGTCTGGGCCATACCTCACAACCCCAGAGATTGCAGACAAGACATTTGAGATGCTTAAAAAATCTTTCTGAACACCACCATTTCCAAGAGATAGCCCCAGTCTGCCTACCAAGTGTTATGTTCCAGTGCACAATTCCTGAGTCAAGGGATCCTATGTAATCATGTACTTGCAGTTCAGCTCAATACACCACTGCTTTGGCTTCCCTGGGGAAAATTACCCCAAAGCTTAGGCCTTTTGGGGGTGATTGATAACACTTCTCTTTTCCATCAAAGTTCTGACCACTCAATAAACAAGACAAGAGCTGGTAGAGGGAGGCCAAAAGAACATGTTTATTTCCATTATATTAGAGAATGTGACTCAGATGTGAGAGCCAAGCTGTTTTCTTAATACTGAACCTCAGATTTGGATGAATTTATAAAACACACAACCTGAATGATCAGGACAGAGATCCTGTACCTGTGGCCAGACCCCCTCCTCCCCAAAGGAAGGAGATGGGAAGGGGTCTGCTGTGCATGCTAAGTTTGTCCTTCCAAACTAGTTTCACAATTGTCAACCCCCTCACCCTCAGGACCATGAAGATTTTTGGTGTAGGACTTTATGATAATGGCTTTTCTACAGGCAGTGGGAAACAATGGGAAAAAATTTAAAGGTCTAAGGTCTATCAGAAGTGGATTGGCTATGCAAAATATAAAAGAAAAGGTTGATGTCTATGTAAAATTAATGACCTCCAGGATTTATTATTGGGTGTCAAATCAAAGTTGCAGAACAATATGTTTGGTTGTTTAGTTGAAATAACCTCACACGAAACAGTTTTATCGGCTGTTCCGTGTATATTTAAAGTATAAGAGAAAGGTCTGAGATTCTACTGAACTAAAAATAATAGCTAATAATAGCACTTAATATTGAGTGCTTTCTAGTAAAAAGACTAGCTCTTCATCTTTGTAAGATTTATCTCATTCAATCCTTATAGCAACCTTATAAGATTGTACAGTTACTATCTCCATGATGATGAACTGAAGCTGAGAGAGGTTGAATAACTTGTCCAAAGTCATGAGTAGGTTGCAGAATCAAGATGGGAACTTGGACAATCTAGCTCCAGAGGTATCAGTCTTAAGTTTGGTTATAGGGGGGAGGGAGGTGACTGAAAATGGGATGGTGGTCAAATGGAATTATGGCCTAATTTGTAATCTCCTTATTTTTTAAAGGTGTGTGGATTTTTTTGTGTCAATAAAAAATTATTTCGAAAAGAAGTATGATGACTTACCCATTATGACAGAAGGCTAAAAGATAACTCTGATCTCAATTACTTTGTTTTTTTCTTTTGTATTATTGCCACATTTTATTTTTTATTTTTATTTTTTTAGTAATTTTTTATTGCTGTTCAAATACAGTTGTCTTCATTTTCTCCCCCTCCATGCCCCCCCACCCATCCTCACCTCCCACCCTTGAACCTACCCTTTTTTCCTTTGTTTATGTGTCCTTTATACACGTTCCTTGATGTCCCTTCCCCTATTTTCCCTCATCATCCCTCAATTACTTTGTTATCCTTAGAAATGATGTAAGCATAAGCTTCTTCGGAGTGATTTGGAAATTGAAGATGGCTACTTTCTGACACGACAGTTTAAAATATAAGTAAAATGCTTTCCGTTGGAAACTACAATATGTTAAAACCAAGATTAAGACAAAATTCAAGTACCTCTCTCTTCAGCCTTACTATAACCGACCTTCCCAAACTTATTTCTCTCCCGTCCTCCTATACCTTCCAGTAGAAGACACCTAGGTTCTATTTCCTGTCCACGTCCTGCTGAATTTGCTACCACGTTATCCTCTCCCTAGGATGCTTGTACCCCACCTCTTTGGTTCACTTGGTCCTTCAGGGAACCATCTGCACCTAGTTCAATGCATAGCATGGAGGCCTTTAATATGTGTTAATAGATCTCGGAATGACTGTAGTAGGAGCCTTCTTATCCAATAGGATTTGGACTGGAATTTATCTTGATTATGGCAAATTTGCTAAAGTTTCTTATTAGTGTCATTAGATTCCATTCTGTGTGATTTTGTATGTAATCGATCATTTTATCTGTAAATAAGGTCAGTGGCCTTCTACTCCCATTTTTAAAGTTTTTTTTTAAATCTCATATGAGTGTTAAACTTTGTTGATGTCTTTTTTTGCATTTATTGGAGTGATCATTTTTTTCTCCTTTAATCTGTTCAACTGGTATACTACTTCAATAGATTTTAGGATGTGTTACTTTCTTGAATTTTCAGGATATTCAACTTAGTCTTTGTAAAAACAATTCTCATTCTTTTGACATTCATATTACATTGCTCTATATAACTTTAAATTAAATTATATAATTATAATATCATGTATACTTGGCATCAATAGGTTATGAAATATAATACAAGTGACCCCAGGTGAGCATAAAACTCAAGTACACGGTAGCCCATTAACTACAAGAATTACACTGATGGTTCTTTTAAGACAGAATGGAGTATATCAGTTAAGTGGAAGTCAGTTAAGAAAGTGTTGGTATTTCATGAAATCAGTGGCTGTGGTGCCAAAGGACATACTTTATAAATCAACATGAGTTGTCTTCATTCAACTAAATTCTAGAAATAGTTATTGGGAAACCTCTATACATTAAGTGCCATGTTAGGAATCATGGTTAAACACAAAGCTAAAGCAAACAGTTCCTGTTCACAAAATAGATTTTCTAATCTAGGAGAGAGGTTAAGACCCAGTGGTTACACGCATAAACATGATACAAAAAGAGTAAGACCAATATCCAAGGAACTACAAAAGCTAACATGGAAGAAAGGTGTAATTGGGAGAAAGGAGTGATCAGGAAAGTAGTCTTAGAGGTGAACTATGAAAAGTGTTAGACCATTGATGTTCATACCCGCCAACCCTTTAACTGCTCCCTGTCAGCAGTCTCCTTGAAGGTAATGAGAGCCATCCTGATATCTGCTCTGATTAGCATTTATTTTCTTGTTGGCCTTGCACACAGATTCTCCCTCTGCCTAGCCCGTTTGGACAAGATGTCTATACCCTGATCCCTGGAACCTGTGACTATGTTATGTTACATAAGGGAGACTTAAAATTGATCATGGAAATTAACTTGTTGATCAGCTGACCTTAAAATGGACAGACTACCCTGATGGGTCCATGTAATCACAGAGGTCCTTAAAAGTGAAAGGGAGTCAGTACCAGAGTGATGCAGCATGAGGAAAACTTGGCCAGTCATTGTTGGCTGGGAAAATGGAAGGGGGTCATGAGCCAAAGAATGCTGCAGCCTCTAGAAACTGGAAGTGCAAGCAAATGGATTTTCTCCTAACAGCCTCCAGAGGAATTCAGCCCTGCGACACCTTGATTTTAGCTCAGGGGGACCCGTTTCAGACTTCTGACCTGCAGGATAATAAATTTGTGTTGTTTTAAACCACCAAGTTTGTGGTAATTTGCTACAGCAGCAATAAGAAGGTAATACAGCTCTGGCCAGGAGGCTTAGTCAGTTGGAGTGTCATCCTGATGTGTCAAGGTTTCAGGTTCGAGCCCTGGTCAGGGCACATACAGGAGTCAACCAGGGAATGCGTGGATGAGCGGAACAACAAATTGATGTCTCTCTCTCCATCCCCCTTCCTCTCACTCTAAAAATCAATCAATAAATTTAGTTTTATATAGTTTTTAAAAATATAAAACCAAATAAGAACATAATACAAAAGGTTAATAAAGCTAATCAAAAGGAAGAACAGATGTTGCGGAGAGCGCATGGCTTTGCTTATGTGGGGCTGAGGAACTGGTGGTTATCTGTGAGAGGGCTAGAAGCCACGGGAAATGTGGGTTTCAATTTCACAAAAGAGGTTGGGATTTGGGATGCTAGAATCATTTTAAGGAGGAGAAACTTGACACCTAGAGAATGGGTGAGATGGCTTTAGGGAGGAAGTTACAATGGTACTGTCCAACAGAAATGGAGTATAAACCATAAATGTGAGCCACATTTACAACTTAAATTTTTTAGCAGCCACATTAAAAATATAAGAAAGAAACAGCTGAAATTAAATTTTAATAATGCATTTTTTAAATTTTAAAATGGTTTTCTTAAATACATTTATTTTTTAAAACATAACATGAGGAAGGTGTTAAAATTGGTGTAATAGCTCAATAGGATAAGTATTCCAAATTGTGGGGAGGGATGAAGAGGGAGATATCCAGACTCTTCGTCAGGATCCTCCCAACTTGATCACAGCAGATTAACCATGCTTTGTGGACATGGTTAGTTAATGACACTAACTTGACGAATCTTTGTTTCTGCATCAAATCCCATTGAGTTATCTGGTCCGTTTGGCTGACAAAGAACCATTAGGCGAGGAGCACTGGCATCATCCAGGGTGAGGTTCTTCAAGCGATTGACCAGCCCGTTAGGTCATGGAGCTGCAACAGCCTTAGGGCCCTCACAGACTCCCGAAACACTGCAAGTGCTGCAATTGCCAGTGCGCTGATTAAGAATCACCGAGAATTCCACCTCACCTCCAGCCTGTAGCTCTCAATGCCACCCTGAACTTCTTTAAATGGAAAAAGAGCTTCTTGCTATCTCCTGCTTCATAGTTAAACCAAACGGATCTTTCACACACTCCACAGTGGCCCTATGCAGAGGTGTAATGTTGTAGGCCGTGGTCTGTGCGTTTTGGCCCAGGACACACAATTGGAATTGGACACTCTCCCCTTCCTGCAGGCAATCCCATTTGTTGGCCATTCCAACTATGTCAGGTGGATAGATCTTGCCTTTCATATTCCCTTCATCCACAATCTCAATCATTTTTTGGTGCTTAGTCTGTGTTGGCTCAATACTCCTCAAGGGACGAAAACTTTACCCGAGTAGATGGTAGGATCAGCTTCTTCAGCAACGCCATTCACTGAGTGTGTTTCGTTGACTTTTTCTGCACTGACTTTGTTGTCTTCACCTTTGGACAAGCCATACTCCACTTTGTCCCCCAGTTCCAGGCTTTCGATATCACCAGAGAACTCACTGTAATAGAAAAAAGATTTCTTTATCATGATTGGATGTTTCAATAAATCCAAAATTATCTTTCCAAGTTGTCATATAATCCAAGAGTCTCTTGGAGTTAGAATTATGACCTATTCTAAAAGTTATGCACAGGTTGCAATCTGCTGTCTAGGCCTCTGTTTGTCCCTAATACTAAACTCAACTGTATTCCCTATTTGAGGAGAAGTAGATCCATCCACATCTTTGGCTTGAAAAATAATAGTTTCACCCCATAATCATCATAAGCAATAATACCATTCTCTGCCTCCTTTTCTTTGCCTTTATTTGGGCTAGTGGTTTTAGGATTGGGAAAAGTGACTTCTTTTTCTATGGTGCCCAGAAAACGAAGATCTGAATAGGAATGGAGTGAAACTGTGCCCTTGGGAAGTTTTTTAATCCTAGTAGCATGATTTCTTTGAGCAGAGAGCATATCAGGGAACATAGTAAACTACTTCATCTGCAGTATGGAACTGGTTCCCATCCAGAATTTCACTACAGTGGAAGAACATTTGAGCATCACAATCCACACACTTAATGAAACCAAAACCATCTTTCATGGCAGCAATTACACCCATTTCTCTGGCTTCATTAGAACTTCTATGTTGGTTGCTTGTTCTAATTTGCCCCATCAGTCTGTTGAAATACTAAACCTAACACGATCACCTTCCAACAGGGTCACCTTGGATTTTGTATTTTTGTCTCCAAAGGTAAGTACTTCAGGAATCATAAGGTTAACTTTAATGCATCCTGGCAATGGGTCATTCTGGTTTTTACTGGGTACTTTGGGGATAACTTTGGTTACAGTTCCTTCAAAATGTTCATTGCTGATATCTTCAAAAATGACTGTTCCTTGAGGCAATAGTCTCACATCTGTTGCTACTTCTTTACGATTTCTGGCCTTGATTGTGAATTCCATGTCATCTCCAGGCTGTAAGGTGTCTAAGTCACCTTTAATTCACTGTAGTGAAAGATTATCTCTTTTACAACATCACTTCTTTCAATAAAGCTAAAGGCCTCCTTCATGGCACAAATGACTCCCTGACAGTGGGCTTGTTTCTTTGTCACCAGCATAATGTTCGAGCACTTACAGCACCAGTATGTTTACTGTTATCAGTTACACAGTTTATTGTATCTCCAGCTTCCAGATGAAAATTTCCTTCCACATCTTCAGGAGTGTAAGTCAGATAAAACACTTCTTGTCCATTCATTCATTCTTCAGCGATGATTTTTTTTTGTTTTATCTTCACCAGTTTAATAGCAATGGTTTTCCCAGTCCTCCAGTCAGACAATACTTCGAATTCAACATCATCTCCTAGTTTTAAGTCTTTCACATTGCCATTATACTGTGAACAGTGGAAGAAAAGTCTAGCTTGACATTCTGAACACTAAATAAATCCATAAGAGGTTAGCAGGTTTTCGATAACCGCAGTTTCATGCAGTGCTGCTGAAGTACCATTGGGGTACCCACTGTGTCCATTGTTGTGGAGAAGGTTTGGATCAAAGCTCATCTCTCAGGGATAATCAAATATTGCACTTTCAGTAGTATTTGCTGATTCTTCTTTTTCAGCACATGTTTCAAAGGATGAAAGTTGCTACTATTCATATTTTAAAAAAAGGAAGAGTGAGAGAAAATGACCTATCAAGCTTATAAAGAATACGGCTGCTGCTGCACCTGGCAGTCTCACAGCACAGCACTGAAGAAAGCAGACTACGAGCAGTTGGGAAGTGCTCTCTCAAAGCTGTTGAGTAGGCACAAACTTCTTGTTTCAGATCAAGTGTTGCGTCTTCAACTTAAGTGCACTCTTCTTTGGTCTTGTCGGTTGTCTCAAGGCTTGTTCTTCCCTGACCTGAACTTGAAGCAGCAGGTGCAGGTGGTAAAGTCTGTACACTTCATACCCAACAGCTCAGTGTCCCCTCTCTAGTGCCACCATAAGCAGCATGGCCTGGTACGTAGGCTAAATTTTAATAATGTATTTTATTGTGCTCAACATATCCAAATTATTGTCATTTCAACATGTAACCACTATAAACTTTGTTAATAAGATTTTTACATTTTGGGGGTTATGAAGTCTTTAAAATTTGATGTGCATTTCATACTTAGAGCACATCTCAGTTCAGTACTTCTATAATTAATTTCAAGGGCTCCATAATCATCATGTGGCTAGCTGGTGGCTATTGTACTGGACAGTGCAGTTTGGACAGAGAGCAGGCACAGAGCATGGGGCCTTGAGAGATATCTGCATTTAGGAGATGGAAGGAGAAAATGGAGCCAATGAAAGCATAGACAGAGGTAGGAGGAGAATCCAGATAGCACAGTGTTCAAAGTCCAAAGGAATTATACTTTGGGAAATGTGCTATTTGGGGAGAGGTGTGGTGGGAAAGCATCACACATTCTCTTTCTTCAGTGATCCGGTTCATTCATCCCTTACAGTCAGAGGTTTTCTCTGTCTATAGTGAAGCTCTAAACTACAAAGTCACTTTCCTTGTTTTGGCATCAATAGTCTCATATACACATCCAGCCATAAACTTAAGGGCTCAGACACAGGTGGCAGAGAATAACAGGGTGACTAAGTGAGAGAAGAAAGGAGCACTAAGGTGGCATGAAGTTGTTGGAGGATGTGATGATTTTGAACAAGTGCCTGGTGGGAGTAAGATGGAGATGATGTTACCATAACAACTGATTATTTCATTGGTTCAATGACCAGTTGCCATGGTGATGAAATCTTTGTGTCAGTATGACATGGATCCAAGAGAGAGGATGCTTGTGCATAGGACCCTTTGCTCATTGATAAAGGTTTTTATATTTGCAATAATTTCTGCATTGCTTGATGAAGCTTCCCTCAGGAACTCCAGTGAACATTGATGTTTCCCTCCTCCCTGTTCATTTGAGCAATTGCCACTTGGAGAATGCACATATTTTCATTGCTTATGTTCTATATAGTGTTTTCATATCTGATAGTCTTTAATTGTTTTAGTAATTTATCTCTTTCTCCTGCACAGATATAATCCTATTGAAGACAGGGATCATTCTTACAATTCAGTTGTGTTTTCAAAAGACTTAGAGTTAGTGGAAAAAGCAGACAGATCTTCCTTTATATATCACCTCTGCTTCTTCCATTTGCCAATTGTATGGCCTTAGGAAAGTCATTTTATCTTCTTGATTTCCTTTTCTTTTATAAAATGGCATAATAAAACTTGCACTGTGAGGTTGCTTGTGATGATTACATAGAACCTAAATAAAGTAGCTGGCCTATAGTAGGGACTCAATCAATGATCCTGATTATTATAACATGGTGCCCAGTCTGGTCCCAGGTACTATGATTAACACTTAGTAATACTTGATAAATATTAAGATAATGATAACAGATGACATGATAACAGTTGTCCTATGGTGGCCCAACTATACATCAGCTGTAATTCTTTTTTTAATTGAATTTATTGGGGTGACATTGGTTAATAAAATTATATAAGTTTCAGGTTTACAATTCTATAATGCATCATCTGTATATTGTATTATGTGTTCATCACCCCAAGTCAGGTCTCCTTTGCAATTCTTACCTTGCAATCCAAGCTATGCTGATTATAACTTTTTGGAAGGAAAAATGTTAAAGTATTTAATTACGAAAAATGAGAGATTAGATGACCAGATATTTTGTGCCTCCTTTATGGAAGAACATACTACCGGTGAAGTAGTTGTGCCCCCCTAAAAAAACCACACATGAATTGATTCAGCCTGTAGACCAAACTACTGATTTACAGGGAACACAGAGGACAGAGCACATATTACAAACCACCATAGAGAAGCAATCAGCAAGGTCAATTTTGTGGGAAATACTACAGGAAAAATAATGTATAGTTTCTTCAATAAACACTTCACAAGAAAATAAGAGCAGAGCAAGAATTTATAAATTAAAAATATTCAAGGGACATATCCAATTTCCATACGTGAACGTTATTGGAGTGTTGGCTAGTGCTTGATAATTGTTGAGGTTGGATGATGGGTATATGTGAGTTCATTGTATTATTTGTCTATTTGCATATCTGTCTGAACTTTTTCATAGAAAGTATAAAAGTTTAAAAAGGATTAAGGAATCATATTTAAAACCTTAAGTGCATTTATCCAAGACTGCTTGATCAGTAATGATGCTTAGATGTAAGGAAATATAGCATATTCCTTTTTTCATTAACATTTTAAAAATATATTTTATTGATTATGCTATTACAGTTGTCCCATTTTTTTCCTCCCCCTTATTCCCCTCCTTCCTGCACCCCCCCACCAGCATTCCCCTACCTTAGTTTGTGTCCATGGGTCGTACATATAAGTTCTTTGGCTTCTCCATTTCCTGTACTATTCTTAACCACCCCCCTGTTTATTTTGTACCTAATTTATGCTTCTTATTCCCTGTACATTTTCCTACATTCTCCCCCTACTCATCCCCACGGATAGCCTTCCATGTGATCTCCATTTCTGTGATTCTGTTCCTGTTCTAGCTGTTTGCTTAGCTTGTTTTTGTTTTTTTTTTTAGGTTCAGTTGTTGATATCTGTGAGTTTGTTGTCATTTTACTGTTCATATTTTTGATTTTCTTCCTTTTCTCAGATAAGTCCCTTCAACATTTCATTTAAGGGCTTGGTGATGATGAACTCCTTCAACTTGACTTTATCTGGGAAGCAATTTATCTGCCCTTCCATTCTAAATGATAGCTTTGTGGGATAGAGTAATCTAGGATGTAGGTCCTTGCTTTTCATGACTTGGAATACTTCTTTCCAGCCCCTTCTTGCCTGCAAGGTGTCTTTTGAGAAATCAGCTTACAGTTTTATGGGAACTCTTTGTAGGTAACTGTCTCCTTTTCTCTTGTTGCTTCTAGGATTCTCTCCTTCATTTTTACCTTGGCTAATGTAATGATGATGTGCCTTGGTGTGTTCTTCCTTGAGTCCAACTTCTTTGGGACTCTCTGAGCTTCCTGGACTTCCTGGAAGTCTATTTCCTTTGCCAGATTGGGGGAGTTTTCCTTCACTATTTTTTAAAATAGGTTTTCAATTTCTTGTTCTTTCTTCTCTCCTTCCGGCACCCCTATGATTTGGATGTTGGAACATTTGAAGTTGTCTTGGAGGTTCCTCAGCCTCTCCTTGTTTTTTTGAATTCTTGTTTCTTCATTCTGTTCTGGTTGAATGTTTATTTCTTCCTTCTGGTGCAAATTATTGATTTGAGTCCCAGTTGCCTTCCCTTTACTGTTGGTTCTCTGTATATTTTTCTTTATTTCACTTTGCATAGACTTTACTTTTTCTTTTATTTTGTGACTATACTCAACCATTTCTGTGAGCATCCTGATTACCAGTGTTTTGAACTCTGCACCTGATAGGTTGGCTATCTCTTCATCACTTCTATTTTTGGAGCTTTGGTCTGTTCTTTCATTTTGGCCATATTTTTTTGTTTTGGTGTGCTTGTTACATTGTAAGGGGAGGAGCCTTAGGTATTTGCCAGGGCAGGGCCACCTATTGTGGTGCTGTCTGTGGGGGAGGTGTCTGAGAGGGAACAATGCTGCTTGCTTGGCTCTTGGCCAGCTGTCAGTCACTTCCCCCACTACCCACAAGCAAATTGGGCCCTTCTGATGCTGATTCCTGGGAGGGTGGGTTTGTGTATGTTCTAGGACCCTGTGGGTCTTTCTAACAAACTCTCCCATGAGGCTGGGAGTGTCTCCCACTGCCGCAACCCCCACAGGTTTTTTCAGTCAGAGGTTTTGAGGCTCTATTTCCCCTCACTGGAACCCTGGGTTGCACAGTCTGTCTTACTCCCCAGTTGTTTTTTCGAGTTTATCCACACACAAATGTGGGACCACCTGGTCTGCCAGCCTCTGCCTTGCTGCGCATCTTCTCCACCCCTCCAGCCAGTCTGAATGAATATTTCTTCTTTAACTCCTTGGTTGTAGGACTTCTATACAGTTCAATTTCCTGGCAGTTCTAGTTATTTTTTATTTTTAAATTTGTTGTTGTCCTTCTTTTGGATGTGTGAGGAGGTAAAGCATATCTACCTATCTTGGCTGGAAGAAAATACAACATATTCCTTAGCACAGTGTTGGACAAATGCATTGTGATGGTTTAATGAATAAATTATATTTTTCCTAACTAGTCCTCCATACTGAGGTTTCTAGATTGTATACATAATCAATATTTTTCTATTTCAAATTATGAGTATTAGTCATAAGGTCATAGGTCAGATTACTTAAAAAAAAGATTACAAGAAGGAGTTTCTGGGCAAGAAGTTTTCTTTTATATATATATATATATATATATTTTATTGATTATGCTATTACAGTTGTCCCATTACCTCCCCTGAATTCTCCTCCACCCTGAACACCCTCTCCCACCCACATTCCCCCCTTTAGTTCATGTCCATGTGTCATAAGTTCTTTAGCTTCTACATTTCCCATACTATTCCTGCCCTCCCCCTGTCTATTTTCTACCTACCATCCATGCTACTTATTCTTTGTACCTTTTCCCCCTCTCTCCTCCTCCCACTCCCCTGTTGCTAACCCTCCATGTGATCTCCATTTCTGTGGTTCTGTTCCTGTTCTAGTTGTTTACTTAGTTTCTTTTTGT
>CM052542.1:25685434-25819282 GCA_028533065.1 Trachops cirrhosus | reverse complement strand
GCAATCTGGGATGTAGGTCCATGTCTTTCATGACTTGGAATACTTCTTTCCAGCCCCTTCTTGCCTGTAAGGTCTCTTTTGAGAAATCAGCTGACAGTCTGATGGGAACTCCTTTGTAGGTGACTGTCCCCTTATCTCTTGCTGCTTCTAGGATTCTCTCCTCATTTTTACCTTGGCTAATGTAATTATGATGTGCCTTGGTGTGTTCCTCCTTGGGTCCAACTTCTTTGGGACTCTCTGAGCTTCCTGGAATTCTATTTCCTTTGCCAGATTGGGGAAGTTCTCCTTTATTATTTGTTCAAATATCTTTTCCACTTGTTGTTTTTCCTCTTCTCGTTCTGGTACCCCTATAATTTAGATGTTGGAACATTTAAAGATGTCCTGGAGGTTCCTAAGCCTCTCCTCATTTTTTTGAATTCTTTTTTCTTCACTTTTTTCTGGTTGTATATATTTTTTTCTTCCTTCTGGTACACTCCATTGATGTGAGACCCATCTTTCATTCCGTCACTATTGGTTCCCTGTGCATTTTTCTTCATTTCACTTATTGTAGCCTTCATTTTTTCATCTAGTTTGTGACCAAAATCACCCAATTCTGTGAGCTTCCTGATAACCAGTGTTTTAAACTGTGCATCTGATAGGTTGGCTATCTCTTGGTCACTTAAAAGGATGGTTTCTGGGGCTTTCAATCCTGCTTCTGTTTGAGCTATCTCTTTGCTGTTTTTTTTTTTTTTTTCCTTTTTGGTCTTGTCGAGCATATGTAGTGAGGGGTGGGGCCCCCAGTTGCTGGGTTGTGACACTGTATGTGGGGGCGGGGTCTGAGAAGGAACAATGGTGCTTGCTCCGCTTTCTTAGGACCTTAGACCCTTCCGCTGCTTTCCTCGAGCTAACTGAGGCCCTCTGGTGCCAATTCCTATGTGGGTGGGCCCGTGCATCCTGCGGGACCTTCCTCCTCAGTCAGTGCCCCAAAGCGCTATTTCCCGGCGCTGGGACCCTGAGTTGGGCGCAGTGCCTTGCTTCACAATGGTTGCCTCGCTGGGTCTGCTGGTTGCCACCCACCCCCAGCCGGGCCACCAGCCACTGCTGCTTGTGTGCCCGGGGTCTGCCCGCTGCAGTCCTGTGTGCCGCCCTGGTTGTTCTGCTCTTTGCTCTGTGTCCCTCGCCTGGCCTGACTCTGCCCCTCCTACCACCAGTCTGGATGAATGTGTCTCATTTTAACTCCTTGGGTTTCCAACTTCCATACAGTTCAAGTTTCTGTCAGTTCTGGTTGTTATTTTGTTTCTATATTGTTGTTGTCCCTATCTTGGTTGTGGGAGGAGGGACAGTGCTTCTACCTTTGCCTCCATCTTGGCTGGAAGCTCAGAAGTTTTCTGGAGAGGTGGAGAAGTCTGCTTTTGTGATCAGTCCTAGTCAGGGAGTGAAGTAAGGAGGAATGAGCAGAGTGGGGATTTGAAGTGTGATAGAGTTGCCAAACAAATCTCATCTGATTTAGAACCTGCCCATCCCCGACACCTAGGGAGGGAGCTCAGAGAGATGGAAGGACTCTCTAAATATGTCCCACCTTGAAAAATGGGACGAGGCATTTACACTTGGAATTACCCTCCTGCCTACTTTGCCCCAAGAAACTTGAACTCCTTTGAAGCTGAGCTCAAATGTTTCTGTGTTTGCGAACTCTTTCTTGAAGCCTCCACCCTCAGATCAAATTCCTTCCTCCATTATCCTTTCTCTATAGACCATACAGGAGAATAGGAAGAGCTCACATTTATAACACTTCTTATGTGCTAGGCACCATGTTAAGCACTGCACATGTGCCTTGTTTTAATTAACTCACACCATATGTATGCAGTAGATACTATTATTATCCCCATTTACATATGAGAAAATTGAGGCTCAGAGAGATTAAAGCAATTTACCCCAACTAAAGTCATTGAGCTAGTGAGTGGCAGGGCTAGGCAAGAAAGCCCATACTCTGTTCACTTATTGTTATCCCTCACTTGTTATCACTAGCACATACTCTCTTAATCACTTTTATGCTGTGCTGCCCCCTACCTACTGCTTTTATCTTTGTACTAAAAGCCCTGAAAGCTAGTACCCAGCCTAGAGTTAGTATTTGACAAATATTTATTGAATGAACAGATAGGCATCTCATCAGCATTTCTAGCAAAATTCATTTCAGAAACATATCAAATACAGATGCAATTTATGAGCACAAGGATGACATAGTTCATGGTAGGAAGGAACAAGAAACCCCAGTAGAAGGGTTAAACTTAGATATACGTAATATGGCAGAAAAAGAGATTGGATAGGGAAGTGGGCATAATAGGCCATGAATTAACTGCTAAACAGTTAAAAAGGAAAAATCATACTTGACTGAGTACTCAAACATAAGCTTTGTGTTTGTGTGTATGTATGTGTGCAGGCCCACAGGCCTTCTGGCATCTCTTGCTTTCAGAATCATTAAAAAAAAAAAGAACATTCCACTTTCATTCTACTAAGCTTAATAGTGATCATGAATTCAGATTAAATGAAATCAAAATGGCTTCATGAGTCAAGAAGTATTCAAAATAGTTGCTCAAAAGTGGAGATGAGAACTTATAAGGAAAAGTAGCAATATGGACTACAAATAAGTTTCCATTATACAGAAAAACAACTCTTCTCAGGACCCAGGAAAACATATTTAGACAATCAGTGTGGTGTATTAGCAAAAGAAAGGATTTCAAAATCACAGGTTTGAGGCTCAAGTCTTTACAGCAGTGTGACCTCAGTTTTCCTTACCTATAAAGTGGGGACAATGATCTCCAACTCTTTGGATCATTATGGGGATTTAGTAAGGTAAACTATGACTTCCCTTTTCTACTCCCTGTTCCTGGGAGAAGCCATTGGCCATCAAAATTTTGCTAGTGTTGCTTCATAGATCTCCCACACATTTTTTTTCCTGGAGTATTTCAAAGCAAATCCTAGATATCATGTCAGTTCATCTTCAATATTTCAGTTGCAAGGATTTCTGTTGTTATTTATTATTACTTTTATCAAAAGAAACCCCAGTATAATCTCCTGGGCTCGGGGGAGAGGAGGAAGAGGAATCTTTTTGTACATGTTATTCAGTTTGGTTAGCCAATTAAGGTTAACCTTCTTAGGTTTACTGGATAACTCTTCATTTCTGTGCTTTGAATTAGCCTTTCAAATATTCCAATTTTCCCAACACTGTTACATTTTAGAATTAGATGCATATTGTATTTGCAGTATTTTAATTTTTTAAGTGACTAGTAGTAATAACAGGTTGAATGTCTTCCCAATTTTGAAAACTGATCCACAGATTTGGACAGTCCAAATTTATTTTCAGGTTCTTCAATGCTTGCTTCAAGGATGTTCTAGTTTCAGGTAAGAGGTACATGCCTAATGTTAATCAATCAGAATAGATGACATTTACTGCATTCTTTTGATCACTGAAATATAAGCTTCAACAAGATTAAAAAATGAATGAGGAACAGTGACTATATCTTAACCTTCCTTGTAATTTCCTCTGGGACATGACATTGGTCTATGGTACCTATCCTGCAATGGCTATCTGAGCCCCCAGATCAGGACTGAGTTTCAAATTCTGTATTCCAAAGTCTTTCACTGCATTGCATCAGTCATCCCATTTTGTGCATTTCCTTCTACTTCCCAAGCAGGCTCTTTTATGAGGGGATGACACTGGAAATCTGGATTACAGACAGAAAGGGTCTGCATTAGTCAGGATAGGCTCTGTTACACTATGGTAGCAATTCCCAATTTTCAATGGCCTTCCTAGGTCAGCTGTGGCTTTGTTCCACATTGTCTTCGCTCTGGGACCCAAGCAGATGGATTAGCCTCTATCTTAAATATTGTTGATCATCAGGGAGGCAGGAAAGGAAAACATCGTGAAGCACACTGACTCTGAAAGATTCCACCTGGAAGTGGCCCCTACGGCCACTCACATTTCACCTGTAAGTCATATAACCAAGCCTGCTGTTGATGGATTGGGGAAGTACAGTCTATCCCTGAGAGGCACAGTAATTGTTTGGAAATAATAGTATGGTCTACCACATAGTCTCTTATCACCCCCCTTTCTTTTTTGGTTGCAAAACAGATTTCTTGCTTTCTGCCCCCTCGTGCAGCAAAGACTTGTTGGATTGTTTATGTCTATAGAAAAAAAAATGCAGAGAAATCTTTGGTACTTTGTGTGGGTAGGTTCCAACCTCAGCTGTGTCTCTAATAAGGTTTGAGAGGTTTCCTGAAGTGGTACTTGGATGTAAATACCACTCACTTGCAGTGACCAGCATCCAGTAAGTTATATTTGCATATCAGTGTAAACTGATGGGTTAGTAGGTCTATGAAGGTGAGCTTAGAGCCAGATAGTTCTGGGTTCAAATTCCGCTCTATCACTCTCAACCTACTCAGCCTCTGTTTCCTCTTTAAAATGTGGATGACCACCTTGTAGTTTTGCTCTAAGGATTAAATGAAAATGCATGCAAAGGATCTATCATGTTCCCAATCACACAAAGACCACAGGAAATATCAGCCATTCCTCACCATTCTCCCCCTAGCATTGGGGTGTCTTCATCATTTTTATTCAGCTCATTAGGCATTAAATAGGTCAATAACTTCACAACTTTAAGTCAAACAAGTTTCTTAACTATCATGTTTGCACCGAGTCTGAGGCTCTTTCAGGCTGCAAACCTTGGTTGTTCTTTCCTGGTTCTTTTCATTCTATCATTCCAAAAGATTAACTGTAAGACAGATTTCCTCTGATGCCACTCTACCTGAACATTCTCTGATTCAGTCTTCCTAGCACCACCCATGTTTCAGCTACATCATTGCTTGCACATAATGTAAACCCTTTATTTAATCTACACATTTGTTAATGTTTGTTCAGCTGCCTTGGTGCCCATGTGTATTTCATTAGGCTTCTAATTAGCTCAGTTGATTCTGAGAGTGGAGGTAAGCCAAAGTTTAAGCCAGACAATTACAGAGAAGATGGATGGGGGTGTAATGAGGGAGGTAGGAGGGTTAAGTGCACTAGTGCAAATTCATTGCCAGAACTAGGGAGAAAAATGGGCTACTGCCTTCCACTGGAAAGAAATAGTCTATGCTACTCCTTTCTCTGAGAATGATTAAGTAGTAGAGTGTTTGAGAAGGATCACACTTGGCCTCAATGATGAAATCTGAAGTTAACACCAAGCTCCTAGAGAGCAGGAACTAAATTTATCGATGGTTTATACAGAGTGGTATGGTCCAGCTTCATGAGTCAGTTATTCCCAAGAGCCACTAGTGTTTAAGGATCACTTACAAGACTGCAAATTCCATGGTCTCTCCTTTCTTTTTCTTGTATCTACTCAACCACTTTCAATTTACACAAGCTTTCCTCCTCTACCCCAGATTTTCTTTCTCTACTTCCAGCTTTGCTTGTCTTTACATAGCAAACTCCTACTCATTCATTCAGACTCAGTCTTAACTTTAAGGGTAAAGCTGTCTTTGGTGCCCCATCCCTATCCAATCCGACAGAATTTAACTGTTTTTTTTTTTTTTGTTTCAAGGCACAAGGAGAACTCTCTAGAAACTTCAGTGAGATTATGTACATGTCTACCTCTCTAGAAGCCTAGGAACCCATTGAAGGTACAGAAATTATTTATTCCCTTTTGGCTCCCTAGTATTCCGCCCACTGCCTGGTATAGAGTAGGGGTCTGATCTATGACTATTGAATGCTGTTTAAGTATGCATAGTGACCAACACCAAGTGTTTTTATTAAATAGCAATTAGTGGTTCTGAGAGCATCCCAGTAGCCTCTGTACTGTTCTTCCTGCATTTAATACATGAAATATAAAGTATTATATAAAGATATCTGGGGAATCTGGACAGCTCCTCCAGGGCTGGGAATGATAAGGAGGTGCCTACTCAGGTTTTTCTCTCTCCCTCTCTCAGGGCTTGGCTCATTTAAAATTCATTTCTAATTTTCTGCTTTCCTGTTACAATAAAGGGTCAGGTAAGGCCTCGTTTGTCTAAGTGGTTGTGGGTCACGTGAGGCACTGAACACACCGCTGCTGCTGCACTGCCAGTGCCGAATCAAGATTTCTGTAGGGCTGTTGCAGCCCAGCTCGGGGCAGTGCTTCCTTCAGGGAATTTATGATCCAGATGAGGCTGGTAAAAGATTGCAAATGACACAAAACAATAAAACTTCTATCTCATTGCTCTGAGCAATCTCTCTTTCTTAAGGATCTGTCCCGAGTTAGATGCCATCTCCTCTTTGAAGGCTCTCTTGCCCCACACCCTCCCTCCCAGCCCACTCCCATCTCCCAAGACTGTGAACTACTTTTTTCTGAACTACTCTTTTCCACACTCGACCTTGTACAAAATAATAATTGTTTTTGAGGGCCTTTATTTTATGACAGCTTGTATATGATCTCTTTTGCCAGGTAGCTATGACTATTGTTCCCATTTAATAGGCAAAGAAACAGAGACTAAGAGAAACTGCATCACTTGATGCAGGCACGCAAGAAGGAAGCTATGGAACATCAGAAGGAACTCAAGTCTGCCCTCCCTATCTGGGCTGGTAGCCTTTCCTCCCGCCCTGTCCCAGAATCTCCCTCTGCTGCTATTGCCATTACAACTATTTTGGGGGGTAATGGGAGGGGTGCTGGGGCTTATGCTTCTTTCCTTCCCAAGGCTTCTGATCCCCAACCTCATTCTGGCAGCCACCCATCCCTGTTCTCTCCTCAGTCCTATCTTCCAGATAGGAACAAGCACTTTAGAAAAGCACCTTGGAATCCCACACAGGTGAGAGGTGAGGAACTGCCCAAGATTTGTAAGAGGAGATGATGAATTCAGACCCAAATCTCCAGACTTGGAACAAAGTCCGAACATGAGTCTTTCTACTCTTTTTCTCCATCATCTGGCTGACTTCACTCAAGTGACTCAGATTCCTGGTTTGGGACTTTGATGACCTTGATCCCAGTCTCAGGTTAAAGCCTGGTGACTATTGGCCTCATTTTCTTCCTCTGACAAATATGGATAATCTCAGCTTTGCCCATCGCCTTAGATAACACGATACACTTTTTTCCCCCAGTACTCTTCTGCTTGTTGCCCCACCTAGATGATTGTGGGCTTTGAAGCCTGAAGGGCTGGGAAGTGTTAACTATTATCAAGTATTCACCCAATGGCCCCCTCAAAACCTAACAGATTCCAGCTCCCTTGGAAACTTGATAGAAGAGGTGCTTCTACACTCTCAGGAAAGCTAGTAAGAATGGCCCCTTCTTTGGGACACTATTTCCCTTTTCATAGTGTATTGTAATTACCTAACCTATTTGCTTCCCATTAGACTGTGAGTTCTTAAAGCACAGAGACTTTACCTTGTTTATCCACCTCACTGCTACCAGCCTGGTCCAAGCCATCATCCTGCATCTGGATGCTGGAGTCTTTGGCTGCCACCATTGCCTGCTCACTGTCTACTCTTGGCACAGTAGCCAGAGTTATTTTTTGGAAGCATGAAACAGATCATATTACTCCTCTGTTAAAAGCCCTGTAGTGGCTCCATTTTAGCCAAGATCCTTAAAATGGCCCCACTCTCTGACTTTCTCTCCTCATTCTTCTCTCATTTACTCACCTTGCTCCAGGTGTCCTGGCCTTCTCACCATTTCTAACACTCCCAGGAATGCATTTGCCTCAGGGTCTTTCCACTAGCTGTTCCTTCTGCCTGGGACTCTCTTCCCAACAATGGCATGGCTCTCTCCCTTACCTCTGTCAAATTTTTCATTAAAGTCACCTTATGAATTACGCTCTCACTGATGGCTCTATTTAAATCCCATTCTGTAAAACTGGAATTGGAGTAAGATGTCATGAATCTACCTTCACTTCTCTTCCACTAAATTTTCTTCGCTGCTCCTTTTATTTTTCTCTACATACTTCCCTCTCCACTAAGTATTTTCCTTTCTCCCTCCCTTTTGCCCCAGTGCAGGCCGAAGGCCAGTAATCTAGATTAACACATGAGTTTACTTGAAAAAGATGAGGCATAACAAAACAAAAACGTGAGATCTCAGCTGAGGAGAAGCTGGAAAAGGAGTTGGACCTGGAAGACATTGGGCTTGAATCCTGGCTCAAATTTTTAATTCTCCTGAGCCTCAATGTCATCAGCTGTGAAGATGAGCATAGGAGTCCTACCTCAGGGACTTGGTAAGGCACTGAATGAGAAGATATGTGAAAATACCTGGCACATGGTCTCCCCTAGTTGGGGATTCCACCAGATCGGAACTTTGGCTTATCCTCTGCTGATGCTCCAGCACCCCACACATGGTTCAAACTGATGTATTTGTTGAACAAATAAACTTATGGCTGATGAAAAAATGGCAGTCATTAAAACATATATCCTGGCTGGTGTGGCTCAGTGGATTTAGTGCTGGCCTGTGAACCAAAGGGTGGCCGGTTCATTCCTAGTCAGGGCACATGCCTGGGTCATGGGAGGGGTCCCCAACAGGGGGCACATGAGAGGAAACTACACACTGATGTTTCTCTCCCTCTCTTTTGTTCTCCCTTCCCTTCTGTAAAATAAATAAATAAAATCTTTAAAAAAAATCCACTTTCTACCTCCTCCAGTTTTCTTCGTATAGCTTACCCTGCCTGGTCTATGTTTTCTCATAGCACTGAACACCTTCTATCCTACCAAATAATTTTGTTATGTTTATTATCTTTTTCCCCATACTAGAGGATAGCTCCAAGAGGGAAGGTATTCCCCCAACTACTTCTGTTCACTGCAATATCCCAAACACTACAGTAGTGTCTGGCAAGCTTAGTAGTGATTGGTGAATGTTTGTTGGATGAATGGATGAATGAATGAATATTTTTGTCTTCAGGATCTTGCTAGATCTTATATAGAAAGGAATATAGCAGTACTTTGAATCCTCAGAGCCTAGAAATCTTGGTGAACAGCAGGTGTTCAATGTTTGCTGAAGCAGTTGGGTAAATCAGCTAACTACCAAAGACTACGTCAAAAAGGTTCCCAAGGGCTAATTCACTCAGGCCTCTCCTTTTCCTAACATCTTATCAACCTAATACTCATCTAACAAATGTCTGAGCACCTACTCTGAGTTTGAACGTATGCTTGGTGCTACATATGTGACTAACGCAAATAAAGCAATATCAAGTGCGTCTGAACGTAATTAAGCGTGAAATTGTAGGGTAAATTACTAGTGCTAATAGTTCAGAGAATCAGTGAAGACTGACGTAGAAGTAAATTCCAAAGTTCACAAGTTGCCCGCACCACCCTTCTAAACGCTTGATCTGTTGATAGTAAGGACCATAACCTGGCAGCTAATTTAGAATCACAGTTCCACCTCCTTTGATGTTGGAAACTAAGGCTAGGGACGGAAAAGACCTCTGCAGAGGTGGGCCTGGAACTCCGTACTTGTTAAGTTCTGAAAGGAAGAGTGTCCCGAAACTCCAAGGTGCCTTTATAATCCGCGGTGTGCCAAGTTGGAAAAGGGGTCCGATTTCCCAGAGAGGCTAAGGTGCCTGTCGTTACGGTGAGGTGGCGAAAATGGGGGTGTGGGAAGGTCACGAGGCGCCATGCCCTGGGTTCATGAGGCCCTTGGAATCCAAGGGCACGGTCCAAGGCCGCAAGCCCTTGCTATCCTCAATTACAGAGCTGCCTCGGCCACCTCCACTCCCCAATCGCCGCTCTGAGGGGCCAAACCCCAAGCAGCTCGGAGATACCGGCCGTTCCGTGACAACATCAGTGTGAAGGCACAGCACCTTTACTTCCAGGGCACTACTTGTCCCAGCGGAGGGATCGCGCGCGCGCGCGCGTCATCGCTGTTACGACCGCGGAGGGGCCCTGACGCCGCCGACGCTGGGCCGGTGGCGCAGCGACGTCGCGGGAGGCGGAGGCGGGGGTGGCAGCGGGGGTGGGAGGGGGAGCGGGTTGGGAAGTAGTTCCGGGTGTGCGGCCCCGGATGTTGGCTGCTCCCGCTGCCGCCACCGCCGCTTTGGGCGCTGCTTGGGGCCTCAGCCGCTCGCACCAGGCGCCGTTGGGACCTTTCTTGGGGGGCGGAGACGCACGCAGCGGCCGGGGGCTCGGCCGGGCCGTCCCGGCCTGCGCAGCCTGAGGTGAGCGCCCGCCGCCGAGGCAGCTGGCCCAGGGCGGCGATCGAGGAGGCGGGGCTGGGGCATCTCTCGGGACGGAGGCAGTGGCTGCCCTCCGCGAGACGCCCTCTTCCTTCTCTCAGCAGGGGCCGCGCTGCGGGGTGGGTGGCGGGCGGAGCTGGGGGCTTGGTTCGGAGCTGGGGCCCTGGAGCTCGGTGAGGGCTGGGTCCCTCCCTCCCCCGCGGCGTTTCTCAGCTGCTGCTGCCCCTCAGCCGGGAAGCGGTGGCTCTGAGCCTCCGCGACTCCCGCCCCTCCCCCCGGCGAGGCTCCGGGGAGCCAAATGGGGTTCCCAGGGGTGCGGAGTCGGAGGACAGCGGCCGTCTCCGTTCCTCCGTGACCTGCCTCTGGCTTGGGCCAGCCCCCTACCCCGGCACGATGTAGCTTCTTCCCTTCAAGCTTGGGGGTGTTTTTCGGCAGACGAGGCGGGCCGTACCTCCTGCCTCGGGGGTGCCATTTGGGGTGGGGTAGCCTTTGCGAGGGGCCTGTGTTCCCACCCATCCTGTCACCGTGTCCTTTGCCGGCATTAGGACCGAGGCAGCCGTTCCATGCGGACGTGTTGCTGTCCTGTGTGTGTTGCATCCTGCCCACGTGGTAGGGTGTTCCTCCCCCCCCTCCATTTTTGCAGCTGGTGAGGAGGGAGGTTAACGGGGTGGTTTTTCCTCTGTGATTTCCTCCTGGTGGACTAGAAGGTGTTAGGGTCAGTTTTCTTTGCTGAGGCCTACTGTTGGTTAGCTGGAAGAAGTAAGAGTTGCATGCTCTGAAATTGAGACCCGCAGGGGACAACAGGGCTTAGTTTCATTGACATCTTTTCTCCTCTCCCTTTGATTGCTCTTGTTCTTTTCTCTACTGCTTATTCCTAAAGGGAGAATAGCTCTAGCTGCTGATGGATTGAAATGTATAGTTTTCACTTCACTCTACTTTTTGTATGTATGGTTGGCGAAGGATTTTCATTTCTGTGTTGTGCAGTGTATGTCTCTGTTCCTAGTTGGATTCCTGGATGAGCTCAGTTGGGCTGGCCAGGGAGTTAGTGAGCATCTTTTTTTGTCTTTTCCTTACATTTACTTAATTTTTCCTTTCACTTTGTTTCCCAGTGAGATAAGCGAGCATGTCAGTTATGGAAGTGTTAACATACATAGCACTTTAGGCAGCGCTAGGTAGTTTCACTGA
This sequence comes from Trachops cirrhosus, assembly GCA_028533065.1. NCBI lineage: Eukaryota > Metazoa > Chordata > Mammalia > Chiroptera > Phyllostomidae > Trachops > Trachops cirrhosus. Next base: position 25,807,966 of record CM052542.1, on the reverse strand, counting down.
GTCACTTAGTTTTTAGGAGCTCTTTCAGTTAATTTCCTCTGTTGAGTATCATCACTCTCTGTTTTTAGAAACTGGTTTTAAAAGGTGTTTCGAGTAGTTTCTTTCCTTAATGTCTCTTCTACGTTTCTAGGTCTCTTCTAGGAGGTTAAGGTTTCTATTTTCCTGTGTTTTGCTCTTTTGTGACCATAGATTGCCCCCTTAACAGGGAACAACAAGCCACAGTAGCGGTGAGAGGAGCCTTTTATTCCATCCAGGCCTTAGCAGATATTTATAGAAAAGTAGTAACTCCTTTCCATTTTTATGTTTGGGTGGCATATATAGATGTGATTGCAAGGTTTTTTTAGAGAAACCTGAGGATTCCTGTTGGTTGTGTGTGTGTATCTTGTTGGTTTTGTGCTGCTGAAGAAACTGGGGACTTTGTCATGCCTTTATTAGGTATTTTTTGGATGGGGTCAGGACATGTTTATTTTGGCTTATTTTGGTTCATTAGTTTGGATGAACTTAATATTTTGAAGTCACTTTTTAGATTCCAAAAAGGCCAGCATTTTCACTTTTTCTTGGTTTGTTTTTTGCAGTGTGCATTCTCATTAAGTCTATATATATATATATTTCTTTAAATCTGGTAGTTGTTATTTTAGTCTCCCATGTAAAATAAAAGTATTTAAATACAGATTCGATCTGCTTTCATGATGCTAAGTTTGGGTGGGGCAGTGGAAAGTAGAGAATGTTGTATATTTTGAGGCATATTTTTTATTAAGTCAATCAGCATTTGTGTACATCTGCAAAATACTGTGATGTGTGTGAAGTAATCTCTATGAAGGAGACATGAGATAAAATGCATGGTCTCTTCAAATGCTTCAACTTCTGTTGGGGAAACAACACATAATGCCCTTCATTCGTAATTAGCAGGCAACATCAACTTTGGGATAACAGTGCAACCAGAATCAAAGGTATAAGTGAGATTTGAAAAAGATAGAAATTTTTAAAGAGGAAGAGATGTATTCCAGGAGAATGAACCAGTATTTGCAATGATGGAGAGGTGGCCACATACAAAGATGTCAAGCATTTTGGCACAGAGAATGTGTAGTGGGTATTGGTGGAAGACCTATCAAGGATATAGGGTTTAGTGTGATGGGGTACCACAGTGGGTTCTAAAGAATGGGAGTAAGGTGATGCATATTGTTTCTCAGGAGGGTTTTTGTATTAGCTGAGTGTCCTGAGGTGGGGAGACTGACTAGAATGCTATTGGAGAATTCTAGGAATAAAATGATGAGGGTCTAACATAAGATAGTGATTATGGGTGTAAAATAATAGGTAACATTTATTGAGTACTTACGGTATGCCAGACATTGTTCTGAGTTCTTACGTGTATTTAACTCATTAAATCTTCATAATATGGTCTTATTATTATTAGGGGTTACAGAGAGATTAAGTGACTGGACCAAACTCAAACAGAGTAAGCGGCAGAGCCAGTCAGAATTTGAACCCAGACATCAGAGCCAGTCAGGATTTGAACCCAGACAATCTGGTCTTTGAGCTTATGCCTTTAATTATAAATTATACTGTCCTAAGAGAAGTGTATAGAATATATACAGATGTGTGTATGTGTGAATAAAAATTAACTTGAACTCAGTGATGATTGAATGTGGGCAAAGGGAAGAAAGCAAATAAAATATTAAAAGATTAAAGCCTAGAATCTGGGAAGGATGGCTGATACAGTGAAGAAACCAGGAAGTATCAGTGTGAAGGAGAATGAGCTGAGGTTGGTTGTGGGCTACACTAGGTTATGTTTAATCTTTCAATAGTGGGGTAGTCTCCTGCCACTCCAGATAGTCTCCTCCCCTTGCAAGTTTGGCTGTGGAAATACAGACTTTGTTTAGTATTAATCTAAGCAAAACAATTAGAACAACATGTATTCAGAAGAAAAAATGTATACCACATTGCAGAGTCACAGAGGCATAGGAATTACTTATTTTGGTTGAGCCAACCCACTATTTCCCAGCCATGGTGAAGATGATCAAGAACTGACTCAAGTGGAAGTATTGGTGCTGCTCTGCTATGGGCTGAACAGAGATGCAATGTAGATTGTGCACTGAACGGGGCTATAGATAGTGGTAAAAAACATGTGAATGTTGGGAGGACAGTAATATGATGGTGAAACAGCTTTGAAGTTTGGAACTTTGGGGGACATTATAGGCAAATAGGAAAAGCATTCTGAGAAGAGCCAAGACATAGGGTCCAAGGCCGCAGGCCCTTGCTGTCCTCAATTACAGAGCCACCTTGGCCACCTCCACTCCCTAATCGCCACTCGGAGCGACCAAACCCCAAGTCACTTAGAGCTACTGGCCATTTGAGAATGCTACAGAAGCCAAGGTTGGGAAAGGTAGTGTGGTTGACAGTAGCAATTATAGTCTCAAAGTTCGGAAACAGTGGTCATGATGAAAATTGAACTGGAACCAGGAGGTAGTTCGTAACCTTAGAATTTTGAAAGGAAGGATAAGAATAGATGCCAGATTTGTTTTCCACTATGGTCTGGTATGATAGTTTGGAGAATTTTCACTACTGCACCCTCCAGTCTCTCCTTGTCCATGTATTAGAGCTAATCAAATATCAGAAAACTTAACTTTTTTCCTTTAAAAAAGAAAACTTGTGAATTTTATACTTTAACAGTTCTCTCAAGCATTTTTAAAAAGTTTTATTAAGATGTAATTCACATAGTGTACAATTTGCCCATTTAGAGTATACAATTCAATGGTTTTTAGTATAATTACCAAGTTGTGCATCCATCTCCAAATCATCTTTAGATACTTCATTGTCCCAAAAAAGAATGTTTGTACCCAATAGCAGTCACTCCTTCCTTCTCTCCTCCCCCTGGGTTCTAGGCAACCACTAATGTACTACCATGTCCATAGTTTTGCCCATTCTGGACATTGCATATAAATGGATCATACAATATATGGCCTTGTGTCTGACTTCTTGCACATAGCATGTTTCAAGGGTTATCCATCTTGTAGTATATGTGTATGTCAATACTGTGCCTTATTTTTGTTGGTGAATAGTATTCTAGTGTATGGTTATACTACCTTTTACTTTTTCATTTATCCCTTGATGGGCCTTTAGTTTTTTTACTCTTTTTTAAGAGCCCTTCCCTATATTTATGTTAATCCTCATTCTACCAACTCCACCCCTCCCATGGCTTTTCTTTTAGATCTAACCTCTGCTTTGCATTCTGTTAGGTATTGGGGTTATAAAGATGAGTAAGACATGGCCCTTGAACATTTATATAGTGTGTTTATGGTTTACATATTTTGTATTGATACATTATCTCATTTGATCCACAACAAGCCCTGCTGTAGGCAAAGCATTTTTTAAGATGAGCAATTTGAAGTTTAGATTTGCTGACTTGCCCAAGAGTGCACACTTAAGTCATTGATGGAGGAATTAGATCATCTTAGTCCATGTCCTTTGCTATTTCCAATACTCTGCACTATTAAAACTTAAAGGATCCCCATGTGAATTCCTGGAGAGTTAGAGGGGCTGGGAAATTCTCTTATGGAATCAGTAATTTTTAATATTTAATCTTCAGGACTTAAAATGAAGAGGTTTTTTTTTTACCTGATTCTATCACTTGTTTGCTCTGTGATTTAAATAAATCATTTAATATTTTTGCCTTCCCCCCCGCCCCAGAAATTTAGTGGGGATTAATGTGATAATGATAATGGTAGTGATGATAATAATAATAGCTAACATTTTCTGAGGCCTTACTGTGGGCCAAAAATGTTCTAAGTACCTAACATTTATTATACAGAGTGGTTAAGTATAACTTGCCTAAGGGTATATAGCTAGGAATAGAAAGAGCCAGAATTTGAACCCTTGCAGTCTGTTTTCAGAACTCAGTGGCTGTTAATCACTACACCATACTGTTCACTATGTTATGGATTAATAGAGGGTAATATTTCAAATAAAGTTGTGGCCAGAATATGAAGATTGGATTTTGAATATAGTTGGGAAGCAAACAGCAAAATTAAGTTGACATTGTATCCCCATTTCTTTTAAATAGGAACCTAACACTGTACAGTGTACATGTTGTTTAGGCATTCAGGTATATTGTTTGTTCATCCCTACTAATAGCCTCTCAACTCAAAATGCAGTAATTTTCAGTGCTCCTCACTGTCGGCTTTGTTAGTCACATAGCTTTCCACATTGCTACTATTCAGAAACCTTGGCTTGAGACTGCTAAAACTTGCTTTACCTCTCCTCAGCCTTCCTTTAACTGTGAATTTTTGTTTTCCATTTTGAACAGTTAGCCTTTCAGTCCTAGATGGAATTACTGTTTACTTTCTCTACTCCAAAACTCAGAAAACACTACAGTGGCATTTTATAACAACTCTCAAAAAACTTGGTCATCTTAATTGACATAACTAGATTTTAGTGCACAAATAACAAGAACCAAAGCACAATGTTTTGGTTAAAGAGATTGACTTATACCGAAATTGGAAGAGGCATCTGCTCTACAGGATTTTGGATTTAATAGAATTTGTTGTAACCAGATCAGCAAAGCATTATTACTATGGGCCATCTGTTAGGATATGGAAATAGCTTTGTTATATGGAACCAGATGTTATATTTGTCTTTATAACAATGGCATTCTACTTACTTTAAGTAACCTTTTGTAGTAAGGTACCTTCAATTGCTATTCTACTTGACATATCAGTTGATAACCTGAGAATGCAGTGTCTTTGGGAGTGGTTATTTTCTGTGGAATTGAGACAAAACAACTAAGAGTCATGTATAGTGTGAAGCTTTAGTACTGTAACAAAATAAAATATAGGATAATTATATATGTATCAGTAGGATAATTAGGACCATATTCAATAAGAATTCTCTAACACCATTAATAAGATTAATTTCTTTTTTGGAGGGGGGTTGGAAGGGGTTTACTTTCATTTTTATTTTTGGATTGCTTTTTCTTTTTTAAAAAGTTTATTTTATTACTGTTCAATTACAGTTGTCCCAGTTTTCCCCCCATTGCTGTCCCCTTCCCCGCCCGCCCATCCTTCCTGCTCCCACCGTCAATCCCCACCTTCTTGTCCATGTCCATGGTAAGCCTAGTTTCTAATAATTACTAAACCACTCTGATTGCTCTAAGAATTTTACCAGAAATCAAAAGCGATTTCATTTGGCATAATCACACCTAATTTAATTATACTATGCTGTTTGATTTATTTCCCACCATCAGTGGTAAAGTAGTTTATAATGGACTCAAACTTATACAATTTAATAAAAGGAACTGTTAGAACAGTCTTAGAGAACTCTTCTGAGTCGAAGGCTAACATTTCGGGGGTGGGGAAAGTACATGGGTGGGAGTTTTTAGACAGTCTTTAGAAACCCAGCATGTTGACTGTCTTAGTCCCTTTGGGCTGCTATCACAAAATACCACAGACTGGGTAGGATACAAACAACAGAAATTTATTGCTTACAGTTCTGGAGGCTGCCAAGTCAAAGAACAAGGTGATAGTGGGATTTTTTTTGTGTAGGTCCTCCTTCCTGATTCATAGCTGGCACTTTGTTGCTGTGTCTTTGCGTGGTGGAAGGGACAAGGGATCTCTCTGGAGCCTCATTTTGTAAGACACTAATTCTCTTCATGAAGGCTCTGCCAGATGACCTAAGCCCCTTCCAAAGACCACCTTTTAGTACCATCGTGTTTGGGGGTTACGATTTCAACACGAGTTTTGAGGGGGACACAAACACTGAACTTACAGTATTGGCTATTTTTTCAGTACCTTCAAATCATGTGTAGGGAAAGTCATGGATTCCATTGACTAATTGAATGATTATTCCAAGATGGCCCTGTGTATGAAGGATGCTTTAGTAAACTAACTTTTAATTAGGATTTCACTTGGAGTACAAAACTGAAAGCTATGACTGAATTCTGCCTAGACAGAGTCCTGCCCAGTGGTATAGTGGTTATCAAGGAAATAAGATTGGTTTTCTGATTGATTGGTAGGGTATGGTGCTGATGTGACCTTATTAAAGATCTTGGAAGCTGGAATCAACTTTTTTTCCTAGGGTTAAGACCTGGCTTTTCTTACTGTGTGTTGAACATTGATTTGTGAGAGGAGAGGATGACAGAGAAGACTGTTAGGACTTAATACTAATTTCAGATTCTTAATATTAATTTAAAAGTTTCTGTGGTTTGGCTATAGAACTCTGGGAAGTTTATTACAGACACAACAGCCAAATATGTTGTAGTCAGGAGCAGATTTACTCTTTTGGGTGAAGATGGAGCAGACTGTCATGTCAGGAGATAAACAATATATGGCATCAGTTTTTGCCACTGTGTTTGGGTCTCTGTGTCTCTGACATGCTTTATCTGTCTACTCTGTGTAAGGGGGTATTGATGGTATTGTTCCACCATCTATATATGTAGTAATCACCATCAGAAATGGCATCTTTGCCTATCGGGAAGTCATGTTTTTATATTGTTTAATATAGGGCATGTGTGTTTTGGAAAGATTTCCACCTTACCATTGAATAATACTTTTTGAAAAGCAGTTTCTCTGATCTGTTGTGTTTTCGAGCCTCACAATAGCCCTCTAATATAGGTAGGGCAAGTAATATCCCTATAGACAAATGGAGAGACTAAGATACAAGCTAAGACTTAGTGTCACACAATCATTTAGTAGTAGAGCAGAGACAGGAACCAGATCCTACATTCTGTTTCTAGTCTTGTACTCTTTAGTAGAAAACAGACACATTTTTTTGTGAGGAACATACTTTGGATTTTTGAGGTAGAAATTAAATGTTATGGACCCCAAAGAACCTGGGTTACTTGAACAGCCCTTGTCTTGTGATAATATCAGACTTAGGTCATACAGCTATTGGGAGCAACTTATTTCCTTGTTAAATTTGGGTCCATTTCTAGTCACTGGATGTAGTTTTACTTGAGTTTGCTTTCTTTGTAGAATTTTGGAGGTGAGGAGGAGATGGAATCAGAGAGGAAACTTTTAAGGATGACTAAATAACAGATTGGTCTTATTTTATAGAAGTATAAACCTATAAAATTTAGACACTGAGAAATTGTACCTGGAACATGAATCTTTTGAGGGTGCTTGGGTTACTGCCATAGGGTATTACTGTCTTTTGCTCTGTGGGTAGGAAGAATGACAGTATATAAAGAAGTCATAACTATGTAGAAAATAAGACTGGGTAAGAAAACATCACAGTGGATAGTCTTTGTTGTCTCTCTTGAACCTGTTTATATTTTCTGCAATGAACATTCATCATTTTTATAGTCAGAAAAAATAAACATGTATGATTTTTATGGTTCAAATGAGAATTTGGAAAAAATAAATGATAGCACTTTTGAAGAGCAGTTTAACACTTGGTGCATCGAAGTATTTTGCTTTCTAGGCAGTTATGTTAATAAATCACTTTGATAAATTATTTGATTATAATCTTATGGGTTGAGTTGTGGGTGTATTAAGTGCTTTGGGTTTTTCTTTGTATTATAATTTAGTCATTTAGCTCTGCAGATTCAAGAAATTAATTTTAGTCCCCCGGAAGCAACCAAGAGCTTAGATTTACATACAGTAATTACTTATCAATAAATAACCTAAAAATAGTGTACTACTTTATAATGAAAACTAGGCTTAGGATCTACTGTGCTTTCATTTCCTTAGCAGGTTTCTAATAAGAAAAACCAAATTGTTAGTGCTTCTTTAAGGTACTGTTTTTATCCACTGACATAGGACTCATTAATTTCTCTCATTTGTTCATTTGTTCACCATCTGCTAGGTCCTGGGCACTGTTGTAAATGCTAGGGACACAGGTAAAAGACAGAGTCCCTGCCAGCAAAGACACTGTCTTCTAGTTTGGGAGAGACGTCACAGAGATACTTCTGGCATATGGAGGTATCCTGAGATACCTTCTGTTTTCTAGTTTTTAACTAGGAAGGCAGGCTGACTAGCTTACTTGTTTGAACAACTGAATACATTTAGTGGTGTGGATAGATGGTTTTATGAGGTGCTGATGGCTTCATAGTTATTTCTCTGACTATGAGATATTGAAAGTCATTGATCTGAAGAATTTCCTTATCTAAGGAGCATTTTTGTTGAGGTAGATAACCTGTGCACTCAGACTTATATCAGATTTGCTTTGGGAGCATTATTAAGAAACCTTGTATAGACTTCTAGGTTGGAGACTGTCTTTTTTGTCTTTTATCCTCTATACTAGCACTCACTATACATGACACATAGTAGGCATCATTATACTTGTAAATGAAAGAATGTTTCATGTTTTAGCTTAATTTTAAGAATTTTAATATCGATATAAATATATTAAAGTTACCTTATGTCTAATATAATGAGATAAATAGTAGTTCCTAGAATCTTAAGAGGTAATCCTTTACTCAGGTCAGTGAGATATCCCATTAAATTCTTTTCTCAGTGAGATATCCCATTAAAACCTTTGATACACAGTCATTTGGCTACTCTTAGAATAACTGTAGTCACTGATAGCTGTAAGTAGTCTGTTTGCTGAGTCAAAATTTGCTTCAAGTTTCATCGCTTTTCCCTGATCCTTCTCTATAGAATCAGAGAGACCTAGTTTGCCTTCTTTAACAAGATAACCCTCCAAATATTTGAATGTGATTATTCATTCAGCAAATACTTCTTGCACCTTCACATGCAAGACACTGTCTTGGGCATTGTGAGAGATAATTCACAACGATAAATTAAGGAAAGGTAATTAAGAGGCATAGGCTGTTCGCAAAGAACTGATACAGAGAAAGAGCCGTGGCTTGTTGAAAAGAGAGTGTATTTGCTTATGATAATCAGGAAAGCTTCATGGAGGAGAAATGTTTAAGTTTAGTGATGGGGCATTATTGGCTAAGAGCATAATCAAAAACCTAGTGATGAGGAAGCCCAATGTGTGGTAAGTAGGAGGAGTAGCAAGAGGCCCAGGTTGGCTGTTTCACAGACTATCCTTCAGGATATTAAAAATGTTCATTGTTGTATCTTCAGCACCTGGAGGAATGTTTGGCAGATAATTGGGGCTCAGTAAATATTTGTTGAATGAATGAATAAATGGTCACATTTGGGAAATACTGAACATCCTCTTCTTGAAGAGTCACAAAACACTTTAGGATATTGAACACTTTGATAAATCCTTTAGAGAGGTGACATGGAAGGCCAAGAAATGTTTTCTTCAGGCTAAACACACGCAGTTTCTTCAGCCATTCTACACTTGCCCTTTGGCTTCTAAACTCTTCACTAGTCTGGTATCCCTTCTTGCAAGCATTCTGGCTTGTAAGTGTTCTTAACATGAGGTGCTCCAAATAGAACACAATACTCCTGTTGTGAACTAAGCAGTGAAGAGTGCGTGGGACTGTTACCTTCCTTGGATCTGGGTACTATGCCTCAAATGAAGCCTGAGATTGTATTTTGTTTCTTTTTAGCAGCTGAGTCACTTTCTTGGCTCATATTCAGTTCTCATATTAATTTACAAGAAGTTCTTTGAGTAGATTCAGAGAGATTTCCTATTAGTAGAGCTAATAAATGAATGCCCGTTTTCTTCTGATTGGGTCTAGGCTGTTTTCTCAGAAGTACTAGTCATTCTTAATCTTCCTGAAGTCTGAGAAAGAAAGGAGAAAGAGTTAATTGTACAGTGCTGGATTTGACCAAGTTACATGAAAGCCCACTTGCATTGCTGAGTATACTCAGAAGTAGATGAAATATAGTGAATTGCCATATAACCATAATAGATTTGACCATTATTAAGCTATTTGCCACATGTCTCAGCTGTCTTTTGCTTAAGTATTTAAAAATCAGACCTTGTTTTTTCACCCTCACAAACTTCAGTATGCATCTCTGAAAAATATAGCTGTATTCGTACATAGTCACCTGCCATCATTGTATGTAACAAAATTAACAGTATTTTCTAGACTTCATCTAATATCCATTTTATAATAAAGTGTCCTGAATTGTTTAAACATATCTTTTATTTTTATTCTCACCTGAGGACAGGTTTATTGATTTTAGAAAGAGGGGAAGGGGGAGGAAGAGAGAGAGAGGGAGGGAAGCAACAGTCAGTTGCCCCTTGCATGCACCCTGACTGGGGACCAAACCTGCAATCCAGGCATGCGCTCTACCCAGGAATCAAACTTGCAATCTTCTGGTTTATGGGACAATGCTCCAGTCAACTGAGCCACACTGGTCAGGGTTAAACCTGTCTTTACTGGTGGTTTTTTGATTTAATCAATATCCAGACAAGGTCTAAATGTTATATTTGGCTATATTTCTTGTTTCTTTCAACCTAAAAACAGTCTACCTTTACTTTTTGGCATATTTTCATTCAGTCCACTCATTCAACTCTTCATGTCTCTGTACCAAATTCTTTTAGTGTTCCTTTCGATATGTCTATAAGACTTTTCCTTTCTTTACAGCATTTCAGCAAACATTTTGAAATATTTATGTACAAAATGTACTGAGCATTGTGGGAGATAGTAAGGTTAATTTGACATGGACCTGGCACATGAGGAGCAAGCGATCCAGTGATAGAGACAGATGCGTATAGAAACAATATGAAGCAGACTGTTTATCTTCCTACACGTCATGCTTTATTATATAGCCTTCCAACCCCCACCCCCACTCCCCTCAGAAAATGCTGACAGTGGAATCTTCTTAATACATTACTGTAATCATGCCCTGATCAAGAACCCTCTTGAATCAGTGCAAACTATACTATTTTGGGCCTGTTACTCAATGCCCCCACAAGCTCCCATCTTCACTGAAAGTGGAACTTCTCAAGGCTCAAACATCCTTTTTTTTAAAATGTAGAATTTTCATTTCTCAAGATTATGGACATTTTGGGAGCAGAAACCTTGTCTTATTATTATTTTTATAATACGGGGAAACGTCTTAAGTACTTTTGGAGAGTCTTGGTATATACGCCAATAGGCTATTCTTGCAGCCTACTACCTTCCCTGTGTCAGGCAGAGCTTCTGTCATTTAGAAGTGAATAATCCAGGTCTTGGTCTCTTTTACTTAAAAGCCTCCTTTCAAAAAGCCCAATCTAAAATACAGATGACAGATACATGGTTCACATGTTGCCACTTCCCCATCACCATGTGCAAACTACTAATTGCTGGTTGTATTTAGACTTGACCTTCTCAGGCACTTCAGGCAGCCACTACCTATCCAGCATAATTGGCAAAGTGTTACGAAACCTTTTGCTAATCCTTTTTCTAAACTAGTAGTTCCCAAATAAGTTGTGCATCAGAATCACCTGAAATACTTTTAGATTCCCTAGGTTTCACCCTAAAATCTTCAGTCAGGATTTCTGGGAATAGAATAGAAATGATTCTTACAGAGTTGGCAGTGGTTTGTAGACGGGCTTTGGGTACCAGACACGTAATTTTATTTTGTTAAATAGTACTAGCAGTGGAGGGTATAGCCTCTCATCTTTTCATTTGCAGTCCAGCATGTCATTCCTCTGACGGTCATATATGTTCACTTTACTTTGCAGTGATGTGGTAGGATCTCTTGCTTTAAATTACACCAGGCAAAGCACATGAATCAAATGCCCAAGATAAAGATACAGGATACAGAGAGGTAGTTTTCTAAATATAACTGAGCTTAAATTTAAAGCCTCAAAACCCTTCAGCCCTCTGAAAGCTTATTCTTTCTGTTGTATGAACACCTTTAAAAGTTTAAAGTGGAGGAGCTCAACATTTTTGTGCTGACTAATCTTTTGAAATTTTCATATTTTATGTATATTTAATAACGGTGATTTAAATATAACGTGATTTAATTTCATATACCTTTGTTAGATTTTCCATAAAAATAATTCTACAAGTTGGGGAAAAGTTTTCTATTAGTCCACATGATTTGATTTTTGGGACCGGAAATTGTGGTTAAGTTGTTGAGCAAAGTAGAGAGACTGAAGCTTCAGGATTGTCAAAGTGAGTTAATGACAGACCCAGAAATAGAATCAAGTGTTACTTGCTTGGGTTATGATTTGGTTTGAAGAGAGTGGCCTGTGATCTGTTTACATAAATTGCAGGAAGTAAGGTTTGGGGTTTAGAAGAAGTTACAGCTCTGTGATGTTTGGCCAAGAATCTCCCCTCCCCCACATTTACCACCTGTTTTATTGACACCAGTCCTAAACTGTTGTTTAGACTTACACTCCTGACATTTTAAAATACTCTTAAGATGCTAAACTTGATTGTTGGTTGGCATGCTTGCCTTTTTTTTTTTTTTTTTTTTTTTGTCTTTTCACCTTCTGTTATTAGAGAATGAGAAATCCTGGCCCTAAGGATTTATAGCCTAAGTAGTTGATTTGTAGGCAGTGGTAGAGTGGTTTCCTGTAGATTTTTTTCAGAGTGTATAACTTTTTTAAATGAACTATAAGTGTATCTTCATTAAACGTGTTTAATTAATAGACAGTATGGTTTAGAAATAGTGGAGCCCACCAGAAAACAAACTTTCCTGAACCACTAATGGTTCAAAGGGGTATAGATTTGAAAACAGAAGTCATTACTTTACTCTCCCCTTCCTGTTCCAGTTTGAGAGATGGGACGGCTCCTTTGACACTAGTGATGGAAGAGGAAGGAACTTAACAGGATGAGAACATTTGTGTGTGATGGTTCTAAACTCTTTCTTAAGTAAATAAACAGCTTTATCAAGATACACACCGTACAATTCACCTATTTAAAGTGTAAAATTCAGTTTTTAGTGTATTCGTAGGGTTGTGTAACCCTAACTGTACTCTAATTTTAGAACATTTTCTTTCTTTGAAAAAACCCCACGCCCATTAGCAGTCAGTCCTCTTTATCTCTACTTAGTCCCATTTCTCCTCCTATTTTCAGACTTCACTAGCGAAGCTGAGATGAACAGCTGATTGCTACTCACTCAGCAGGATTCTGTTCCCTTTACTCCTTCCTCTGTGGATTTATCCTGTCCACGCTGATTAAGACACAAGTTATTTCCATGACTGCTTTAAGGTTTACCTGTGGCTATAACAGTTCACAGTGCTCAGTCAAGTAACATGAATTAGAGGGGTTAGTCTTTCACGGATGCAATTGAATTGTGTACTTTTAAGTCTTTTGAAAGATAGGGCTGAGTTCAGAACTTAAGAAAGATGGAATACTCTTGACCTCTAGTGCGATAGCATTTACTTTCAACAAACTTTGTCTTTATTATTATTTTTTATTGTTATTCTGTTTCAGTTGTCTCATTTTTTCCCCTTTTGCCCTCCACTCAGCGCCCCTGCCCCCTACCCCTGTTCCCATGGGTCATTCATACATGTTCTTTGACTAGTCCCTTCCCCTTCTTTCCACCATTATCGCCCTCCGCACTCCCCCCGTCCTCTGTCAGTATGTTCCATGTTTCCATGCTGCTAGTTCTAATTTGCTCATTAGTTTACTTTTTCATTAGATTCCTCTTATAAGTGAGATCATATGGTATTTATCTTTTACCAACTGACTTATATCCCTTAGCCTACTAATTTCCAGTTCCATCCATGCTGTTGCAAAAAGTAGGAGTTCTTCTTTCTGCTGTGTAATATTCCATTGTATAAATGTACCACAGTTTTTTGAACCACTCATTCAGTGATTGGTGCTGCTATGAACATAGGGGTGCATAAGTTCTTTTGAATTGGTGTTTCGGAATTCTTAGGGTATATTCCCAGCAGTGGAATTGCTGGGTCAGAAGGTAGTTCCTTTTTTAATTTTTTGAGGAAATTCCATACTGTTTTCCACAGTGGCTGCACCAGTCTGCATTCCCACCAACAGTGCACTAGGGTTCTCCTTTCTCCATGTCCTCACCAGCACTTGTTGTTTGTTGATTTATTGATGATGGCCATTCTGACAGGTGTGAGGTGATCTCATTGTGGTTTTAATCTGCATGTCTCTGATGGCTAGTGATTTTGAGCATTTTTTCATGTGTCTATGGGCCATGTGTATGTCCTCCTTAGAGAAATGTCTGTTCAGATTCCTTGCCCATTTTTTAATTGGATTGTTTGTCTTCCTGGTGTTGTCATAAGAGTTTTTTTTATGTATTTTAGAGATCAAACCCTTGTCCAAGATATCATTGACAACTATGTTCTCCCATATAGTTGGTTTCCTTTTCATTTTGATAAAAAGCTGCTCAGCTAAAGAAACCATTAATTGTTGTAGTCCCATTTGTTTATCTTTTCCTTTATTTCCCTTGCCCTAGGAGATCTTTCAATAGACTTTTAATTCTTTTGTCTGATGTTATGCTGGTGATCTCATTCAAGTTACTGTCACAGTAACAGGCGTGAATTCCCATTTGTATAGAGGAGGAAATTAAGCCTTAGGTAAATTAACAATATACCCGTGGTCACAACTGGGATTCTAATCTCAGCCTTCTTCCAGAGTCATGAATGCTCTAAGTTCTTTGTAAACTCTAAAGCATTATATCTGTGTGGGTAGGAGAGAGAAGGGCTCAAAAATTGCTTGGGAGCTTTACAAAATACTCAGTCCTATTTCACCTCTTACTCCCAAATAATGCATTATTATACACCTGTTAGTTTGTTAAATGTCTGCTTCCTATATGTGATAGTGTGTAACTCAGTTTAATATATGCTTGAAGACTGCATATATTAAAAGGAATTCCATATTCTGTTGTTGATGGGATATAACACATTAGCTTCTGCTGGAACATGCCCATCAATAAATGACTGGTTTTATACTTATATTCTGGTTGTGTCATTCAACATTCTTGCTTGTTGGTTTTTGAAGGATTAGGAGAAAAAAGCAACTACGTGAGTGGGGCACCAATTTAGACTGTATAAATTATGGATGTAATTGAAAGAGTAGTATAATTGTTCAACTAGTTCAGTATAATTTGGCTGCAGAGGTGTGAGCTTGTAATTTGTAGGAAACTTTGAGATTTTCCTGACTTCACTGTTAACCTTATCCTTTTCTTGTGAGATTTCCATATTGCTGGTCATTTGCCTGGGCAGGGAGAGAAGACTGGCATAAGTTTGTTCTTTTAGTTCAGGACACCATTTAGGAGCAGTAATGTATTGTAGGTTAAAGTGAAGAAAATGGAAACTAAGGCATTGAGACTACAGCAGATTAGAAAGATATCTAGGAACTAGAGTTGGTAGTAAATGGTAACTAATTGGGGGTTCTAAGGGTGTTGATATTTGTGGGACTCAATACAGAAGATCCTTTTCCCTTGCCTGAATTCTGAATTGACTGAGTAACAAAACAAGAATCAGCAGATGAAAAACAAAATATTACTGTTGGTAAGTTAGTTTTTTATTGAGATAAAAATTCACATACCATAGGATTTCACCATTTTAAAGTGTACAGTTTGGTGGTTTTATACTAAAGGTTTTTATTCACAAGGTTGTGTAGCAGTCAGCACTATCTAATTTCAGAACATTTTCATCAAGCCCAAAAGAAACCTGTTAGCACTCACTCCTCCCTCATCCCCTATTTGCCTTCCCTCAACTCCTAGCAACCACTAATCTACTTTCCATTTCTAGTATTTGCCTATACCGAATATTTTGTATAAAAGGAATCATACAATATGTATGTAGCCTTTTGTATATGACTTCTTCCACTTAGCCTAAGGCTGTTAAGGTTCGTCAGTGTTGTAGCATGTAACAGTACTTCATTCCTTTTTATGGTTGAATAGTGTTCCATTGTATATTATGGATATTGTGTAGATAAAGTCACAGTTTGTTTATCCATGCATCAGTTGACTGATATTTGGTTTATTTCTACTTTTTTGCTATTATGAATAATGGTGCTATGAACATCATCTAGAAGTTTTTTTGTGAACATGTTTACATTCTCTTGGGGATGTACACACATGTACATATATTTACACATATGCATATACACATACATGTATATATGTATTCTCTAGAGAATCAACACACAAATATTGTGTATATATATACACACACATACACATGTATAGAAATAGAATTGCTGGGTAACTTTTGGAGTAATTACCTTTGTTTCTGATAAGGATGATATTATGGAATATTGTAGAATATGGCTTAGGTTTAAAAGCCAAATAGACTAACTCTACATTCTCTTTTTTCCACTTAACAGAACCCAGTCTAGACCGTGGGACAGTTCACCTGGTGCCCAGATTGTTAGGTTTACCCAGATTACTGCCTTATAGAGTCCTGCATGTCGAGTCCTGGAGTTATCTTTTCCCCTCTAACTGGGTTACTTACCTCTTCGGTGAGGAGTGGGCTAAGAGCCCAGGAGTGTTTAGAGAAGTTTTTCCTCATAGAAATCAGGAGTTGGAAAGAAATGTGTTACTCTAACAAAGGAAATGAAAGGAGTTAGGCTAGAAAGCTGAAGGCCATTTTATCAAGTTAGGAAATATATTAAAGAAAGATAATGAATTCAGATTTGGACATGATAAATTTGAGATTTCTAGGAGGGAACGTTAGATGTTTGTGTTTAGAGATCAGGAGATTGACACCTGCCTGAGATACAGATTTGAAGTTTATCCGTATACAGGCAATTGAAATATAGGAGTGGATAAATCACCCATGAAGTAAAGAATCAGAGAAAATTATCTGGTAATTCCCATACCTGAAGTCTTTGAGATTTTGATTCTTCCAACTGATCTTTCAATTGTATCTTATTCTGAGTGACTCGGTCCCAAGTTTTGTGATTTTTAAAAAAAGATTTTATTTATTTATTTTTAGAGAGGGGAAGGGAGGGAGAAAGGGAGAGAAACATCACTGTGTGGTTGCCTCTCGTACACCCCCGACTGGGGACCTGGTCTGCAACCCAGGCATGTGCCCTGACTGGGAATCGAACCAGCGACCCTGTGATTTGCAGGCCGGCACTCAGTCCACTAAGCCACACCAGCCAGGGCAAGTTTTGTGATTTTTGATTGTGAATTTATTAATTTTGGAACCTTATCTCTGGGAATTCTTCCATGCTGAGGTCAAAGGCAGATCCCTTAGAGAGCATTCGAATTTGCTTCTATCATGGTTGGGTGGGGGACAATACCAGTCAGAACCACCCTAAACAAAATTCTAAACCAAAGTCTAGGTGAGGGGTAGCTTATTTTTGTGAATATCAGGGGAGATACTGTTGCATGCTATCATGGCCCCCATCCCTTCATCAGCACACAATGCCAAGGGTAAGAAACAGTTTTCCTTGCACCAGGGTAACACCTGGACTTTGCCTCTTGTACCTTGGGTCCCAGTAGGCTTTGGAATTGCAAGTTGAAAATTATAGGGTTTGACAAAATGCCCTGGAAGTGAATGAAAGCTGGTTTCTTTTCCTGTGCATACTTTCCTCATTTTTTTAAACTTAGTTTTTGGCCTTGATCATAACTTATTTTCTTTCACGCTATTGATTAATTTATAATGATTTAAAATATTTTATCCAGTGTTTGTTATTTTTAATGGTATGTTGAACAAGCTAGCTATTCTGTCATTCCAGCAGAAATAGAAATGTCTGTCTCTTCAGTGCATGCAGGGACAACTGTATGCAGAGAATTTAGTCAGCCTCTAAATCATAAACTTGGGACAAAATCCAGTGTTTTGTTTGGCTCACATAGTATTTAGAAAATAAAGATCAGGAGATTGAAAATAAAAATTTAGATATCTTGTTTCTCTTGAAAAAAATTAGAAGATCTTATAATACTGGGCTTGCTGTTCTGTTTAGCAACAATAGGCCAGAACCTGTAATAGCAGCTGATTTAGTAAGGGTGAACATGTTTTTTTTAGTTGCTCACAATCTTCACCACTTGTGTAATGTATGCATATATATACACATACCCATTCCAACTTCTCTCATTCATGTTACCTGTAGACGTTTGTGGATCTCTTTGTGCCAGGTAGTAGTGCTAATAGACAATTTCACGTTTGTTCATTGATTTATTTAATTCTTAAATCAAACCTACAATTTATTACTTATGAATAAATAAAGTTATGTAGGTGGTATTATTCCCCAAGTTACAGATGAAGAGACTGAAGTTCAGTGAGGTTTTATATAAATTCTTCAAGGTCTCATAGTGTCGCAGCTAGAATTTGAACCTAGAACTGTCTTATTCAGAGCTCTTTCTGTTTCATTGCTATTCTTACCTTTTTTTTTAAAGCAGTGAAACTATTTCAGATGAAGTCTTAGTGAAGTCCAAGCTATAAAGCCAGTAAAGATAGAATTACTTAGATTGAAGAGTAGATGGATTCTGCTAAACAGTTTGGACCCATTGTTTGTATAAGCATAATGATTTGTTAAATTTTACGAGTTTCCAGCTCCTTTGCGTATTACAGTTTATAGTATGCCTATTTCTCTTAATGCCTACTGGTATGTCTGTCTTCCTCAGTATAAGCCCCCTTTTTGCATTTCTGATTCATGTGGATATGATTCAGAAAATGGTAAACCTTTTAGCCTCCTATTTCTTTTTTGGAGTGTTTTAATTAGAATTGTAACATGACTTATAGTTTCATTCACTTTGGAGTATCTGATAAACAACTCTTCTCTATTTTTCAGATTCTCTTTGTGGCCAGATGGGTTTGTATGGACAGGCTTGTCCATCTGTAACTTCATTAAGGTGAGTGCTCCTCTTTTTCTTTACTAAAACACGTGACATTTAAAAAAGTTATGCTGGTTAAGTCACATTAGGAATAACTTCAAGGTGAGGTTCAGAATAAAATATTGTAGTTTCTTTTGTCAAATAGTGCTATATGATGGGGTTAGGAGATATTTTTGCTTACAGAGATACTTATGGTAAGGGGATTTGGATTTTTTCTTAATCATTTGGTGAGTTTACATATGTTCTTGTTCATGAAATAATATAATTTTATACTTTCATTTTTTAAAATAACTAATCTTCTCTCTACTTGTTTTAATTAGAAAATACATAGTAAATATTGTTTGCCCTTGTAGCAGATTATTAGATAAGATTAGATGCTAATTTTAACCTCTTTCTAAAGTATAATGTAAACATGATACCTAGGTTATCCTCATTTATAGTAAATAATTGAAATGTAAAATATCATTTAGGAACCAAGTTATGTACAACCCAGTGGTTTTAGATTTTTTCTAAGTTGCTAAATCATTTACAAATTAAAATTTATGTGAAATACAATGAATAAAACATAAATATGGGACTTTTCTGATTGCTTAGGCTTCAATTTTCTGCCCTCACCCTTATCCCTGAGAGATTGCTGCAGTTCCCAGAGCACAGTTTGATAACATAACCCAAATCTGGTCTGTTTATTGAAATCTTTCAGACTTGAATATGAACTGTTGATGGCAATACCCACCAGTTACCTGTGGTGTCAGAGGTAGCTGTATCATTGATTCAGTCAGCATACTGAGCATCTGTGTTGTCGGGCACTATTCTAAATGCTGAGGCTACAGCAGTAACATAGCAGATAAAAATCCCATAATCATGGAGCTTACATTATGGTGAAGGGACAATTAATGAACAAGATAAGTAATAAGTATCTGTTAGTAACTAAGGGCTAAGGCAAAAAATAAAATAGAGAGGAGGAATAGAAAATATCGGGGTGGTGTTTTTTGATAGGATAGTCATGGAAAGCTTTACTGAAAAGGTGACATTTAAAAGAAAACCTGAAAGAGTGATAGAGTAAACCATATCTTGGGTATATGGAAGATGTGCATTTCAATTAGAGGGAATCCAGGAAGTGCCAAGGTGATGGGATTGAAAGGACAGAGTGGAAGTTACAAAATAGTCACGGAGATATAAAGTACAGCATAGAAAATATAGTCAGTAATACTGTACTAACTATGTGTGATGCCATTTGGGTACTAGTAATATTGGGGAACATTTTGTAAAATACATGATAGTCTGACCAATATGCTATATACTTGAAAATAATACAAAATAACATTGAATGTAAACTGTAATGGGAAAAAATTTTTTAAAGATTTTATTTATTTATTTTTAGAGAGAGGGGAAGGGAGGGAGAAAGAAAGGGAGAGAAACATTAATGTGTCGTTGCTTCTCACGCACCCCTACTGGGGACCTGCCCTGAAACCCAGGCATGTGCCCTGACTGGGAATTGAACCGGTGACTCTTTGCTTTGCAATCTGGCACTCAATCCACTGAGCCATTTCAGCCAGGTCATAATTGAAAAAATTAAAAAAAAAAAATAAAGGAATCATCATTTTTAGAATGAAAGAGGACAGATTTTGTATCCTTTGCTGTCAACTCAAGAACATGGGGCAGAAGATTTCTTCCCTGCCCTGTTTTTATTTTACCCCAAATTCTTAGACTCTAGAATACCTACCAGTAGTGTCTGGGTTTGTAAATGGCCTTCAGGCTAACGATTTTGCAGACATTTAATATTATAGCAAGGTCTGTCTGAAAGGTGTCCAGCCATGTAATATGCAAAATAGAGACATTTATTGAAGAAGATACAAGATATGAGACACATTGTACAGAGGACAGTGCGGCCTCAGTCCCCTTCAAAGTAGGCACCTTGGGACCTCACACAGTTCTCCCAATTTCCATCAGTTGCCCCATTATATATCAACTGCCCCGTCTTTTCCTGAATCTCATCAACAGTCTGTAAATCTTTTCTTTCAAATGTGATTTTAGTTTGGGAAAAGCTAGAAGTTGCAGGCCGCCAAGTCAGGGCTGTAGGGGGCTGAGTCACCTGGGTAATTTGATGTTTCACCCAGAAAACTGCACGAGACATGATGCGTGAGTGGACATGATGTTGTGATGAAGCTGCCAGTCACCAGTTACCCATAACTGTGGCCTTCTAAATCATCTGAATAGTTCCGTGGAGGAATGTTTAAGCTTAATACAAAATTTGATGCAGATTTGTTGCTTGACTCGCTCAGTCATTTTGAATGCAATGGCCATACAGTACACATGCTCACTTAGCAGCGTTTACCACCCCACCGACTGGCACGGTGAAGTTGTCATTGTTCACGCATGTGCATTCCAGTCTACTCTCCTTGGCTGCCATGTTACATGAATGTTGTGCAAACCATTCTCGTCATATTAATAATGGCTGGATTTTTTTCGGGACAGACCTTGTGTGTGTATTTTTATAATTAATATAATTTAATGCTTTCAGATCTGCCCCACCCAGTGGTAGAAATAACTTTTGCATTATCAGTGCCATAGTTTATTATTATCTTTTTTTTAAAACAGATTTTATTTATTTTTAGAGAGAGAGGAAGGGAAGGAGAGAGGGAGAGAAACATCAATGTGTGATTGCCTCTCATGCGCCCCCTACTGGGCACAGGTCCCCCTACTGGGGACTGGTCTGCAACCCAGGCATGTGCTCTGACTGGGAATCGAACTGGCAACCCTTTGGTTCAAAGGCTGGTGCTCAGTCCACTGTGCTACACCAGCCAGGGCTATCATTATCTTTATTAAACATTTTTGGAAGTAATACAATCTATTAATTCTCGTATTTAGTTATAACATGTACCAGTTAAATGACGAGTAATGAAAAACTCTTGATTTTGACCACTATAGAAACTTTTTCTAAAATGTATTTTGAACTTTTCTGGCTTATCTTCTAAAGCTCTACTGTCTAACTGGTAGACATTAGCCTCATCATTTGGCTATTTAAATTTAATTAATTAAAATAAGTAACAATTTCACTCAGTTCCTCAGTTATACTAGCCACATTTTAAGTGCTCATTAGCCACACATGCTGCTGACTATCATATTGAATAGCACACAAACATTTCCATTTTTGCAGAAAGTTCTGTTGGACAGTACTGGTCCAGATCATCCTAAATGTAATTTAATCTTTGACCTAAGGTGACCCAGTGCCTTTAGGGCTTCCATATACTGTGGTAAAGCACAGCATATCAGGTATTTTGAATATCAGGTATTAAAGAGTACCATTGACTATTCATGAACTTAAGGGCATTATAAAAGTTACTTTTGTGACTAAATACTGGTTTTGATAGCTAGCATTTATGGTGCTCTTATTACCAGACCAGGCATTATTTAAGCATTTTAAAATATGTTAATTAAATTTTACCAGCAACTCTTTGAGGTTGGTACAATTATTATCCTCATTTCACAAAATAGGAAACTGAAGTAAAGTTAAGCAACTCAAGGACATGTAGCATATGGTGTATGCTCAAACCACTGAGCACACCAGCCAGGACTATTTATTTATTTTTAGAAAGGAAGGGAGAGAAACATCATTGTGCTGCCTCTCATGTGCACCTCTCATGGGTACTTTGTCTTATTATTATTGCATTGTAAGAGTTCTTTAGATATTTTTTCAGTTTTGATAATATCCAGCTTACCAATTTTTTCTTTCAGCATTTTTACTTTTTATGTCTTAGCTAGACTAATCTTTAATAAACTGCAAATATTTTTTTCTATTTTAAAAACAGCTTTATTGAGATATAAATGACATGGTACAGTTTGATAAGTTTGACACATATATAAACCCATAAAATCTTTACCACAGCATATTTATCACTCCCAAAAGAATTCAAGCTGTTTTGAGTGACTTCAAAGCCCTTACTCTTTCCATTACATTAGACTATATTGGAAACAGTTATTTTCAGTCTTCGAGATGACTTAGTATAACATTGTTCTTAAACTTTATGCTCTCTCAAAAAGTATTTAGGACTCATGAGCTTTGGTTTATGTGAGTTATAGCTATCAAAATTTATTGCATTAGAAATTAAAACAGAAAAATTAAAATATTGATAACATGTTTCATGAAAAATAACTATTTTCCAAAAAAAACTTAGATTGGTATTTACATTTTTGCAAAATTTTAAAATATCCAGCTTAATAGAGACAGCTGGATTCTTAGCCTCTGCATTCAATCTGTTGTTATATCACCCATTGCACAGCATCTGAAAAGCTCCACTGTACACTTATGAGACGATGAGAGTAAAAAAGGCAAATAACATCTTTTAAAAAAATTTTTTACTTATAAATGAGAGAGAGAGAGAACACATCAACTTATAGTTCCACTTATTTATGCATTCATTGGTTGTTTCTTGTATGTGCCCTTACTGGAGATCAAACCCACAACCTTGGCATATGGGGATGATGCTCTAACCAACTGAGCTAACTGGCCAGAGCTAAAGGCAGGTAACATCTTATTATGAAAATTGTTTCGACCCTTCATCCCCTGAAAGTATCTCTGGATCATACTTTGAGGACTGCTGAACCACAGACATCAACATGTAGCAGCTTAAGCTGTTTCTTTAGCATTTTTTTGGTGCATCATACTTAACACTAAAAGATAAGATGGGATCACCTTCCACAGTGTTAGTCCTTTATGAACACTGATGCCATACTACTGGCATAATGCCGTGGATCAGAATGTGTGGAGATAACACTGATGTAAGGTATCCAGTAAAGGTTGTATGATGAGTTGAAGCTATATGGTTTCAAACAGGTCAGGATAAATCCTTTAAAGGGACAGAATTAACCAGTAGACACATGTTCCTCAGAGAACTTCTATTATTTTTATATATATATTTGTATATTTTTTAAATTAAGTATAGGAAGTATTAATAGCTGATTCTGTCTGGGTTTTTACATAGCAGCTGCAAATACAGCTTTAAGTATTCCTGTGTCAAAGGGACTGGTGTTCATCAGTCTTTCCAACTATTCAGAAACCGAGATTTCAGTAGGTAGAGTGAGGTTTAAATGCAAAATGTAGTATTTATTTAATGATAGAACGTAGTTTATTGGTTAATGCCTCAAAATATTAATTTTCCTCCCTTATCTGTAGAGTAAAATATTTTTAAGCTGAGAATCACACATACAGGATAAAGATATCTTTTGACCATATGACCTCTAAGTTTGTACCCTGAATGGAGTTCTAACTATGAGTATGGTTTACATGAAGTTAGAATATAGTTTTAGGAATCTAAGATTACATATTTGTGGAATATTTGGAGAGAATCTAGAGAACAGCAATAGATATATTACGATTCTCAAATGAAATCTGGTTGAAGAAATTCTGAACTTTAAACTGAGAGAAGAACCCCAATGGTGTTACTACTGTAAAACATATGAAGCATCATTATGAAGAGAACTCTGACCACTTCTCATTTTCTAGAATAGAATCAAAGGAAATTTTCTTCTCTGTAGCAAGGAAGATAAAGATTAGCCTGTTGAAACTTTTATTTCTTCTTTTAATTAACAAACCTTACAACAGATTTGAATGAGTCGTGCACTTTTCTTCCCTTTGTTGGTCACCAAAATAAGTAATAACAGGAATTGAAAAAATGAGCGAATGAGGTTTTTTTAAATCTCTGATTTTATGATAAGTAGCTTTGAAATCACAATCATGTTTACAAATGAAGTTGCTCGCTAAATTCCCCCAATTTTTGTATAAGCTGTATTGTGACTATTTTTGGAATTTTTGTGGTGTAAGAAAAGTGAAGGTTGAATTTTGAAGAATGACCTACTATGTGTATATTGGATTCCTTATTTTAAATTGTGATTTCTTTTCCACTTGTATTTTCATTGCATTGATGATTTTTTAAGCTTATCTTTTATAAAGGTCATTGCTTATAGGAAGTATAAAGGCTCAGTTAGTTATTCATATCTTAGTAGGAATTAGTTTGGTGCTGTCTGCTTTCCTTAATGGAGTAGAGATCAACTGCTTTGAAAAGGTGGGAGTTTTTACTGGATAAGAGCAAGTAATTAATTTTAGAATTTATAACAGTAACATTGGGGGCCAGTATTGGAATCTTAGGGTACTGTGAGGTAGGAGATCAAAGGAGACAGGTAGTTAAAAGTATGCCAGATATACACTATATTGAAATTTTGTCAGGAACACACTATCATGCAGTAGGAAAAGGACAAAACTTATTTCTTTTCCTTGTTGCACCTTTGTCTCTCTGCTACAAGATATGCAACTGGGGCTTTTATCCTCTTAGTCTGTGGACTTAGAACAATAGAATGAATAAGTTTTTGTGAGCTGCTTCAGGAACCATAATCATGTGAACTTGTTTCGATGGGAGTATGTTCTCAATTCTCATATAATATGAAGACAAAATTTTAAAGATTTTATTTATTTATTTTTAGAGTAGGGGAAGGGAAGGAGAAAGAGAGGGAGAGAAACATCAGTGTATGACCGCCTCTCATGCGCCCTCTACTGGGAACCTGGCCCCCAACCCAGGCGTGTGCCCTGACTGGTAATCTAACTGGTGACCCTTTGGTTTGCAGGCCTGTGCTCAACCCATTGAGCTACACCAGCCAGGGCTGAAGACAAAATTTTAAAACATAATCCTTTCTGGGTCACTTCTTTAGAATAAATAATGAAATGAGGAGCTCATTTCTGTTGAAGTTGCTAAATCCTTATTGAGGGATTTAGGGTGTGTTCATCAAAAACCATTGAGTAAGATGTTTTAAATGGGCAGCCATTTAAGACTTAGAAAATTCTAAAAAGTATGAATTTGATAATATTAATAGCTAATATTTACCAAGTGCTTATTTACTATGTGTTAGAAACTATTCTTAGTGCTCTGTATGTGGAAACTCATTTAATCATTACAATTGTTTTTTGAGCGTGGGTACTGTTTTAATCCTCATTTTGCAAATAAAGAAACTAAAGCATAAAGAAGTTAATTTCCTTAAGGTCACATAGCTATAAGTGGAAGAGCTTGGATTTAAGTCCAGACCGTCTTGCTTTGGAGCCTGTGTTCTTAATTACTAAACCATATCTTTCCAATGTAGGACACTCACTGTGTTATTTGTTGAAATTAAAAGGATAAAAACTTTCATCTGGCTGGTATATGATACCTAATTTTGAAAAAAGAAACACCTGCTACTTTTGCTTGGAAATAGCTTAAATTATTACTGTATTTATAAATTAAAAAAATTATATCACATAGTTACAAAATGTAAAGTCAATCTGTAATAGATTGCATTTATTTTTAGATTTCTGCCACTCTCTGCTCCTTTGGGTACCCAAATATCTACATGTACTGTTCTGGTATATGGAACTCACTTGCCCTTTTTCTGAGGGAGATAACCCAGAGTTTCATCCAGTTATTATATCTAGCTGAAAAACGTGGTTCTCTGCAAGCTTTCATTAAGTCCTAGAGCGGCTTCTTGTTCAAAGACCTACAGATCAAGTCTTCATTCTATATATCTAATACATTCTGGAGAAAGAATAAGATAATAGCAATAAAAGCAGAAAACGGGATAATGGAAATTCCTCAGTAACTCACTAGTCTATATTGATTATAAAATCCTACTGGATAGGAGAGGCAGAGACTCCCTGGTGATGTAAAAAGTTCCTTGATTCTGCTGTTCAGTGGAGCCTCCATTATCACCTGTGCCTACTAAAAGATCTTACTTTGTGCAGTATACTCCATGGCCACGTCTGAGATGGGTATTGGTGAAAATGCCCTTTCTGGGAAATGCACAACTTTGACAGCTCAGTTCTTATTGATGAGCTTGTTGACAGGTATTATTTTGGAAACTCAAGAGGCTTTTGCAGTCTAGATTCTTTTCTCTCTCCCACCCCTTATACAGTTTATCTGTATATACTTAGTTTCTAGACTTTTGCTGCTTTGAGCCAAAGGACCTACCCAGACAGAATGTGAAGACCCTGCCCTTTGTGCTCTGCCTACCCCAGGAATTCCTAACCTTGTTTGGTGTCCTTTCAGCAGTCTCGTGAAACCTGTGGATATTTCTCAGAATAATGCCTCAAAATTCATAAAACAAAATATTTAGAATTACCAAGGAAACCACTTATATTGAAATATGATTAGCAGAATATTAACTTTGTAGCAGAGAAATAGTTATGCCTTTAAAATAGCCCATTAAATAAAAACATCTAGGGGCAAGTCTAATACATTCATAATTTTGAAGTAGTTGATGAGTTTAAATAAAAATTTGAGCTATGACATTTGTCACTTGATATGAATATTTTTGTGATTTTTATTGATGGCAAATGCTACTGTTAATAATTTGGTGTCTATTAAAAGAAATGTTAAATTTCAGTTAGAAGTTAATGGAAAAAAAAGAAGATATTTTTCCCATCTAAGTTCATTGACTTCTTTTAGCTCCTGAGAAAATGATGGTTCTGGTGAGGCCATTGCAAACAATAGTCTTGACTGGAAAGACATCACCCCCCTTATAATATTCTTTTGTGTGGCAAAGCACCAGTCTTCTCTACTGCTAAGTCTGCAGTTTTGCAGCTAGTACTCAGTTACTTCACTTTGCCACTTTAGAAGCAGTTGTTTTTTCAGCCACGCAAGGCTTTAAATTATAGGACTCAGCTTAAATTGTAGACCATAGTCAGGGAGTACCTCACTTGGCAAATCTGCGTTTTCTCCATCTCTGCTTGCAGCTCTAATTGAAGTTTATTTGTCTCCTAGGATTTTAAGTGGCAAGAAGGAGCCAACACATGCCAACATTCTAAATTTTCTCTACATTTCTACCTTGCTGTAGTCTCAGTTGGCATATGGTTTGCTTGCCAACTTCTGTAGATAAGTTTGACCAAATTCTTCATCACTGTTTAATAAGTGTCACAGCTTTCCAAACTGCAATATCAGAATTCTTAATGCTTGCCTCATCAACTCTTCTTTTAAGAGAGTGTCTTATGTTAGATTCTATTACTTGTATCACCCCACTTCCATGTCCCAAATTTCATGTTTGTTAGGAGTTGCGTTCATCTACTGGTAGAGATTTATAGTAGGTAAACACATAAAAAGTCTGGAAGGTAGGCAGTTTAGGGCAAGGATTACAGTTTCATAATCGTTTCACAAAAAAATCAGTGATCAAGATTCCTTCTCTCTGTTTCTATAGCTTCCATATCCTCAGTGTGTGGCTTCCATTCTCAAAGGTCACCTTATGATCCAAGATGACTACTGGAGCAACAACTATTGTGTCCACATTCTAGAGAGCAGGAAGGGAAAAAATTGCAATGCCATCTAGAATAAAATTGGGGTTGTACTTCTAAGGAAGAGGTAAAAACAGATATTAGGCAATTAGTAGTCTCTGCCATAGACTTTGCTTCTGGTTGCACTGAGTGCTGAGATGCTGTAATAAGTTATATTTATATAAAGTATGTATATTAAAAATATGTATGTATCTCCTGAGATGTGACCAGAATTACAAAGATTTCCTTTGAGTGTTCAGTTGCTCAGTTTTTCACACGCTGCCAAGTCTTATGATGAAATGCCAAGTGCCTAGAATGGAGTAGGAGGATTCAGGGATATCTAGGCCAACAACATCATTATCCTCATTATTTTTACTTATTCCTTCTATTTTCCTTGATGTCTTCCTTTTAACATCTGGGGAGCTAATAATATTTCTACTCATTTCCCCACTTTTGAAAACTTTCTTAGTAGTAAGCTGTGGCAACTCTTTGGGAGTCAGGGAAGTTACAGAGGGAGGCCAAGCAATATGCTAAAGTAGCTAAAAGCATATTGGGGGTCATATCAGTGACAATATTCCACACGTGGGATTAGAACCCCTCTCCTCCCCCTGTGTCATGACGTAATGTTGAATTCTTATATCTTGATGTTCTTTACCTTTTCATTTTATGCAGAAAGAAATTCCTCATGGAACTTCTTTTAAGAAATAGATACCATCAGAGATTTAAGAACTTATATAAGTTCTCCATGTTTGCTTTCTCCCACAAGTAATGTTATCTTTACTTCCATCTTCCCGTTTATCTCTTCTATTTAAGTAGGATTGTCTGTTCCTGTGTATTGCCATTTGTCAGTCTGTGCACCGAGTCATACTTTTTAATAATTCATATAAAGGATTTTGACCCTGTGATTATCCTTACTTCATGCTATTGAGTTCTCTTTTCTTTCACTTCTTCCGTTTAGCTTTTAAATGTGTATATAGTCTCACTTCTTTGGGGAGGAGCACATTCACGCATTCATTAGATAGTCACTATTTTAATAATTTAACCACTGTTTATTGACCCTTTACCTACAATGTTACTAGGCATTGGGGAGACAGAAAAAAGTAAGAAAGCATCTGCCAAGGATCTCATAGTCTCATGGGAGAAAGATAAAGATAATTTTAATTCTTTGTAAGTTTTGTGATAGAAGTATTTATAGTCTTCTATGGGAGCAGGATCTGGTTCAATAGGGCATAGAGGATGGGAGGAGTAGATTGACCAGATCTTCTGGAGGGGGGATGTTTGGGCTGAATCTTAGGGGAGAGGGTGGGAAACCAGGTAGGCAGAGTAAGAAGAGAAAGGCATTTCAGCATGGAAGACTCTTACTCATTATCTAAATATTTTTCAGATAGTGTGTACCTGCCATGGTGTTAAGTAGCATCTAAAGTACGCTTACTGTCCTTAACAGGGAGGGTGCAGGAAGAGGGAGCGAGGGTAGAAAGCTTAGGCATATGATACAATTATACACGTAAAACATCATGGTAAATGCCATACAGGCTATAATGCTCTAGGAATTTAGAGAAGGATTAATAAAAGATTAATAAAATCTAAGGTAGTTGAAAATGAGGAGCTTAGATTTAGTATAATAGGAGAAAGAACCATTGAAAGTGTTGGGGCACGATGATACGAAAAACAATGCCAGCAGATTTCTCTCGCTCGCAGTGTATGCATCTCTGGGGATGATAAGCAGGGAGGAGTGGTGAGAATCAAGCATCTAGGAGGCCAGCTAGGAAGCTTTTGGAATGAGGTGAGGTGATGAGGGCCTGACATTTCTTAACTAGATTTCCATAACCAGATTCCTTAGAGCCTCCCATACTCTTTTAAAATTTACTACCATCTGTTCTTTTATACAAGTGGACCTCTGTCATCCTCATTTCACTAAGAGGTTTCTTTCTAAAGTTACTGATCTGGCCAAATCTAATGATCATTTTTTGTGTTTTCAGCACTTTATGGAGAACCACTGCAGTGACTAGTCTAAGCACCAGCAAGGGGGGCATTCTTTTACTGCCCTGCCAAGAATATATAAAAATTAATAAATTTCAAACAAAACTGAAACCCCACTATTTGAGTTTAAATTTAAAAGAGGTTTTATGTGTACTTCAAATCTGCTTCAGCAGAACTGATGAAAATAAGCACAGCAATGGAGTAATTCTCACTCACGATGTCTTTGATGACTAGGGACCATCTTCTCTGTCTCTTTAGGACTTAACTGCAAGTTTGAGTTGAACTTCTTCCTTCTATACCTCTTAAGGCTTCAGTCCATGTTGTCTTCTCCCTTTTCTGAGCCATTGCTGCACGAAGAGCTCAGCCTTGTACTCTTTTTCAGCTCTTTCTTGTGTTTGACCTTCCTGATTGGACTATGGTTTCCTGAAGGACAGGAATTTTTATCATACTTTGTGTGTGTGTGTTTATGTGTATAAAGTCTTACTGTAGCTTAGCCCTATACGTGTGTAGTTATACATTCTTGTTAAATACGATAATGTATTAAGTAACTATCTATTGTATGTTTCATTATATTACTTTGATTCATAATGTCTCTTTTTTATTTTATTTTTTTTAGATTTTATTTATTTTTAGAGAGAGGGGTTAGTGGGGGAGAAATTGAGGAAGCAAAGCATCGAAGTGCTAGAGATACACCGATTGATCAACTGTCCACTCACCCCCAACTGGGGACCTGGCCCACAACCCAGCCACATGCGCCCAGACTGGGAATTGAACCTAGGACCTTTTGGTTCACAGAGCATAAAGTCTCTAAAACATTGTTTGAGAAAGAGAGAGACATCGATTTGTTGTTCCACTTATTTATGTATTCATTGGTTGATTCTTATATGTGCCCTGACCGGAGATCTAACCTACAGCCATGGCCTATCATAAAGTCAATTAGTGGTACTGGTGGAAGGGAATAAGGTAAAGATGGTTCTCAATAGGGGACATCTGCAATATCAATTATATTCCAATTTGGAATATACTTTTATATTAACTTTGCAAATATATGTGACTGGCTGCTTTGGGAATTTGAACAAAATAAAGCTACTCAGTGGAGACTTAATTGAGGCAAATAGAATGATAGCATGGTATAATAATAGCCAGTGTTTATAGAATGAAATGTGAATAATAATAGCAGTAACTGCTATTATCACCAACACCATCAGTAGCTAACATTTATTGAATACTTACTATTTGCCACTTGCTGTTCTGAGTACTTTATATCAGTGAGGTTATTATTATGCTCATTTACAAATAAGGGTATGCTAGAGAAACTCCTGGATTGGGCATTAGGGCCTCTGGGCCCTGGTTTTAGTTCTACTGTTAACTACCCTGTAAATTTGGGTAAGTCTTTTAAGTTCAGTAGACCTTAGTTTTTCATTTGTAGATCGAAGGGATTGGTCTCTAATCTCCGGCAATTTGCACATTTTCTTGCTATTCTGTGAGCTCTAAGTTATCTTGTCTTCCTGATCCACAAGTTTCTTTAACTTATGTCATGCTGGGAGGAAGCATTTCAGGCTGAGATTATAGAGCAGGTTGGTAAGGTTTTTTTTTTGTTTTGTTTTTTTGTTTTAAAGATCTCTGAAGGTGCTGTATAGAGGAATTTAAAGTTCAGATTCCAGAGATATGCATATAATAGAAATGAGGGCAGTTTGAGAAAATAAGAGAAGTAAAACTGGCTCTAAATGTCTGAAAGACAATACATAATAAGACTCCACTGGCAATGCAGATAGAATTCTCATGGTTGTCTCTTGATTTATAAGTGGCTTACTTTATAGTGCCTTAGTACCCTCCCAAGGTACTTCTAGAGTGACTAATACTTATTGAATGTTTCTTCTGTGCATATGTTATCACATTTAATTCTCAAACTAATATTTTAACTGTAGGTAGTATTGCTTCATTTTACAGATGAGAAAGCTGTAGAGTTTAGAGATACTAAACATTTTCATGGTCCCACAGCAAGTAGCTGGTAGGATCAGTACTTGAGCTCTGGTCTCTCAGACTCAAGAGCCTGTGTTCTTTATCAGTTCTACATGCCTCCCAGAAGTTCAGGTCCTAAGTACATACCCCAAGTTGCTTTTTATCTGCAGCCATTTGGGATGAAGGACCTATATGGGATTTTCTTAGCCATACATTTTTTTCTTTTGAGGTACTTTAAGTTTCTTATTTTGTTTTCTTTTTCCTTTATTGTGATGCCATTTAGAAGCCTTTTCATTCTTCTTTATTTTATTTTTTTAAAAAAGCTTTTAAAAAAATTTTTTTAGAGAGAGGGGAAGGGAGGGAGAAAGAGAGGGAGAGAAACATGGGTCAGTTGCCTCTTGCACATCCCCAACTGGGGACCTGGCTAGTAACCCAGGCATGTGCCCTGACTGGGAATTGAACTGGTGACCTTTTGGTTTACAGGCCAGCACTCAATTCACTGAGCCACACCACCTAGGGTTCATTCTTCTTTATTTTATAGTCAGTGTCACTGTTCCTACTTCTTTGATCCAGAATAGAAAGGTTTGTACCTTCTGCTGAAAGTTAGCAATTCCATTGTGAAATATATTGTTTCTGTATTTTTAATTTCTTAGAGGAGCTTCCTCCTTTCTCCAGAATGTGTTAACCCAGCAGATTTTGTTTTTCTTTAAATTTGGGCGGTAATGATCTGAATTTTTCATCACTGGAGCAAAATATATTCAGAATCCAGATCACTGGATGTTTGCATTAAGCCTGTACTAAAGCTTTTACTGCTTCTTTTCTTAACGTCCATTTATGTGATATAATGTTGTATATCCAATGCTTCCAGATCTTTAGTTAGTTTTCTTAACCTTGTTCCTTTACTTGTTTTTTTTTTTTTTTTTTTTTTTAAGAAGAAATTACCTGGTCCTGCCTATCCTCTTTTTCTCTTGTTCATCAGTGTCCTTGAGTTTGCATCCTTCTTTCCTGTCAACTCCCCCAACTAGTTTGTCTCCTTGACATCCCTGTCTACCATTCTGTACTCTTACCCTTTACCGTCTCAGTTCTAATTTATTTCCTCTGTATAAATTCCTGGGCCTATTTCTCAGTTACTTTTCTGACCTCTTGCCTCCATTTTACTTTTGGTGCTCTTTTGTTTTTATGACTCCTCTAAAATTTGTGTAAAAGAAATGGCAGATGTACAGTCTTAAGTTTCCAAAGGGCTCTTGTTATTGGTGAGTAAAGATTGGCATCAGAATCACTTTGTGCGTATGTATTATTCTATTTCTTAAACATTTTAAAACCAATTTTGTTGTGTTTTGGAGAGGATGGAAATAAGAAAAAAGATTGGAAATGCTGATCTCTTAAATATTTATTTTGCTCATTAACATACTCAAATCTTTTTCCTCCAGATTTAACTCAGGCTTTCCCTCACTTTGGAACTCCTAGATTTGTGAATATTGGATATTTTGAGAAGGAGGGGTTCTTTCCTTGATACTGACTAAGGAGTCTATTTACCTTCAGGATGACATCTGAATTGGAGAGCAGCCTAACATCTATGGACTGGTTACCACAGCTCACCATGAGAGCAGCTATCCAAAAATCTGATGCTACACAAAATGCACATGGAACAGGGATTTCCAAGAAGAATTCACTCCTTGACCCGAATACAACCCTGGACCAGGAAGAAGTCCAACAGCACAAAGATGGGAAACCTCCATACAGTTATGCCAGCCTCATTACATTTGCAATTAATAGCTCACCCAAAAAGAAAATGACACTAAGTGAGATTTACCAGTGGATTTGTGATAACTTTCCATATTATCGAGAGGCTGGCAGTGGTTGGAAGGTAAGGATTTTATTTAAATTACTATTTTTATGCTGTAAGCAATAACAATATGGGCTTTTATTGAAGATGAAATTCCAATTAGAGCAGAGGTAATGTAGCATTCACTAGAAAATAATACTCACAGTTCAGGTAAGTTTCTAGTGACTCTAAGGTAAACAAAACAATGTAGTATTGCAATTAGTACTGTCTTCATCAACCAGCATTTTTCAGAAGCTTTTTTAAAAAAGATTTTATTTATTTATTTTTAGAGAAAGGAGAATGGAAGGAGAAAGAGAGGGAGAGAAACATCGATATGTGTTTGTGTGTGGTTGCCTCTTGCACACCCCTGACTGGGGATCTGGCCTGCATCCCAGACATATGCCCTAACTGGGGATCGAACTGGCACCTCCTTGGTTCATAGGCCAGCATTCAATCCACTGACCCACACCAACCAGGGCATAGAAGCTTTTTATTTTGAAAGAATTTTAGATGTATAGAAGAGTTACATAATTATTACAAAGGGTTTCCTTATATCCTTCACCTACTTCCTCTGTATCAACATCTTACATAACCATAGTACAATGATCAAAACTAAGAAATTAATGCTGGTACAATACTTTTGACCGAAACAGTACTGTTAACTACTAAGTAAATTATGGGCTTTATTCAGATTTCATTAGTTTTCCCATTAATGTCCTTTTATGTCCTGGGATCCAATCCAGGACCCCACATTACAGAGTACTTGTCAGGTACTTTGGAGAATGATCCTCAGTTTGGAAATGTCTGATGTTTTCTTACGATGAGAGTGAGATAATGTATTTTTGGGAAGAATTATGCAGAGGTGATATGCCCTTTTCTGTATATCATATTGGGGGGTATTTCGTGTCACTGTATCTTATTACTGGTAATGTTAACCATGGTTCTTTGGTTAATGTGGTATATGCCAGGTTTTTCCACTATAAGATTACTATTTCTCACTTTGTGTATTATAAAAATTTTTTAAAGATTTTATTTATGTTTTAGAGAGATGGGTAGAGAGGGAGAGAAACATAAATGTGTGAGAGATATATCAATTGGACACCTCTCGCACGCCCCCAACCAGGGACCTGGCCCACAACACAGGCATGTGCCCTGACTGGGAATCAGACTGGAGACCTTTAAGTTCACAAGCCAGCATTCAATCCACTGAGCTACACCAGCCAGGGCAAATTTTAAAATTTTTAGGGAGCTATTTTGAGGGCATTCAGGTACCCAATTTCTTCTTAAATTTTGCTCAATAATTTTACGTTTAGTGAATCATAACTACAGCAGTCTTTATTGTTTTCTAGTGGTGATTTTCATTTTTTTCTTTATTCCTTTTACATTTTTTAATTGAGATTCTTCTGTAAGAAAGACTTGCACCTCTTCCCCTTTTGTTTATTTAGTCAATCACTTATTTATAATATTATATACTCATGGATATTTATGTTATTCTTTGTGCCGTTATTGTTTGTTGCTCAAATTGTTACAACCTTGGTCGTTGGTAGCTCTTACAGGTTGGCTCCTGGCTGTTTTGACATGACTACATTTTTTTGTTGGGTTAGCACTTTTTAACTTTTCTGGCATCACAGGATGTTTCAGGCTTATCTTATACCTTCCCTGCTGCAGCCCTAGAATCAACTGCTTCTTTTTAAGAATCTCTACTTACTTATTTTTAGAGAGGGGAAGTGAGGGAGAAAGAGAGGGAGAGAAACATCAATGTTTGGTTGCCTCTCACATGCCCTCTATTGGGGACCTGGCCCACAGCCCAGGCTTGTGCCCTAGACTGGGAATCGAACCGACAACCCTTTGGTTCACAGGCTAGCACTTAATCCACTGTGCCACACCAGCTAGGGCAGAATCCCTAATTCCTTATCTAGGCTTTTTGATGTTCCATCAAGTTAGTTACCTACCTAATTGATGTAATACACTAAATAATTAAACGTTCTTTTGTATCTGCACACGTTATATTCATACTCTCATATCAGAATTACCAGGTTGTGTGCTGTGTTGGGTGCACGTGTGTGTGCATTTGGAAGAAGGGGTTTATAGAGCTTTAGGTATGCCATCAGATGGTAGTTAGTATTGTTTCCCTTAAGCCTCCCTTATATTTATTAAAGACGTTTACTAATGTATTGTGACCAGTGATGTACTGTGTTCTCGCAAATGGTAAGGTTTCATTTTTTATGGCCAGGTAATATTTCATGGTATATATATGTAACTACAGCTTTTTTATCCACTTGTTTATTGATGAGCACTTGGGTTGCCTCCATATCTTGTCTGTTGTAAATAATGCTGCATTGAACTTAAGGGTACATATATTTTTTGAATTTTTGTTTTGGGTTTGTTTGGACATATAGCCAGAAGTGGAATTGCTGGTCATAAGGTAGTTGTATTTTTAATTTTTTGAGGAGCCTCCATACTATTTTCCGTAGTAGTTACACGAATCTGTATTCCTATCAGTGTTGCATGAGGGTTTCCTTTCCTCCACATCCTTGCCAACTCTGTTGAGGAAGCTTGTAATTTTTATTGGATGAGGGGGATACCTATAAACAAGCAATTATGATGCTATGTAAAAAGCTCTAATAGAAAAGTATAGAATGCTGTACTATGAAGAGTTGAATAATTGGGCACACCTACTGTGTGTAAACCATAAAAATATTCATTATATATGTGACCTAGTAAAAAGTATTAAACGAAGGGTGTAGTTAGCAGTTGCTGTGAGAGTTTAGAAGAGCTTATAGGAAGTGTGATGAGGTTATAAAGTGAGTGTCATAAAAACTAAGTGTTATGAGAGTACAGGAAGGGAAGAGACATTAGAAAACTATTGAGGAAGTGGAATTTAGCTGTACTTTGAAGAAGAGTAAGGTTTAGGGAGGTCTTTGTAATACCTTCTAGGAAACGGTTGTAAGGGTTCTTAGTGGCAAGCAGAAGAGTTGGGATGGAGCCAGAGTGTAGAGATCGCAGGAATATATGAATGCCAAGCTGAAGAGCTTGGTCCAAATTTGGTAGGGAATAGCATATAAAGTTTGATTATATACCTCATTTCCCTGTGTAACCTCAGCTTCTGCTGAACTGTAAGTGAACCTGAAAGTGCCAAATCCAGACTGCCTAATTTTTTGCTGCTCACCAGCCGAGGTCATGGTCTGTAACTCGGTTAGAAGTAGTGATACAGTATCAACTGGAGGATGCGTGATTAAGATACAGTGAAGAAAGAGGGGTAAAAGAGAAGAAATGGAGTAGGTAGAGAAGGATGCTGCTGCTTTTCTAACTAAAAGATACACTAGAGAGATTATCTGGCCTGTTCTGTTGCTTTAGGCAGACTTAATATTTCCAGAAATAGCTGCTTCATAATTATTGTTATTATTTATTTATTTTTTAAAATTTTTAAAAAGATTTTATTTATTTATTTATCTTTAGAGGGGAAGGGAAGGAGAGAGGGAGAGAAATATCAATGTATGGTTGCCTCTCATGGGTCCCTTCTGGGAACTGGCCTGCAACCCAGGCATGTTCCTGGGAATCCAACTGCGATCTTTTGGTTTGCAGGCCTGCGCTCAATCCACTGAGCTACACCAGCCAGGGCATAATTATTCTTTTAAAAATGTTTCTTCAACCCAAGTTTAGGTGCCTAGAACTTGCCGTGATCACTTTTAGTTTTATTTTTGTAAACATAGAAATATTTTGAGAATTTCAAATGTGGACAAATGAAAACTGTTTTTTCTCCTAAAAAAGGAGAAAAGGTTCCTGTTCAGGTCCTATCTCTCTTTTCAGGTTTTACTTCCCATTCCCTGTCCTTAGATTTGTTTAGCACACTTCTGCAATCTGCTGCTCACTATATTTTCTTTAGGTGCGGAGGAGATGGGTTAGGGGAAAATCAGAGATCAGTTAGAACTTGTGAAGTTAGTTTATGTTTGTTAAAATAGGGTGGAAGGAGGATCCTAAAGCAGTTGTCAAATACCTTTCCAGAAATGTAGAGCCAACTAATGTCACCCAGAGGAGGAAATGTTGCCATGGTCACTCAAGAGCATTCAAATAGAATTTTAATATTTAGGTAAAACTCTTTCATTTTGTGCCAGGGCATTAAAGGGAGATTACATATTAAAAATAACTTTTTTGAATATTCCATAAGAGTTTAAAAACCACTGTCTGGCCCTGACTGGTACGGTTCAGTGGATTGGGTGTAGTCTGGCAAACTGACAGTTTGCTGGTTTGATTCCAGGTCAGGGCACGTGTCTGGGTTGTGTGCCAGGTTCCTGGTTGAGGGTATGCAAGAGTCAGCTGATTGATGTTTCTTGTGTACATTGATGTTTCTCTTGCTCTCTTTCTCCCTTCCTTTCTCTCTTTAAATAAATAAAAATAAATAAAATCTTAAAAAACACTCTGAGTTTTCCATAATTGAATAATTTTGTGACCTGACCTTACGAAGTTTATGAACTTTATGAAGAAGAATTTAAATTTTTTCATTGTTAACCTTACAAAAAGAAAATTAACCTATTATGTTACTGGAGTATAGGGTACTAAAAAATACAGAAGAGTGTTAATGTGTCTGTGGGGGTGTATTATGCTACTTTTTATGTGGTGGTAAAGAAAATAAAAATATATTATGTATTTGCTTATTGTTGTAAAAAGAAACTTAGAAATAATAAACTAGAAACGTAATAAACACAGTTACCTTCGGGATGGATGGAACTGAGATAGCAGAATTATAAAAGGGAATAAGATTTCAAGTATACCTTTTTGTATAGTTTTGAATCGTGTAAGTGTTTTACACGTTAAAAATAACCCCAAAATATATAGGAAACAAAAAGGATGGAGAAAGGAAACATTAAAACTGAATATAAGCAAAAACAAGCCTTACATCATATCAAATGGGTAATGTAATCACAGAATACACTTTTTTGTGACACTTTTGAAAAGAGCTTCCTGATTATATACCTTCATAGCACACATACTAAGGTTGAAAAGAATTGCGAAGAAATCATGAACTTTACTTTTAGTAGATTTGTCTTTAGTAGTGGTATTTTGGTGGTGTGAGTCTTCACCTCTAATAACTCCAAGAAAAGAATTTGAGAAGTTGGGAGAAATGCTGAAACGGCTTTATGTGCTTGGTAGGGTAGAACAGATGGGCACATGTTTGATGTTTTGGGGAACCAGGACTCTCATGGTACAAGAAGAGAAACACAGGTAAGAATGTGGTTGTTGATTTGAATTGGAGGTGCCAGTTTACACTCAAGTTTAAAATAAAAATCAGTTAAGAGTGCTTTTAAAACTTAGATTTTTGAGTGACAACTCCAGTTTTAATTAGTTATCTTGGCTGGAGTCTAGGATTCTGCATTAAAACTTTTATCTCAAGTGATTCTAGTGCAAGTAGACCGTGTGCAAATAGACTGTACTTTTGAGAAACCACTTTTGGGGCTGGTGTTTTCAAGGCCAAGCAATATGCCTTGATTAGTTATATCTAACCTGGGCTATTTTTCACCCGGTTAAACTGGATCATCCTAAATATTTCTGCTCTTTACCCTTCCACCTTCTTTTCTCGTGGTTGTTAGGGGTAAGGTAGGCCCAAGTTGTAAGATTTGATGTAATCTCTTTTCATTGTGTGTATGAATATACATGTCTTGACTCTCCTATTTCTCTAGGTGTTTTTACTTTCTAAATATGCTTTTGATATTTTTTCAAACAGATTTTTTTCCTGGATCTTGGCTATTGTAAATAACGCTACTATGAGCATAGGAGACAATACTGTATTAAAGAAGTTTTTAAAAGATGAATGTAAATTCAAGCCTATCTTACTACCAAAACATCAGTTTAGAACTTATGAATGGGAGCTCCATTTCTGCTTGGAATTAGACAGCTACAAAGAATGATGATCCCTTCCAAACTATGAGAAAACATGGGTTAGCTAGTCAGAGAAGGACAAGTACTGTATGATCTCATTTATATGTGGACTCTACTGACCAAAATCATTAATCATAGACATCTTCCTGCATCATTAAAAGGTCTTAATAAGCATTTAAAATGGGATATATATTCCATTATTTGGAATTTTGTAACATTCACCAGAAACTTTTTCAATAATCACTCCTTTTGTAACATTCATAATTTGAAAATCAAAAAGATTCAAATTTGAAGCTCAATTAAAATACAATTTGTAGTCGTTTTCAAGTACATAGAGTTATTTAGATTTTTGATTCTGTTTTTAAAGGTGGATTTTGTTTTTTGGATTTCAATGACTGTGGCTTTTCTTAATTTCAGAATTCCATACGACACAATCTGTCACTGAACAAGTGTTTCCTTAAAGTGCCTCGATCCAAGGATGACCCCGGGAAGGTAGGATTTATTATCTTAAAATAATTGGATTCTTTATTATATATTTGTTGTCATGTTTGTACTGTACCTAAGGTATATGTTTGTATCTAAGCTGTATCTGTTGTACAAAGAAAAAGAACTGGAATGAGAGCATTCAGGTTCAAAATAGCAAGTCCTTCTTCAGCTCACCCCACCTTACCCCTCTCCACCTCACCCCTGTTTTAATTCGCATGTTTCAAGGATCATCCAGGCAGGGAGAGATTCCTTTTTAAGCAGTGGGAAGCTAGCTAGTGTAGAGCTGGTCCTGTTACAGTGTGCTGTTTCTAATTGAGCTTTTGTTTTATTATTTCCTAAAGTGTGTCTATTAAATTTGGTTTCTGAACTGCTTGTTAGGAACCAAACTTTATTATTACACAGAAGAGGTAGATTTGTGTGTAATTGACAAGTGGAAGTAATTGTTACCCTGAAAAAAAATGTTTTTCTGTTATTTCCTCTTGTTCTAGTTGCTGTTTTTTTCTTCTTTGTTCCTTTTATCTCCTGCCACCATCACATTTTTAGTATTTTATCTACAGAGACTTTTTCGTTTGTTTCAATAGTCATGTCAACTGCAGTGCGGCCTGAACTTGGTACTAGTTGCTTGGTTTCTAAGCTCAGAGTATTTGCTTGGACCGTGTTTGATTGTCATGATAAATTACTAGATTGGGATTTTGAGACAGCCTATCTGTTGGCAGGCATGCATTCTTGTTTGGATGTTTAGACTTCTTGTTGTCTTTAGGCTAAGGAAAATTTGTCTCTGGAAAATTTTTTCTAAAAATGTAAGCCTGATTATGTTAACATCCTGCTTAAAATAAGTACTCCCCAGTGTTCTGGAAATGTTTCTTTTATAAAATATCCTTTACTGTGTTTTTTCTTGATTTGCCTTTCTAGCTATGTTTCACTCCATTCAAGACCCACTGTGAGGAACTACTTGAAGTTTCCCAAATGTACTTTTCATACGGTTTTCTCTTTAAGCACAAACTCCCGTTCTCTACTTGTCTGGCTTATTCTGGAGTCTTTTAAGATTGAGCTGCAACAATATGTCTCTGCAGCTCTGCCCTTCCCCCATCAGTCAAATGAGTTTGTTTCCTCTTTTGAGTTTCCGTTACTTTCTCGTCGTCGTCGTCGTCGTCGTCATCACCACCATCATCATCATCATCATCATCATCATCATCATCATCATCGTAGTACCTCGTAACCGTCCTCTCTATCCATGGACTTACATCTCCAATTTATAGTAACTTTCACATGGTAGCTAGGGATCTTTCAAAAATGTTAACCTAATCATTTGTACTGTTTGTTTAAAATCTTGATTAGTTATTTACAGTCCTTATGTTAAAATCTAAATTATGAGGGTAGGATCACGTGTATTTTGTTTACTTGTTAGCCCCGTTGTTTGCACAGTGGCTGAGGAGACACTTTTGTTGAATAAATGAGTACGCTGTATCCTCTGCTAGATGGTTAACTTCTTAAGGTTAGAGATAGAGAGATACTCATTTCTGTTGTAAAGCAGGCACTCTTTAAATAATGAATGTTTTGTAGCACCTACTATGAGCTGCCCCTTCAAGTTGATTCTTAATAAGATTGAATAGATTATTATAATAGTTTTCATATTTGACCCAAGTTATTATTTGCCTATGTTCATAACTCTCCAAGGTGGTAACTAGGAATTGGTGAAATTTTTCTTTCCTTTAAAGCAGGCTTATTATTAAAAAAGAATGATAACTTTTTATATTTGCTTCATTGCAATTTACTATGAGCAATAAGTATACATGAATCTGACTGAAAGGGTTCTTAAGAGTTTACCAATTATCTGTTTTATTAGGAGTTTTATGAAGGCACTTATTGGATTCTGTAAACATGTGGCTCAGATTTAATTTTTAAATGAAGTTTAAATTATTAAACAAAACCCCCACACACATGAATGTATAACTATATTATGAACTAAATTTTAACCAGTTGGAGACCTGTTTAAAAAAATGGTACTGTCAGTTTTTCTTTTGTACAAAACTTAAAGCTTTTCTTCCATCTTAGTTAAATAGTACATGGGGTAAGGGAGATGTAGAAAACACATGTTACTCTTTACAACTATTTTATTTTTTTGAATCAGGATTGTCTTACTAATGTGCAGCCAAAACAAAATACTGAAATAAATAGAATCCTGAGAGGTAAATAAAAGCTTTCAATTTTTACTGTTAGTCTCCAATTTTAAACTTATTGTTTATCAAAACACACATTGTTCTCATTGATTTTGGTGATAATAGTAAATATTGTATATTTAATTTTATAAAGTACATTTTTACTAATAAGAGGGTTTTGTTTCCAGTCTTAAGGTGAGATTTAAATATCCATCGTCCTTACTGATTTTGGTCAGAAGTAAATGTTATAAATCTGATCTTAAAAAATACATTTATATAAATAAAGTCATTTTAATTTTTTACAAGATTTTATTTATTTCATTTTTGAGAGAGAGGAAGGGAGGGAGAAAGAGAGAGAGAGAGAGATAACATTGAAATGTGAGAGATACAAATGAGCTACCTCTTGCAGTCCCACAGCTCACCCACAACTGGGGGCCTGCCCTGCAATCCAGGCATGTGCCCTGAGCAGGAGTCGAACCGGCAACCTTTCGGTTCACAGGCCAGCACTCAGTCCGCTGAGCCACACAGCCAGGACAGGTCATTTTAATTTCTAATACCAAAATAAAATTTTTGTTTAAAAAAGTACCACTGCTTAAAGTCTTGAAAACCTCAGATCTAGCCCATTTTATAGAAGAGGAAACTAAGGCCAATAAATGTGGCTTGCCCATGTTCATCGTAGAGCTAGAACCCAAGTATATTGGCCAGACTTACTTGCAAGTCATAGAAACCCATTGTAGATCAACTTCAGAGAGAAAATATCTATAGTAAGAACCAGGTTCTTAAGTTTTCTTGTCAGGAATTTGTCTTTACATCCCTTAGTTTTCTTTTGGCTACATTTTCAGCCCATTTAGTGTCAGAGATGGCCATCAGCAGCTTTTGGTTCGTTTTCTGCTGGTTTAGTAATAACCCTTAGCTGAAAGAGACCGTCCTCCCCCCAAGTCACCTGGAGCATAGCAAATGCCTTTGAATGCTGAACAAACATAATACGCTTGGTTTCTTGGTTCCTAGACTAGTGCTTTTTCCGCTATGCCAATCTTCCTTGAGAGGGAGGCCAAAATGTTAGTTAAGTTTTGGTACTTATGAATTGTTTTTTCTTTTTGTATTACAGTGTTTCCTGGCATTTGAGGAGCTTTTCCAAAACCACCCTCACCACAGTGGGAGAAAACCATTGAGCCAAGGTGGGGTGGGAGTAGTTTTGGTCGTTGGGTATGGGGTGGACTTTTACCCC
Source organism: Trachops cirrhosus (assembly GCA_028533065.1). Taxonomy (NCBI): domain Eukaryota; kingdom Metazoa; phylum Chordata; class Mammalia; order Chiroptera; family Phyllostomidae; genus Trachops; species Trachops cirrhosus. The sequence goes on along the minus strand of CM052542.1, from coordinate 25,764,618 downwards.
TTAGGATTCAGCTAACTGCTGCCATGGTGCAGATGGGTCCGAGAGGTAGAGGTAGAAGTAGCTCATATAGCATCTTCTTTGCTATTTTTTTATGGTATAGCTTCCCCTTCATTGTATTACCAGAGCGGTATGAAGGCCAGCCTAAGCTTGAAGAGTATTGTTGAATTACAGATATTTTTATATGGCTGTTTATTTCTGACTCAATCCTTCATTTGCTAGAAGTCATTATCATAAAAGCCCTTAATATTTGATACCCTCTCATGTATGTTGATGGTCTGAAATCCATTTTCCTCTGTGCCTTGAAACTAATTTCAAACAGCCACATTATTTTTTTCTTAAAGAAACACAAACAAAATGAAATTATATCTTACATCTATAACTGCTGCTTTTGGGGGGACAGATTTCTATTTCTTCTTTCTTTGATTTCAATCCTGTATCTTCATAGTATAGTCTATCTCCATTTTTTTTTTATTCCTGGCTTTTGTCTCTTTTCTCATTAGCTTTACTTTCTGTATTTTTGTCTGTATTTTTAATCTAATTTGTTTTTTTAAAGTCTTCTGCAATTCACACTTTTGTTACTTAAAGGAAGGTAAATATTTTGCTTATGTTACGGAAAAACAAATCCTATCAGCTAAATTTAGTTTAAGAATATAGAGTTCTCTTTCTTTGCTTTCCACTTAATCTGTGCTCATCCTTGTTTCCTCTCCCCCAGCTCAGAAAAGTAATATTTTTACTTTAAAGGAAATAAAAGATTTTAGGAAATATGGTTAACAATTAATTAGCAGCAATCGGCTCTAATAAAACTGATAGCTAAGAAGTTTAAGACACTATCAAGGGTGCCTACCTGTCCTGGGAAGGATAACTGCAGTGAGTTCATAACAGAGGGTATTTGGGGGAGGGTGTAAGTTTTTCTTGTCTGAGGATGGGACAGTTGTAAAGGCTCAGTGGCTGTGAATATTGGCTCTCCTGGTTTGTGAGGAAACAGCAAAGTCACTGCTACAGAATTAACTTTTGGAGGTTCTGAGACTGTGACTTTTTCTATTCTTGCCCTCTCACAGTATAAGGGACCATAACATAATTGACTAATTTCTTTTTTTCCAAGGGTATTTTTTGGGGGTGATGGTAGTATTGTGTTGTATGTATTTGTAAATTATCTATTATTTGTTGATAATCCTGTTTTGGTCATTTTATTTATAAAAAGATATAGAAAAACTGGAGAGGTTTGAGAGAACATAAGATGTAACATTAAATGATCAACAGTATTGAGTGAATCATAGGTATGTACCCTGAAGAAGGAAGATAAGAGTGTAATTTTAATACTAGTCTAATTTAAGATGCATGATTTTTGTGAGGAGGTAGTTTGCCTCTTATCTGTGTCTTTGTATAACACCAAACATGTAGGACAGTATTGTCCCTTGGCAGTCAGCACCTTACTCAAACTCCTAGGCCCTGTCAGCAAGTACCGATCTGTTTTTTTGTCCCTAAAATTTTGCTTTTCCCAAAATTTATATAAATGGGACTCATACAGTAGGTGGCCTTTTGAGTCTGGCTTCTTTTACTTAGCATAATGCATTTGAGATCCATCCATGTTGTTGTATCAGCAGTTCCATTTTATTTCATATATCCCATTGTATGGGTTTACCGCAGTGATCACCTTTTCAAGAACGTGTGGGCTGTTGCCAGTGATAAGTTCACTTGACCATCAACTTCTTTTCTTTTAATCTTAGAATCAATAATTAATTTGACATATACCGAGAGATAAGAGAATATTGAATTAGCTTAAACTAATAACATAATAGTCATACTGAACTGCTTTGTGAATAATATTAAATGTAGATGAGCTGTTGGAAGTCATTTGTGATATATTCAAACGTCTTTATCTCCATCTAAAAAAAATTTCTGAAAGGATTCTGTTAAGGCACTAAAGATTTTAAAACAAGATATGGACAACTATTAATTACTTATTAGAACATACTGTTTTTAACATTTAGAGGAATCATTTAATACACTATAATCAACATGCTAATTACATATTTTTAATCCATTGATTAAGAGTAAATTCCTTAATGATCTCTCCTGGGCAATAGTTAGCTTAAGCTATTTGTTAATATATTTAAAAGTAAAAAAAACCAAGAATGTTCCGTGGACCTGAGCTGGCATTGGAATAGTTTTTTTCTCATACATTCAGCCAGCTAGCCGGCCAAGCTGCCTGCCTGCCTTTGAGTACCTCCTATGTATTTGACTGGTTCATAGCCTATTTTTGTAGTCTGAGTGACTACTTAACCTTCTGTTTGAACTGGAAACTTCTGGGAATAAGGAGGAGTGCTATTTATTTTTAATTATGCTTAGGCAACAGGTATAAACCAAGACCGAAACTGGGACGTACACTCTATCTATGGTGCATGCAAATGCTGTGCCTTGGAGCTATGGGCATTTACTAGGAACGGCATCCTAAGGTGTTGGAGGGTCAAAAAAAAAAAAAATCTTTTAAACTGGATTACCAAATCTAAACTGGGAGAGTAAAAACACATTTGAGACATGGTACGAAACCAAAGAAATCAGGGACAAAAGGGATCCAGCATTATGCCTGCGACTTCTGACATGGTATGTGAAAGCTAAGAGCAGAGAATAGTCTGTATGGTAACTCACTTTACCAGTGTGCATACATATTTGGCAGTAGGGTTAGTTAAAACATAAAATAGGATTTAGCTATTTCGAATGTTAGGTTATTTATGATAGGGACTGCTTTCCCTAGGAGTATGAAATTAGCTTCTTGGGTTTACTTATATTTCATCAAATAATGGCATTTTCATTAGGCTATTTTTAATCTGAGGACTGTTAAAAGTCACAGCGTGTGATAGAGCAGAGTATTTTGTGTTGACATAAAATTTCTATCAGAAGTAAATTATTGGAATAATTAAAATGTACTTTATTTGAAGCGATAAATATTTTGTAATGATGAAAATAGAGGCATTTAAGGCTATTGTTGACCCTCAACGCATCTAATTCTGATGCATTTTCTGTATTTTGATTACCCTAATTTTCCTGAAGTTTTTGAATTTTCTGCATTATTTGTTTAGTCACCTTTTTTAAGAATGCTGCCTAGTTTTCAATTTGGTGCCACTTTTTTTTCCCTCTATAATTAATCTTTGTTTTAGGATATCTTGAAGTTGGCAGCTGATTTGCTTTTAGAATATATATTCAAAGCTGTACATTCCTAGTTATGATTTTTTGGGGGGGATTTTACAGACAAAGACATTGTAGTCTTTTTCCTCAGGAGCACATTAACCTCTTGTACCAAAATTGTTGATATGAATTAATAATGTTTACATTTGTATATTGCTTTACAGATTAGGTAGTTACTTTACATGCATTATCTCGATCCTTCAAACAATTATATAGTCAGGCTCTCATTTTAGATAGTGATCTTGAAGTCTATAGTAGATTTTTCCATAGTGGATTAGTTCACATAAACATCACATAATCGAACTCTTCACCTAAGTGGGAGACATTCCTTATGTACTCTATTTAATGTCTGGCTTGTTTCACTCAGTGTAATGTCTGTGATACTATTACATATATCATTTGTTTGTTTTTTAATATTGCTAAGTAGTATTCTATTGTACATATATACCACAATCTTTTTTATCCATTTATCTGTTGGTGGATAGTTGGATTATTTCTAGTTTTGGGCTGTTAGGAACAAGTTGCTAAGAGATTCCTGTACAAGTTGTCTATGGACATATCCTTTCACTTCTCTTGAGTAATAGAATAATAGCTTTGTCAAGGGTCGATGAAACACACAAGAACCTGCCAGACTTTTTTGCAATGTGGTTGTATATTTTACTTTCCCAGTAGCAATGCATGAGAGTTTTAGTTGTTCCACATCCTGGTCAAAAGTTGCTGTTACCTGCCTTTTTAGTGGGTACAAAGTGGTACCTCGTTATAGTTTTATTTTTAATTTTCTGATGACCGTTGATGTTGAGCATTTTTCATGTGCTTGCTGGTCATTTGTTTATCTTTTCTTCTGAAGGTTCTTTTAAAGTCTTTGCTTTTCTTTATCCTTTTAAAATTTGGTTGCTATTACTACTGAGTTGTAAGAATTTTGTTTTTGTGTTTTTTACATATCTGGATATGTCTTTTCTTGGATTTATATTGTGTAAATATTTTTTCAGACTTTGTTTTCATAGTGGTGTCTGAAAAAGAGTAGGCGTTCTGTGTTTTGAAGTCTAATATCAATTTTTAATTAGTGGTTAGTGGCTTTTGTGTTTTGTCTGGGAAATCAACCAAAGTCAAGTATTTTCTCTTCTGTTCTCCTTTATAGGTTTTTAAGTTTTATTTTATTGGACATTTAGGTCTGTGATTCATTTCAAATTAATATTAATGGATAGTGTATTTATTTTTCCTGTTGAATTATTCTTTTTCTTTATAAAATGTTACTAATTTCTTAAAATATTGTCTTGAAGCTTCCTTTGATACTAATATAGCCACCACAGCTTTCCTGTGCAATTTCATGATACGGTTTTTCCTAGTTTTTTGCTTTTAGTCTGTAAATGTCTTTGTATTTAAAGTGTGTCTCATATAAACAGCATGTAGTCATTGGCTCTTGCTTTTTAAATTCAGTCTAACAGCCTTTGTAATCTAATTGGAGTTCTTAGTCTGTATTTAATATGATTATTGGTATGATTGCTCTTTCTCTTTTGTTCCTGTGTTGCTTCATTTCTGCAACCTTTAGAGTTAATCTAATAATATATAGTTTTCTATTTCCTCTAGTGACTTCTTATGTATGCTCTTCTTCTTAATTTTTTAGTAGTCATTCTAGGGCTTAATAATGTATACTACTAAGCTATCAAAGTGTATGTAGAGGAAATACTATACTACCTTTCACTTCACACCTCCCACTTCATACCACTTACTGCTTTTTAATTCTAGAATTTTAATTTCATCTTTTTGTATATGTTAAGAGATAATTAGTGAAATGTGTTCAACTAATTGCTTTGATGCTAGAACACTAGGACTTCTGTATTATCTGCAGCTCATTCCTGGACATTAGATATGCCACAGTGAGCCTCTCCTTCACTATGGGTTTTTTTTTTTTTTCCCAATCCTCACCCAAGGACATGCTTACTCATTTTTATTTATTTATTTTTAAAAAATATTTTATTTATTTATTTTTAGAGAGAGTGGAAGGGAGGAAGAAAGAGAGGGACAGAAACATCAACTTATTGTTGTCTTGCATACCCCCTACTGGGGACCTGGTCCACAACCCAGGCATGTGCTCTGCCTGGGAATCTAACTGGCAACCCCTTTGGTTCCCAGGCTGGCAGTCAATCCACTGAGCCACACCAGCCATGGCATGCTTATTGATTTTTAAAGAGAGGGGAAGGGCAAAAGAGGAAGAGGGAGAGAAACTTCTACGTGAGAGAGAAATAGCAATCGCTTGCCTCTCATATTCACCCCAACCAGGAACCGAACCCTCAACCTGGGCATGTGCCTTGAACCAGGTATTGGACACCATGAACTTTTGGTTTATGGGATTATACTCCAACCAATTGATCCATACCAGTCAGGGCTTCACTGTGGGTTTTTATAATAAGATACTGTCTTGAGCTATATAGGGGTTAGGAACCCCATGAAACTGATTCAGTCTTTCATCTAATTCTTCATCATTGATGTTTTGAGATCCTGCATTTTTATGTGAAAACAAAGTAATTATAAGAAATGAAATTTTTAAAAAATAAAATTATTTTAATGATAAATAACTTGGATTAGTTTGTCACCTCCACTGTTCTCCTCTCTCTAATGTCTGCTTACCATTGCTCCATTTTATACATCGTTGCTTGGTACACAAGTAAAAACACTACATTTTCAACTCCAGTCCTCAGCTTTGTGCCTCTAAACTTTATATTCAAGTTATGTTCCATTATTTATCTTGTATTTATTATGGCAGTTTTATATCTTCACATTTTTGCTCATACTCTTCATTGTATCTAAAAAATAGTCTTTCTTTCCATCTTACTCATCCTTGGATGCCCAGCTCAGATGTCAGCATGACTCTGAAAAGGAGGTAACCTTCTTTTTTCTCCCTTCTCACCTTCTTTTCTTGCTCTTTTTTTTAATCTCTCTTTTTTTTAATTACCATAGCTCTTAACAGTTGACCTTACAACTGTTAATGCTCCTGAATGATGTACTACTTGTATTTTGATCTGTTCCACTCCACTCAGTTGTGAGTTTTTGCTGACAAGGACTGGGTCTGTGACATTTTCATAGTGTCTGATATACATAGCAGATACTTAATGTTTATTATAAGAATGATGTTTCTCTCTTCCTAGGTAACTAAGAAGTATGGTAGTAGTTTGTTCTTTTTAAACAAACATTTCTAATTGTGCATTAATTCTCTTGCTATTTTAAGTTATGGCTGGTTTTTAGGTGTTCTAGAAATTGTCACTTTGCTTTCTTTTGATCAGTAAGGCAGGGGTCAAAAATTTATTTCACTTTCTTAACATTAACTGACATACTTTAAATCTGAGAGAGATTTTGGAATTCTTATTTTTCAAGTAGGTGAACTGCTTGACTTTCTCTGACATTAATGACTATTTAGAAATTTTATCACAGACTGATATGGTCCAAAGTAAACAACCAGAAGTCGAGAGACCTGAGTTCTTTCTGGGCAATACCATTGAGTTTGCTTTGTGACAAATGACTTCTGACTATATTGGGCCTACCACTGCATTAAATTAGAGCTTCTTGATTCCTGTTTTTTTCTTAATTAAGACAGTATTTTTATTGAGATATAATTCATATAACATAAAATTTACCATTTAAAAGTGTATAATTCAATAGTTTTTAGGGTATTTACAGAGTTGTGCAATCATTACCAGTATCAAATTCCAGGACATTTTTGTTTTGTTACCTCAGAAAGAACTCTGTCCTTTAAACAGTCACTCCTCCACCCCCCCCAACTACTAATTTATTTTTCATCTCTATGGATTTGCCTATATTGTACATTTTATGTAAATGGAATCATATGATATATAGCTTTCTGTGTCTGGCTTCTTTGATTTAGTGTAAAGTCATATGTGTTGTAGCATGTTGTAGTATGACTGAATGATATTCCATTGTATAAATATACAACAGTTACGTCTGTTCATCATATGATGGGCATTTGGGTTTTTTTTTTTCTTTTGGCTATTATGGAAAATGCTGCTATGATCATTTGTGTACAAGTTTTGTGTGAACATAATTTTTCATTTCTCTTGGATGTGTTTTCATTTCTCGAAGAGTAGAATTGCTAGATCATATGTTTAAACTTTTGAGGACCTGCCATACTGTTTTTCAAAGTGGCAGTACCATTTAAAATTTTCACGATTATAAAGTTGTTAGTTTTTCACATTCTTGCCAACACTTTTTATTTTGTCTTTTTGATTGTACTTGTAGCCATCTCAGAGTGTGGAGGTGTTATCTCATTGTAGTATGGTTTTGATTTGTGTTGCCCTGATGTGCTTATTGGCCTTCATAGATCGCCATTGCAGAAATGTCTATTCAGATTCTCTGTCTGTTTTTTAACCAGGTTGCCCTTTTATTAGTGAGTTGTAAGTGTTCTTTTTATATATTTTAGATACTAGCTCTTTATCACATATATGACTTGGAAATTTTCTTTCCATTGTGTGAGTTTTATTTTCACTTTCTTGACAGTGTCCATTAACAAAACAAAAGTTTTATGTGTTGATGAATTTATCAGTTTTCTTTTGGTTGCTTGTGCTTTTGGTGTCATAATCTAAGAAACCATTGCCTAATCCAAGGTCATGAAGATTTACACTTACTTTTCTTCTAAGAATGTTAGCCCTTACATTTAGAGTTTTGATCCACTTGAGCTAATTTTAATTTTTATATATGTGTGTAGGGGGGGCCCAATTTCATTCGTTTGCATGTGGCTATCCATTTTTTTTTTTCAGCACCATTTGCTGAAAAGATTATACTTTAGTCATTTGTATTATCTTGATAGCCTGTGGAAAATCAATTGACCCAGAACATACAGGTTTATTTTTATATTCTCAGTTCAAATTACTTTTACTTTATAGCACGTATTAAAATCAGAAAGTGTGAATCTTTCAAGTTTGTTCTTTTTAAAGATTGTTTTGACTATACTAGGTCAAATACATGTATATTTTAAGATCAACTTGTCAGTTCCTACAAATAAGATGACTGGGATTTTGGCAGGAATTGCATTGAATCTATAGATCAATTTGGGGTATACTGCTATCTTAATATTAAATTTTCCAAGCCATGAACCACAGGATATCTCTCCATCCTTTATTTCTTTTAACTTAAGGAATAACATGGGTTTATATAAAAAGAAATAGAGGTATACATAAAATTAGAGCTGTAGTATCTATAGGCCCATATAGCTCTGGATGTTCTGAATATTTTAATATTTTAAATTACTTTAATAATAAATTCATTGTGTCTTCAAATATGACATTCATCAGAATTAAGTTTAGCAAACATTTATTGTTAATAACTCTATGGTAGGTACCAAGTTTGGCTGTGGAGATACAAGAAATGAATATGTCACTGCCATTAAAACTTCTGGTCTAGTGAAGAAGTCATTTATAAACAGAAAATTTGATATGATATACCAGGTTCAGAGATCAGGATTTTTTGAAAGTTGTTCACCCACTCTTCATAGTGTAAAGCTTCTCCGTAAAAGTGATTATAAATTGTGTATTAGCACAACTTCTTTCACTGTTGTTTAGTTGTGATAGTTTGTAGAGAACTTAAAAAAAAATAAGTACTATAAAGGTTCTTAAGACTTTGAACTTTGGATTGTTTGGTATTATGATAATACATTTTTAGTAAATTTTCAGGATTTATGAATTAATTACAAGAAAACTTAAAATCAGCATGCCACCTAAAGTATTAAAGGGAACAGTTTTCTTAATGTCTTACTCTTTTCTGTATGCGTTACGACTTCAGTCCCAGATCTTCTCACTTGTTTATGCGATGGCTCCATTTGGCAGTTCTTTTGAAGCCTGTGAACCCCTTCTCAGAATAGTTTTACAGGTCTAACCAGAATATACAGAATAAAAAGATAAGCAGTTATATTAAAATAGTTATAAAAATACTATAGCAAATTTGTGATGTAATAATCTATGCTTCCTTGGTAACATTAAATTATAAAATTGAACAAAATTTAATATGGTAAATAAAAGCAGAGATAAATAAAGAGTAGATATTTTGAGACAAAAGCTATTAATGTGATAGGAAACAAACTGATTTTTTAGATATTGGTAAACTGTGGTTTGCTCTTTACATTCATAATGGAAGGAACCCTTCAGACTGAGACTTACTTTTTACTTGTATTCCTAGTACTAACATTGGACTAGCACATGGTCAACCCTTGATGAACTGTCACGAAGAGAAGGGTTGTTGCCTTTCTGGAATCTGCCCAGAGTTTGAGACCTTTAGCCAGTTTGGATAATTCAGCATGTGTCATTTCCCCGTTGTTGGGTTAGATAGTATTTAGGTTATGTCCAGGTATAGCTTGTTCTTGCATTTTATTTTTAATAGTAAGCTTCATTAAAATTGTTTTAGCTATTGTTATTTTTTATTTGCCTTATGCAGAATAGGAATTCAGCAAATGTTAAATGAAAGGGTAAATCTTTGGAATTACCCAATGACCCAAATTACTTATACTTTGGAGACATACCTCTTTAATAATTAAATCAAAGCTGTGCTAGATTTTAAATTTTTGACCCTAAAAATTTAGTATTTTTCCAAATATTTGTGTACTTGCTCTTTGATAGAAATTGTAGGAGGTGAGACAGAATAAGATTAATACAAAACAATATGTGGTCAAATTTTGAAGGAGGAATATTTCATGTGTATTTTATTTAATTCTCTGTATACTGTCAGGGTCCATTGGACCCAGTTTAGTTTTTCACTATGAATTTTGAGCAGTTCTGATATGTAAAGATGATTATTTTATGACTTATATTCATTCTTAGAATCCTTCCAAAGAACAAATAGAAAATTTACTTTAAAAACTAGAATACTTGTAAAACTTACTCTATCTTACAATGACCATATGTGATTCTTTTATAAATCTTGCATACATTATGTCATTTTACTGATTTCATTTTTCTTAAACTTTGAAATGAATTTCATCATCTTAAGAATTATTTCATTAGTGCCCATCAATATTTTCTCCATCATGCCCAAATACTGAAATAACAGGAATACAAAAGAATGATTGAATGACCTAGAAGGATGATGCAGTAATGAAATCATCACTATTATTTTTCTGTTATTTATTTATTTATGTATCTATCTATTTATTTAATGTTTTATTTATTTTTAGAGAGAGAGGAAGGGAGGAAGAGAGAGAGGGAGAGAAACATCAGTGTGTGGTTGCCTCTCACATGCCCCCTACAGGGGACCTGGCCTGCAACCCAGGCATGTACCCTGACTGGGAATTGAACTGGTGACCCTTTGGTTTGCAGGCTGGCATTCAGTCCACTGAGGCACACCAGCCAGGGCTGGTTTTCTTCTTTTAATTGTATTTTTTCATTACTATTTATTCCCCCATACCCTCTTCCGCCTCCACCCACCTGCCTCCCTCACATAAACACCACACTGTCATCCATGAGTTCTTTCTCCTTTTTGCTCTATCCCTCCATCCTCCAACTATCCCCACCTTGCCAACCCCTCCTCTCCCCTCCCTGAAGCTGTCCTGCTGTTTGTGAGTCTCTCTGTAATTTGCTTGGTAGTTCAGTTTTTTCATTAGATTCCACATAATCAGTTTTCTTTTCATGTTGCCCAAAATATTACATCTTTCAAGAAGGCATAATAAAACTATATAGATGCTGTCTTAAATCTTTTTTCTTTTAGCTTTCATTGGACATAGTTGAGAGTTTACTTTTTTTTTCCTGCTCATAATGATAAAGAAATGAAAGTTGACAGGAAAATTGTATACTATTTTCAGTAGAATCAGAAGATGAACGTAAAGATAGACAGTAGCATTCTAGACTCTAATTATGATGGTTAAATTGGGTTGATGATATCCTACACTAATTTTCCCAAACCAGAGTAATACTGAGTTAATGATCTCTTTCTAAAGAAAAAAAAGTGTGCTATATTTGCATCCATTTAGTCATTTAGCAAGGTCTTCATCATGCAGTATTTTGTGACTAGAATCATCACATTTTCACCTTTTATAATGTTTGTGCACCAAAAACCACTTGAAATGATTCGTAAGTGGACAAATCTTGAAGTCTAATGTGTATACAGAAGTGCTTGCAAGGAAATAGATGCTGTAAGAAATGAAAAAATTAATTGGAGTCATCATTCTATTTGGTGTTTATAAACCCAATATGAAAATATTTTTTGCAATTATCTACCAGAGGTGGCCATCTTTCAACAAAATTCTGAGACATCAAAAATTTCAAAAGTATTGCATTTTGAACATGTAAGTACAAGAAACAGAAGCAATAAAATACTAGAATCTATTAAACATGTATCTGATATCTGGAATCACTATTGCCTTTTGATAGTAATATATAAGAAAAAGAACTAGAAGTAATAATAAAATAGAACATTTTAGAAATTGTAAACCAAGAATCAGTATTTACAGATAGATGTTTTAGTTTTGTGCATGACAGTTGAAAATTAGTTCCACTCCAAAGATCTTGACCATTTTAGTATATTTACCTTCAAAACCAGGAAAATTTGAATATACTAAATATAATATGTATTATTTCTAAGATACAGAAAATTTGAGTTTGCAATCATTTTCACTTACAGTGGTTTGTAAACTGTTGTCAGTTAAGTTTTGGTATTTTTCTTTATGTTTTATTTTCAACTTTAATAAAAACCGAGTATAAAACGTTTTTCTACTTAATTTTGAAACTGATAGCTGAGCTTATTATGCAAGATCATCATTTTCACTTTTAGTGCTAGATTTCTCTAGCGTCTATATATTTTTTCCTTGTTCTTGACAAGCTTGCATCCAGCTGGTAGACTCATCAGCTGACATGCAGTGACTGCTTTGAAAAGATAACAGGGAAGAAGGCCCCAGTAGTGTGGGTGGAAGTTCAGATACCTGAATAGACTAGGATCTGGGAAGGCCTGGCATCATACTCTGATATTCGTGGCACAGTTCGTTCAACAACTTTTTTTTTTCTTTCTTCAACAAATGTTTATTGAGTACTTGTTTTGTGTCTGACATTGTGCCTGTCACAGTAATATAGAAAATAAGTTTCTACCCTTAAGGAAGTCATAGCCTAGAAGAGATACAGACCTTTAAGTAATGTGAAGTGCAATCCATGGTCTAAATATATAGAAAGTATAGAGATCTTGCAGAAGGGAGGGAGTGATGAATTCTTTTAGATAACATCTGAGCTAGATTTTGAAGGTGGAATATGAGTTTGTCAGAGCGCATATTATAGGTAGTGGATCATAGGGTGGATATTACAGGCGATGAGATCAGCATGTAGAGCAGACACAGATGTGTAAAAGAACATGATATGTTGAAGGAACAACGAGCAAACAATTCACATTAGGCACAGAGTGTGAGGATTGGGAGATGAAAGCTCATGGGCAAATATTGCCTGAAAAAGTAGCCTGGGAAGATTAATGAAATAATGAGGCAAAGACTAAACTTTAATACTGTCACTGAGATTATTATATAACCAGGACATGCATTGTATTTCTGTTTCTGAAACTCGTATCTTCCTCCCTCCCTTCTTTCCTTCCTTACTCTTTCCTGTCTTACCCTCCCGCGCATGTGTGTGCATGCATGTATGTGTAGACAATAACTGAGGAAGAAAGGAACTAAGGCCAAGGCCTGGTCCTGGCTCTCATATCCTTGGGTGAGCAAACCACTTTGTCTCTGAGCTTTGGTCTCCTCATCTGTATAATGAAACTTTATGTATAACAAACTTTATGATCTATGCTTTTCAAAATATTTTTTCAGGCAGTCACAGTTTCTGAGTGCCTGGAACACAGTAGGTGCTCATATGTATTTTTGAATGAGTGGTTTGAGAACTTATATTACAAAGTAAGATTTCCTGGCTGGTGTGGCTCAGTGGATTGAGTGCCTACCTACGAACCAAAGGGTCCCTGGGTTCAATTCCCAGTCAGGGCTCATGCCTAGGTTGCGGGCCAGGTCCCCAGTATGGGGTGTGCAAGAAGTAACCATACATTGATGTTTCTCTCCCTCCCTTCCCCTCTCTCTAAAAATAAATAAATAAAATCTTTTTTTTAAAGTAAGATTTATGTGTAGACCATTGCTTCCCAGGATACACTTATTCATAAAATGTGTTCAAACAGTTTGTCTTTATAAATTGTTTCACTTACCATTTGGATTTATGAGGTCTCAGGGTGCAGAAATCACAGTATCTTTATACATAAAATTCTGTTAGTCTTGAATGTCATATGCTGTTGTAATTATATGTGTTCAATTAAAAGTTAGCATATATTTTAAAATGTGTTCAGTTGATCATTTCTCTTTTTGTTGGTGGCAGAAGTTCTTGAACTTGGCTTCCTTAGTTTGTGATTTATTTTGCCTTTAACAGTCTCGTTAAAAGTGGACTTTCTCATATGAACTTGACTTTTCTCAGTTCAAAACTAGTGTTTCTCTCATGTTACATTTGTTGTATCTATAAAATGTTTGCTTCTGAAGCAGAGGATTGTAACAATCCATTTTAATGTTACAGAGTTGCTGTGATATACTGTTTAAATAATTTATTTCTTCACCTTTAGGGATCTTATTGGGCAATAGACACCAATCCGAAGGAAGATGTGCTGCCTACTCGGCCAAAGAAGAGAGCACGATCTGTCGAACGGGTAAAAGCTCTTTGTTTAGTCTGTGACAGTGTTATTATGTCAGAAATACAGATTTTAAAATTTCATTTCTAGTATGTGAGTATAACCATGATGAAGGCCGTGCATTAATCTGTATAGCATTATCTGTTTTTTTCAGAGCATTTTCAAATTTGTTATTTTATTTGATCCTTAACATCTCTGAGTGAGGTGGGATTTTTAGGAATTAAGTAAAAGGTGTATTTAATTTTTTGTTTGTTTTTGATCTTTCTGTAATTTGGGCACACCTGTTGTCTGAGACTTGAATCCAGGTTTCTTAAATTTTAATTTTGAACTCTTTCCTGTGGCATCTACAACATTGAAGACTGGTTTTAGTTAACAAAACTATTCCCTTTCACTGCTTATACTCTGATTACATTGGATTTTCCTGACTGTCTTTAAAATTCTTTTTCTGCTTCCAACCATGTAATAATTATTTTATACACAAAATCTCCTAAGTGTGTGTAAGATAACTCTTACTTGGTTAAAAATTAATTTGCAAGAATGAAGGAGATAAAGTAGCTCTAGTTGGTATCCTAAGTTGTTTATTGTGACAAGTTTAGTCAGCACTTACACTGTCACCAGACATTAACTTTACCTTTCAGCTTTCTCATTGTACATTTCCAGCATCTCAGCTTACACACACACACACATTCTAACCTACTATTCCATTTTAAATGTTAGCTGCATCGTGTAGCTTTTCCTCATTTACTCATTTGCATTCTTGCAGAATTTTTATCATATTTTTAATAGGCTTTCTCACAATTTGTAGAAATCTCTTAAGTGTGTGTGCTTGATCCCGTTATGTTTCTTTCATATATTGGTTGTTACAAAAAAATGCTGCACTGAACATGTGGATGTATATGTCATTTTGATTTAAAGTTTTGGGTTTCTTTGGATAAATACCCAGAAGTGGAATTGCTGGGTTCTTCTTTGTCTCTTGCTGTAGCTTTTGTTTTAAAGTCTATTTTTTTCTGGGATGAATACTGCTTCCCTAGTTTTTGTGTTTTTTTTTAATGAAATAACTTTTCTATCCCTTTTTTTCAGTCTATGTGCGTCTTTTGATCTGAGGTGAGTCTTGTAGACAGAGTATGTAAGGGTCTTATTTTGTTATCCATTTAGCACCATATATTTTTTGATGGGAGCATTTAACCCATTTGAATTTAAAGTAATTGATATATATTTATTGCCATTTTATTATTCATATTTTTAATTTTTTCCTTCTTCTTAAGAAAAACCCTTTAACATTTCTTGTACTAGTTTGGTGGTGGTGAACTCCTTTGGCTTTTTCTCATCTGGGAACTCTTTATCTGACCTTTTATGCTAAATGATAGCTTTCTTGGTAGAATAATCTTGGTTGTAGGTTCCTGCTTTTCATCATTTTGAATATTGCTTGCCAGTCTCTTTTAGCCTGCAAAGTTTCTGTTGAAATATTAGCTGACAGACTAATGGGAGCCCCCTTGTAAGTGACTGACTGCTTTTCTCCTATTGCTTTTAATATTCTTTCTTTGTCTTTAGCATTTTAATTATGATGTGACATGATGTGGGCCACTTTGAGTTATCTTGTTTGGGATTCTCTGCACTTTCTGGACTTGTATGTCTATTTCTTTCACCAGGTTAGGCAAATTTTGTGTCACTATTTTTTCAAATAGGTTTTTGATTCCTTGCTCTGTCTCTTCTCTTTCTGTCACCCCCATGATACAAATGCTTGTTCACTCGAAGTTGTCCCAGAGGCTCTTTACACTATCCTCATTTTTATTGATTCTTTTTTCTTTCTGCTGTTCAGATGAGGTGTTTTTCAGCTTTTTTATCTTGCAAATTGCTGACTTTTACCCTCTGCTTCCTCTACTTTACTGTTGATTCTTTGCAATGAATTCTCATTTCAGTTATTTTATTCTTTATTTCTGACTGGTTCTTTATGTTTTTTATCTCCATTTTATGTTTCTATTTCTTTGTTGAATTTTATGCTAAGTTCATTGACTCTTCCCTTAAGTTCATGGAGCATCCTGATAACCAGTGTTTTGAACTCTGAATCTGGTAGATTGTTTGTCTCCATTTTCTTTCTTTTTCTGGAGTTTTGTTGTGTTCTTTCATTTGGGATATGTTTCTTTGTCTCCTCATTTTGGTTGCCTCCCTATGTTGGTTTCTACCTATTAGGTATCTTCCAGTCCTGGTAGAGGGACCTTATATACTAGGTGTCCAGCAGGGCCCAGTGGCATAGCCTCCCTAGTCACCTAGCTGGGCATGCCAGGTATGCCAGGTATGCCCCCCATGTGGGCTTTGTGTACCCTCCTGTTGGAGTTGAGCCTTGATTGCTGTTACCATGTTATGGGAGGGATTTACCCCCAGGTTGATCTGCTGCAAGGACTGGCCTTATCTACAGCAGAGGAGCTGCTGTGCAGGGGCCAAGACCATAGGGCAGGATTTGCTTCAAATGGGATCTGATGCCAGATGAGTCTGCTTCTTGAGTGTGTTGCTGGTAAAGGTTATTGGATGGTGCTCTGGTATGGCCTGAAGCTGTCCACCAGGTGTGCTGGCTTTGGGGCCTCCTGGGGGGTGTGGGTCAAGATCAGCTGACTCTTTGCTCTGTCCAGGGCCACCCCGCATGACCTGCAGAGCAATCTGTAGATGGCTCCTGCTTGTTGTGGGCTTGGAGGTGCTAAGGAGAAGCCAAGCTGCAAGCTGAGGCTGGCTGCCCCTAGTGCTGGGCCTGGGGCCACTTAGCAAGAGGTATGGGGCCTGCTGTGGCAAGATGCTTCTTATTTAGGGTTTGAGAGATTTTAGGAAAATCGAGAGCATGAGCCAAGACAGGCCATTCGTATGAATATGCTACTGGAAAGGGTTTGGGTATGGCCTTAGAATCACGATGGTGGCACAGACAGTGTTGGCCGGGTTGATGGAGACTCAGATTGGTGCTCACCTGCTGACTCTTATGTGGGGAGGCTCATCAGAGGAACAGTGGGCTCTGCCAGCTCTTTTGTCTGGAGGGAAGCTGCCCCTCTAGCTGTTGCCCTAATGCTGAATAATTCAGTTCCTCTCTATATTGTCCGTGGTGCCTTTCGAGCTTTGCTGCCCCAGCTCTGGAGCTCAGAGTAAATGAGTTTGAGTAAGTTCTTGTGTGGGTCCTTTAAAAGGAATGCCTGGCACTCTAGAAGTCCTCCATTTCACTGAGCCATAATTTGAGCTGGTTTTCCCAGTGAGAAATTATAGGGACTTGTTGGCCCTGGAACCCTTGGTGGAGGGACCTGGTGTGGAGCTGGGGCCCATTATTCCTCAGGGAGGAACTCTGTAGCCACATGTGAGTGTGGGACTAGCCTGTTTGGCTTCTACCCGTCTTGATGTGGCTGCTTCTTTATGTCCTTAGCTGTGAGACCTCTGTTCAGCTAGACTTCAGGCAGTTCTGAATGATGGTGGTTCTGTAGTTTAATTATAATTTTGATGTGGTTGTGAGAGGATGAGAGTACCACATTTACCTACTCTTCCATCTTGACCAGAATCTTAACCTTTTGTGTTTTGCTTTTTAATTTGGCCTTGTCTGTTCAGTTCAACCAAAGGATATGTTGCTTTTTTACTAATGAAAAGTGCTCTATCCACTGGAAACTGCTTAGGGTAGAAAAAAGCAAAATTAGCTCAGTATTTTTTTTCTTTTAAGACTGGCAAGCACTTACACTATTTCAAGGAAACTGATGTCAAAGAATAGAAGAAAGGGAACTTGGGTCATAGACAGTTCTTTGTTAAAGAACTGCTTTGAGAGAATGGGTGCTCTTTGTTCATTCTGTGATTGCCTCTCCCTTTTAAAAAAAACTTAAAACTTGTGTCTTGGTTATTTTGTAATGTTACTCATTGCTCATAGGAACCTGTTCTGCTAAAGTGATTCTTAAGTGTGTGAGGCCTGTCAGGAGGTCCACAAGGTCAAAACTTTGTTCATAATAATACCACAATGTTCCATGACTTTTTTACTTACTAATTTTCCCAGAGGTTATATGACCTGTGATTTTATTATAGATCAAATGTGTAGAGGTAGATATGAGAATCTAATAGTTTCCTGTTAAGTCAAATATTAAAGCAATTTTTAAAAACTATAAAACGATCCCATTCGTCCAAGTTTTTTTGTTTTGGAGACTATTTTTTCGTATAAAACAGTATTTAATATGCAGTGCATTTGTTATTGTTGATTTTAAGTAAATTAATAAAAATTTTCAGTTTTAAGTTCTAATAGGTAAATATCAATAGGTACAACTCACATAAACAAAAGCTCTTTGGGATCCTTAATTATTTTTAATAGTGTAAAGGGGTCTTGCAACCAAAAAGTTTGAGAACTGTTGTGTTAAAGGAAGATTTCATGTCTATCCCGGGAGACATTTCTTCTGAGAAGGGAAAAGATAACTGTAGTGATTTGAGTTCCCCTAGAAGTAGACAAGGATTGAGCACAGTTAGTTTGAGGGATGATCCTAGGGAAGTGGGGCAATTATCAAGTCAATTACCACTGTAAGCATTTGGAGCTTACTGGGAGCCAGAAATGCTTGGGAGCTCTGGAGCATTTAGAACCATGGGCAACAAGCTGTTGTATTTATGGATCAACTCTTCCCCCCGCGAATGAGTGATGCTGCTGGGGACATGAGCTTTTCTGCACTTCTGGCATGCCCTACACAGAGCCAAAGCATCTTCCCCAACCAGAAAAAACCTTCAGGCAGAGGGTTGCAGATGTTTGTGGTAAGCAGCCTTCAGAGTGTAGAAATGAACTCAGAGGGAATATGGTTGTGTTCTGACAGCAGTTGCTATAAGCCTTGTGTTTTCTGTTGGTGGAGTGTGTGTGGGTGTGTTTTCAGATCTATGTGTATCCTTGCTTTTTATTTTTCACAGCCTCCTGCATTTCCATAGCCTTTGACTTAGTTCTTAAATTGGATGCTATCACTACCCCAAATACTAGAAATCCTTAAAAAAAATCCCTCTTGTCTTTTCAAGGTGTGCATGGGTATAGTATTCTTCTTAAATTAGTAGACTGTAGGTGCATCATGTGGAGTGTATTATTTCTTGCAATTCAAAGACTCTTCCTGGTCACTGCTTAGTGTTTGCCTAAGTTTCTCATTCAGGTTTTAAAATACAAGTAAAATTTATTACTTTTAAGGAAGTAGTTGAAAAGGCTGTATGTAACTTGCTTATGGGCTGCAAAGTCACATATTTTCTGTGTTTCTCTTGTATGCTTAGCACAGGTAAAGTGCTTTGAAAGAATTAGAAATAGGAAATAATGCCCCTGCTAGAAATGTAAAATATCTGAACAGTGGTGAGGATGCGGGGAAGCCAGTGGCAGAAAAAGGAAATTCTAAAACAACGACAACAACAACAACAACACAGTGACAGCCCTTTAGATTGTATTGTATTTTACCTGCATTTAATGATCTGAAGTTTCTGTGATGGTTTAAGAACATAGTAAGATTATTAGCAAAACCAAGTCATGTTACAGAGTTGTGAGATTCATTTTAAGAACAAGATATAGGGGAAATAACTAATAGCCTGGAAGTTAAGAGACCTAATTTTAAACTTATATGTTATAACTTAGATGTTTAATTTTTTTGGCCATAGTTCCTATATATATATATATATATATATATATGTAAGTAGGTTGTCAGCTGTATAGGCCTGGGAGAGAATCTCCCTTCTGAAATACCACCAGAGTAAAGGCCCTGAGATAGAAACATACTTGGCAGGAGGAACAACAAGAGGCTACTGTGGATAGACTGGTGTATGTGAGGAGGGAAGAGTAGTAGGACTTGACATTAGAGAAGTAAGCAGTAGGGGCAGGAAGAAAGTGTTTCAGGCTTTTTGTATGCTTTTGTAATGACTTGGGTTTTATTCTGAGGGAGGTGGAAAGCCATTGGAGGGATCTAAGCAAAGTGTGACCTAGTGTTACTTACATTTTAATAGGATCTCTCTAGCTGCTATGTGGGGAATAAGCTGTAAAAGGGTAGAAGCAGGCAGATCAAGAGGAAATTGCTGATAGTTCCTGCTTAACTCTTCTAATACATTGTGTGGAAATTATTTGAGGGAGTAAAGGCCAGATAGCTGTGTATAAACTCATTGTTATAAATATATTGACCTCTGCAAAAAACACATAATTTGCAATTATCCAGCTTTTGTTGGCACAAAAATGAGGGAATACACATTAATTTTTCTTTAGTAAGAGCTAAAGCATGTGTTATAGTTCAAAGATGATTAAAAATTTAATCAGTAAGATACCTGGAGGATGGATGGTAAATAGAGGGCAGTCTTTCAGACAGGATACTGTCCATCTTGCTACATATTTGAGATGGTTGTCATTGTGCTATTTGTGTCCCAACTCCTTCCATTATTACACAGAGAGGTCTTGTAGATTAAGTGATGCCCCACTGTGTGTGTTCCTTCTCTGAGTCTGAGTCCGAGTGAGGGTTAAATATGTAAGTGAGCAGAGGAAGGAGTGCAAGCTACATCCCTACTCTTAGAACTCATAGAACTGAAAAAGCATTTATTTCAAAAAAGCATTTGGCAAATGTGTACTGAGTATACATTATATGGGAGGCACTACGTGTTCCCAGAAGAGATATATGTAAATAGAATTTTCTGGAAATTCTAAAGGTGGAGGAAACCTATTTAATGAGGAGATATAGACCAGAAATTTTTTCATGAAGGATCATTTTGATGAATGGGTAGGATTTAGTTGTTTGTTTTTATACTTGAGAGATAGTCTATATACAGTTAATTGAATATTTAAAGTTTATAATTTGAGGAGTCTTGACATGTGAAATTATCACCAGTGTCAAATAAACACTTCTGTCACTCCCCAAAGTTTTCTCATGCCCCTTTGTAATTCATGCCTCCTTCCGTTCTCATCCTCTGGCAACCCTGTTTTGGGGAGAATAACATCTTAACAATATTGATTATTCCAGGCCATGAAAATGTACTATCTCTATATTCATTAGGTCTTTAATTCCTCTCAGGAATGTTTTAGTTTTCAGTGTAGAGGACTTGGATATTTCTAGTTAGACTTAATCCTGAATATTTTGTTTTTGAATGTTATGAACACTTTTTAAAATCTGTTTTCCAGTTGCTTGCTGCTAGTATATAAAAATGTAATTAATTTTTGTATTTTCTAATCTTGTTCTAGTAGTTGTTTTGAAGATGCCTTGGGATTTTCTATATTAGCAATTATTTCATCTGCAAATAGACAGTTTTCTTGTTCCTCCCCTTCCGTCTCCCCGTATCTCCCCACTTTACTGCAGTGACTGGAATCTCCAGTACAGTGTTGAATAGGAGTGGTGTAGTGTAGGCATCCTTGCCTTTTTCAGTCTTAAGGGGAAAATGTTTAGTCTTTTACCCTTAAGTATGACATAAGCTGAAGGGCTTCTGTAGGTGCCCTTTTTCTGATTGAGGACATTCTTTAGTAAACCTAGTTTGAGGTTATACCTAAAAAGCCAGTAGATAAATTAGAATACAAAATATATCTAAATAATCTAAAAGAAGAGAGGGAAACGGTGGAAGAAAGGAACTAAAAACATAGAGGTGAAACAAAACAATTTAGATCTAAATCTAACAATATCAATAGTTGCATTAATGTTCAATGTCTAAAAAGCAATAAAAAGGCAGAGATTGTCAGATGCTAAAAAAAGCAAGACTCAGCTAAATGACTATAAGAGTCAAAACTTGAAATACACAGACACAGATGAATTGAAAGTAATACATGGAAAAATGTATACCATTCAAACAGTAAGCATAAAGGAACAATGACAATATTAACATCAGATAAAAGACTTTTAAGACAGAATATATCGGAAATTTTAAAAACATTTGATAAAGGCATAATCAATGAAGACATAATTATAAATGTGAATGTGACTAATAACAGAGCTTCAGAATACTGGAAGCAAAAACTGATAAAAATCAGTAAAGAACATTGCAATACATTATCAAATGTGTTGATCTAATTGATATTAGAGAACACTATACCAAACAACCATAGAATACTTATTCTTTTCAAATGCACACAGACATTCACCAAGACACCAGCACATGTTGAGCTACAAAACAAGTCTCAATAAATATGTAAAGATAGAGTAATTTGCATGAAATCACACAACACAGGCTTGCCTCTTCCTACCAGTGGTGATTCGTGAGAATTAAATAGTGAAGCAGTAGTCTGGACTGCAGTGACTGAGTTGAAGCAGAGGAATTTGAGATGTGTAGCTTTCTAAAGTAAATCTTGCGTGAATTTAGGATAGCTAAGTTGGCTGGCACCAAAATTGAGGCATAGGCTCTTTGTAGTTCCTCCACTTGTCTTTTTGAAGCCCCTTTCCATTTTCACCGCACTCTTATTGTGTACCCCACACCTAAGTGCTAGGTTCTACCTTCTAGGGGTGACCCTTGTCTTTTCCTTTTTCCATTTCAGTCAAGATGCCTATTCCCTACCCTTGTAGATTACCTGATGAAAAAAAATTTATGCTGAGGAATTAAGTGATAGATTAATCTTAGAAATACGCCTCACTGAAATTGCTCTTTCTCATCCAATATGATCTTTTAAAAATGTGTGTTTGATTGGGATTGTGTGAGACAAATATTTTTTTGCCAGAGAGGGAATATAGACAGAACTAGCATAGGCACAAATCATTTCTATCTGCCCTTCTTTAACTTTCACCATTCAAGTTAAACTCTTTTAAGGGCTCACCGAAGCAGTAAAAACTTTCTCGAGAGAGTTGTCACAATATCCAGAATTCTAAATGTGGAAAACCCTCTATAACTGATCTTGACATCCATGCTGGTTTTATAAACAGTACATATGAAGTTGTGTTATTTAGGATATTGTTCAGTTGCACTAACAGGCAATGGAAGAAAAAAAAAACAGAGTTCTAAACCAGAGAGATTTAGTTTTCTTAGGTGGTAAAAGTGCGAGCTGATAGTGGATCAGACAGATAACCAGTTCTGTTCCACAAGGTCATTCAGATGTCCATGCTTCTTCTAATCTTGCCATTTCAGGGTCCCCCATTAGTTCAAGTTCATTTTCAGAAACAAAGTACAGAACTGGATGTTGGAGAATTTGATGAAGTACCTTCAAATTGTGTTAAAGTTGCTGGATATATGAGTTAATAATTATTTATTTTGTTCTTGTATTTTAGGCTTCAACTCCATATAGCATAGATTCAGATTCTTTGGGAATGGAGTGTATAATTTCGGGAAGTGCCTCTCCAACTCTGGCAATCAACACTGTGACTAACAAAGTAATTACATTTTTAAAAACACTTTTGAAATGTCATTATTACATTTAATTTGCCTTTAAAATAACAATAGAGTTCTATATGGTTGAGTTGAAAGATGATACGAGTTTGGCTAGCCCATACGTGGCAGCATGAAAGGTGAATCTACAGTATTCTGGGGTATGCATAAGTTACAAGAAAATTTTTCTCTGGAAAAATTGGAAGATGTTTATTGGGAAGTTCTATATTAAATTCTTGATATTGCCAGTTTTCATTGATAGAATTTTTGAGCCAGCATTTTATTGTATCAGTTTGTTTCAAATCATTGATTACCCCTCTAAATATATGAAAAAAAGATTGCCAAATCCCCAGGGAGTCAACAGAATCAAAGTAAGTAAGTTGGACAAACTCAGAGTTCACTGGAATGGTGGTCAACCTATTTCAAGATACTCAGGTCTAGTGACACGCCCAGAATTTAGTGTATGGTAGTTTGCTGCATTTTTCTCTTTCTTTTTTTTTTGTTTTTTTGAAGCAAGAGTCAAAACTTGGTGTCAACTCATTAGATACCTAGTAGGATATAAATGTGTCTCTTCTTTACAAGGTAATTTCATAACCTCACATCTCAAAACCCTAAAAAGGCTCTGGGAGGTTCATGAAGTAACTCAGTCCTATGCATCTGTTTCCTCCACTACTGGACTGTAAGCGACCTGAAGCCATACATTTCTCACACTCATGCTTCCTTGCAGGCTTGCTCTCACCCTCTCCTTCCACGTTGCTTTCACTGGCACTTGCTTTGTCCTCTCTTCCCCTTGCTCACGTTGCACGTAAACACAAATACACATATATACAGAACTGCACTAATATAGTATACATAGGAATTTTATTTGTAGAAAGATACAGAATAAACAAGACGTGATAATCAGAATGACCAATCAGATTTCCGATTTAGAAAGGAAACTACCAGCTGAGGTGTAAAGTAATGATTTTTTTTCCAAGTAGCAGTCTGTGGGATGATTTCATCAAAATCATTTACGGGAGGGGTATGTGTGTGGGAGGGCGAGGTGGTAATTCCCAGATTCCACTATAGGCCTGTCAAATAAGTTACTTTATCCTTGTGGATAGGGCCCAGGAATCTGTACTTTAAAAATCATCCCTAATGATACCAAGCTTAACCTGAGAATTTCTGGTGAAGCAAGTGTGTTATAATCAGAAATATCCAAAACTAGTCTTTGCCATGGTCCAAGTAGGAGATAGTGAGGCCTAAACATGGGCAGTTGGGGCTATTAGGAAACAATTAGGAAATAGTAATGCTAGGACTTCACGACCAAATACCGGAGTCAAAAAAGCTGGAGTTTTTGGACTTTTGCTTCCAGATACAATGGAATAGCTTGAATCAGCTTAACCCTTATGCCTGTCTATGTAAAATCCCACCCCCCACCTCCAATAAAAAAGTGGGGAGAGGCATTGGAGAACTAAACAATCAAGATTTCATTGTCCAGGAGCTCAGAAGAAAAGGGAAATACATTGAGATAAACCCTGCAAATTTTCCCTTGGGACATTTACCAATTCTCAGTGCATGGCATAGAAGCTGAACTCAGAGCAGCAGCCTAGAACACTCTTTGAGCTAGGGAAACAAAAATGGGAGTTCGGGGACACCAAGCAGTCAGGGCCCGAGGCATAAGATCCTGAGAAATCTCAGAAGTGAGCTCACCTTTTTGCAAGGAACATCCACTTAAGGCATTTGCTAACTCCCTAATCTGTGTATACTTGGCTCAGACATAGACAAATCAGATAGATTTTTTTCACTAGCCAGAATTCAGCAATCTTACTGAGAAGGGAAAGACAAAAATTGTAGTTTGTGGGTCTTTTTTTTATCCTCACCTGAGGACATGCTTATTGATTTTAGAGAGATGGGAGGGGAGGGAGAGAGAGGGAGAGAAACATCTGTAGGTTGCCTCTCACTCAAGGCCCAGTGGGGACTGAACCTGCAACCTAGGCATGTGCCCTTATCAGGAATTGAACCTGCAACCTTTCTGTTTTGGGGATGACTCTCCAACCAGCTGGACCACACCAGTCAGGGCCATAGTTTGTGGATCTTTAAGACAGAGGGAGCCGTGGTAAACACCAAGGCTTTCAGATTGATACCTCAGAAAGGTTATGTTCTATGAGTAAGAGCAAATCAAAATAGACTAGTCTTGTCCTGGCCAGTGTGGCTCAGTTGGTTGAAGCATCGTCCCATACACCAAAAGGTTGTGGGTGCAATTCCTGATTAGGGCACATACCTGGGGTTGCAGGTTCTATCTCTGATCAGGGTGTGTATGGGAAGTAACTGATTGATGTTTCTTTCTTACACTGATGTTCCTCTTTCTCTTCACCTTCCTTTCTCTCTAAAAGGGATGAAAAAAATGTTCTTGGGTGAGAATTTAAAAAAAAAGAAAAGAAAAGGCTACTCTTATTGTTATTAGGGTGGTATGCTAATATTCTTCTACTTGCCAAAATAAAACAAAATCTTTTTTTTGTGAGAAGATAACATCACCCTGAGCTTTTGTAAGTAAGTTTTTATAAGTAAGGTCTCACCTTCAATCCAAAGTTTCAGACATCCTGGGAAACAGGACCAAATAATTGAATACCAAGGTGAGGGGCGGGGAGTATAAACATCCACAAGTAATCTATGTTCAAGAAAATAGATGAATTATTGAAAATTTATCAGATTTGTAATCAGTATGGAAGAATGAAAAGGAAACTGTAGAACTGAAAAAAATAATAACTGAAATTAAGAATTTGGTGGATGTTTTAAGAGATTAGACACATCAGATGAGAGAGTTAGTGAACTGGGAGGTAGATCATTAGAAAATACACAGATTGAAACTCAAAGAAAGAAAAAACTGGAAAATTGAGAAAATCTTAAGAAAGAAATGTGATGTGGGGAAAGGTCTAACAAACTTGGCAGGAAAAAGGAATAGAGAAGAAGCAACATTTTCATTTTTTTTAAATGGAAAAAGTTAACCATACAAATTCAAGAAAGTTCTTACAACTTTCCCAGGAAGAATTAAAGAAAAGAAAATCTTATTTGGCAAACAAAAAATTAAACTGCTAGAAAACAAAGATAAAGAAAAAAATCTTAAAATTGGAGGGAAAAAAACAGGCAACTTCAGAGGAGCAACATTAAACCAGACACCAGAATGAAATTTTACCTTTTTTAAAAAAAGATTGATTGATTTATTTATGCATCAACGTGTGGTTGCCTCTAGTGCACCCCTTCCTGGGGACCTGGTCCGAAACCCAGGCATGTGCCCCGCCTGGGAATCGAACCAGCAATGCTTTGGTTCACAGGCCTGTACTCAATCCACTGAGCCACACCAGTCAGCACCCAAAATGGAATTTTTATAGTGCTGAAAGGAAATATCTGCCAACCCAGGAATCAGTTAAAATTTCTGTGAAATATGAAGGTTTAAATAAGCAGGTTTTTACAAAAATAAAATCTGAGAGAATATGTTACTAGTACATCAGTATTAAAAGATTAAAGGTGGGTTAATTTTTCAGATGAAAGGGAAAATTGTCTTGTGTGGGAAGGAATGAAGAACACCAAAAGAATATGTATGTCAGTAAAAATCTAAATATGAGTTGATTATTTAAAACAACAGTGCCATTGTATACCATATAATGCCTTTGAGTCTAAAGTACTGTAGAAGTTAACTAACATGACAAGGCAGGAGAAAATATATGCAATTAATGTGTTTGTATTGCATGGAAAGTGGTAAAACTCCTAAGTTCAGGGCATGTTGTGAAATCTAGGGCAGTTATTCTTAATACTTTATCATACATGTGAATTATAAAGAGAGCTGTTAAAACCCATTTTGCTGTCTGTTCCAGTCTTCCCATTCCCCACCCTGAAAATTTTTATTTAGTAGATCTGGATTGGGTCTCAAAATGTGCATTTCCAACAAGTTTTCAGATACTGGTCATGTTATAGTCTGAGTTCCATACCTTATGAGCCACTCCTCTAGTTTACTACAAGAATAGTAAAAGAATAAGAGCAAGTAAGGAAAAACAATAAGTCCTTGGTTAATTCAAAAGCAGGCAATAAAAGTGGAAAAAATGAACAAAAAGATGTAAACACAGGAAAACAAATACTATTTAAATCTAATTATGTTAGGAAATATGATTAAATGTAAATGCACTAAACATTTAATTTAAAAGCCAAAGATTGTCAGACTGGATAAAAAACAAAACCCAACTATGTGCTGTTCATAAGAGATATATTTTAAATGAAGGGTCAGCACAAATTACAAAAAGCATTTTATTTTGAAAAGGGATCATTTCAGTAAGAAACTATAACAATACTAAATTTGTATATGCCTAATAATAGCTTTGAATGCTGAGAGAACTAAAAAGAGAAATGGACAAATCCTTCACTAGAAAGGTAGATTCGAACATGTCTCTTTACAGTTCATGGAAGAAGCAGGTCAAAATCAAAACATGACAAATAAAATAAATTTAATTAAAGACAGAAGATTTCAACCAAAAAATTAGAGAATTTGACCCAATTGATTCATACAGAATGTTGTGCCTAACACTTGTAGAATATACATATTTAAAGTGCACATGGAATATTTACCAAAATTGATAAGCAATACTGGTTTATGCTAGACCATAAAGGAAGAAGACCAACATTATACAGTGTATATTTCCCAACAAAGTGGAATTAAGGTAGAAATACTAGCAAATAGATAATCAGAAAATTCACCAAGTTTGCAAATTTAGCGATGTAGTTATAAATAACCCAGGGGTCAAGGGAGAATTATAATAGAAGTTAGACAATACTTTGAATTGATAAAAAACAGAAATATGAAATATCAAAGCCAGTGGGATGCTTTTGGAGTATTAATCTTAAATGTATGTGCTGGACTAGACCAAAGATTGAATGTTAACAATATAAGCATCTACAGAAAGAACAAAAAAATAAATCTGAAGATTGAGGAAATAAAAATAATAGAAGTCAACAAAATAGCACATACATAGTAGCAAAAGTAAACAAATGAGGTTGGTTTTTGTAAAGATTAATAAAGTTGATTAGGGACTTCTGTTTCCAACCAAGGTGGAATAACCAGAGTCAACTGAAAAAAAAAATATAGAACAATGGTTTTTCAGAGATTGGACCTTAAGAACAGTGATTCCTGAGAAATGGTGAACAGACAAGTCGAGCTCTGTGATTGTTCCAGCTTACTGTCTGGAGAATGTTTCCAGGGCACAGAAGTCTTCTTGAATTGAGGAGGTGGAGCTGGACGATCATGGAATTCAAGGTGGCTAGAGCTCACTGGGCAGCATACCGGAGAGGGGAGAGCTGCAACAGATAGAATTCCAGAGATGTACATAGGGTACCCCTTGCAGCTGGGTACTTCTCAGTACATGAGTGAGGAAGCTGCCAGAGTCTAGGGAAAGAACCCCCTAAAGGATCTGTGGACAATCATTGAATCTCATATAGGACCAGGTTGGTTACTGTTCCCACCAGAATGAAATATTTCATATAATTCATAGGCCATTAGGCAAAGTATGCAGGCTTTTCCCTCGGCAGTGGAACGAAATTAGCCCTAGACTAAAACGCTGCTTATCCTACCTACACACCTTAAAAGCAAAACTCAGTAGGAACAAACTTTTTAAGTAATTCTATTTTTAAAATTTAACTTTTTTCAGATGTGACCGTTAAATTCACCCCTTTTACCCTGGCTGGTGTGGCTCAGTGGATTGAGTGTGTGCCTGTGAAACAAGGGGTTGCCGGTTGAATTCACAGTCATGGCACATGCCTGGGTTGCAGGCCAGGTCCTCAGTAGGGGTGTGCAAGAGGCAACCACACATTTATGTTTCCCTCTCTCCTTCCCTTCCCTTCTGTCTATAAACAAACAAACATACAAATAAATAAATAAATAAATAAATCTTTTTGAACACCTCACCCTTTTAAAGTTTATAGTTCAGTGGTTTTAGTGTATTCACAAGAGTTGTGCAACCATTAGCCACTATCTATTTCCAAAATGTTTTCATTACTTCCCTTCCCCCCCAAACCAACCCTGTACACATAAACATTCATTCCCTGTCCTATCCATCCATTGATAAGCATTAATTTACTTTCTAACTCTCTGGATTTGCCTAGTCTGGAAACTTCATATAAATGGAATCATATACTGTGTGACTTACATGTCCAGATTCTTTCATGAAGCATGTTTTGTAGGTTCCTCCACTTTGTAGCATGTATCAGTACTGCATTGCTGTTGTCAGATAATTTATGTCCCCAGTGAAGCTGTAGAAGGTTTGTAGGAATATAAAAATATCTAGCACTTAAAATGCAAAATTCACAATGGTCTGGCATCCAGTAAAAAAATTATTAGGCAGGCAAGTAAGTAGTAAAAAGCAATACCTAATGAGAAGAAAATTAGTCAATTAGAACTCAACTCGGAAAGATGATAGAATTAGTAGAAAGAGACATTAAAACAGTTATTGTAAGCTGATGTAATAGAAGCAATTTAAGTGTCCCATCAGTGGATGAATGGATAAAGAAGATGTGGTGGGTATGTGTGTGATAACATACAATGGAATATTATTAGCTATGCAAAAGAAGGAAATTCTGCCATCTGTGACAACGTGGGTGGATCTTGAGGGCATTATGCTAAGTCAGGCAGAGAAAGACACGCACTGTGTGACACCACTTGTATGTGGAATCTTCAAAGGCCAAACTCATAGAAACAGTAGCATTGTGGTTACCAGGGGTTGGGCTGTGGGGGAAGCAGGGAGGTGTTGGTCAGAGGGTACAGACTTTCAGTTGTAAGACATGAAGTTTTGGGGATCTAATGTACAGCATGATAGTAATACTGTGTTATATATGTGAACGTTAGGACAGGAGATTTCAGATGTTCTCACCACAAAGAAGAAATGGTAATTATGTGAGGTGATAGAGGTATTGTGGTAATCTTTTCTCAATACATAAGTGTATTGAATAGACAAATTGTACACCTTAAATTTACACAATGTTATGTGTCAATTATCTCAATAAAGCTGGAAAGAAAAAGCTCTTATGTTCCATAAAAAAAGCTAAAGGACATGTTGAACATGTATGTACATATATTACAGATCCATATAGACACACAAAAGACCCAAATTAAACTCCATAGAAATAAAAATTATGCCTGAGTTGAAAAATAAACTTAATGGAATTAACAGTAGACTAGACACTCTAGAAGGAAAGGTTAGTGAATTTGAAGATAAAGCAATTAAAATTATCCAAAATGAAACACACAGCAAAGACTGTTTAAAAAGTAAATAGAGCATTAGTGAGCTCTGGGGACAACTTCAAGCAACCTAATATATTTGTAGTTGAAATACGTGATGGAAATCTGGGTCTATACAAAGGAATAACTACATGGGTGTACATAAAACTTTAAAATTTTAAATCTCTTTAAAGATTGTTTAAAGAAAAAATAAAAATATATTGTGGGTTTATAACATGTAGAAGTAAAATTCAGGGTGGAGCAAAAGTAGGTTACATTTGTGAGTACATGAAACAGTTTATTCTTGTATTGTAATTTATTGCTTATTATTTTCCATAGGAACAACTGTAAACCTACTTTTGTCCCACCCTGAACTCTATATGACAGTAGAGTTCAGGCAAGGAGAGGAGAAATTCTAAGTGTTATGAAAGATAAAACATTAAGTTTGGGAAGGCAGAGGTAAAGCTGTCATTATTCACAGATGACATGATTGTTTATATGAAAAGTTAAAAAGAATCTGAAGATAAAATCTTAGAATTATTAAGTGAATTTGGCAAGGTCTTGATATAAGATCAGTGTTTGATTTTAGAAAGTAATGGTATTTCTGTATACTACCCATAGACAAGAAGAAAATAAAATTAAAGAGCTAACACTTATATCAGCATTCAAATACCACATAGCTAGGATTAAATGAAAAACGAATTCTGCAGTGAAAACACTAAAAAATTACTGAAGTAAAACAAAGGAGATATAGGTAAATGGATGTATAATTTTCATAGAGATTGTTATAAAGAAATCTATTTCTCTTAAATCTACAGATTTAATGTGATCCCAATAAAAATTTCATGATGCTTTTTTGGGGAATAAAAAATGACCAGCTGATTGTAAAATATAAATGGGAATCCAGATGGTAAACAGTAGTTGAAGACATTATTGAAAAAGATAAAAGAGGATTTATACTTCCAAATATCAAGAGTTAACCTACAATAATTGGAAGTGTGATATTGGTGTAAGAGTAAACAGAAGTATGGACCAGAATTTAGTGACATCTTTCAACAAATATTGTGGATTAATGGAAAATCATATTTTCCATTCGCAAAAGTCAGTTCCAGACATAAATATAAAGGATAAAATGATAAAGTTCTCAATTTCATGAAAATGAATTTTAAAAAACAAGGAAGAAATAAAGATTAAGAACTGATAATGCAATAGAAAACAAAGCTTTGTGTAATCCTTTAGCTAAATTTACTGCAGAAGGTCGGAAAAGGATGCACATTGAATGATCAGGTTTATACTTAGTTAAAAATAGGAAACCCATTCAGTCATGTTAGAAGTTTGCATAGTGGTTACCTGTGGCAGAAGAATCGGGGTGGATAATGCCTGGTTGGTGAATGATGATTGGGATAGTGGATTAGTAGCCTTCTGGAGATGGTTTATGTCAGCAGTTCTGTGGTTTGTGGTCACCTGGGTAACCAAGACCCTTTTAGGGATTCTTTGAGGTCTAAATTATTTTTATGATACTATTTCAGTATTATTTCCTTTTTCCTTTATTTTTGTATTTTCACTGATGTAACTAAAGCAGTAATATGTAAATGCTAGCACAAATCAAGGCAGTGGGTATTTCACTGCCACACACTTCAAATTTTTAAAAAAACATTAGTTTTACTTAAGAATATCTCTGAAGCAGGGCAAATTGGTTTATTAAGTTGTGACCTTTAAGTGTACATCTTTTTAATATTCTGTGTGATAAAATGGGAAGTATGTATAAAGCACTTACACTACATATTGAAGCACAAAGGCTGGTTCAAGGAACAGCATGTGTGTGATTATTTGAGTTGGATGTTGAACCGGCTGCTTTGTTCATGGATCATTGTTTTTACTTGAAAGAACAACTGAAACTGATCGTTTAGATTTGGGTATTTGGCAGAAGTTTTCTTGAAAACATACAAAGTGAGTCTGTCACTTCAGGGAAAACAATATCTCTGGCCAGTGATAAAATACGAGCTTTCTAGCAAAAAATAGAAGTTAGGAAAACATATTCACCACAGCAAGTCTGATAGCTTCCCAGTCTTTACAGACTTTTCTAATGAGATTATTGGTAATGTTTACAAACAGATGTGACATTTTGATGTTGTATAATGAAATGTGTCAATATTTGGAAGATCTGCATAACTTAGTGAACCATTATTTTCCAAATAACTAATGCATAGTGTTGCAAAATCATGCACGGATAAATTATTCACTCAAAGTACAAATTAGAACAGTGGGTTTTCATGCAAGAGAGTATTGAATATTTATTGATATCATTTCACATTCCTCATTGTTACTTGTCATGTTTTGTTATAGTATCAAAAAAAAGACTATTCACAATTATCTGAAAAGTCTATTAAAATATATATGGTGATGCTAGGTTTTCTTTCTATACTTCCACCTGAACAACTTACTGCAACAGACAGAATACAGAAACAGATAGGAGAATCTAGCTGTTTCCTATTAAGGTAAGCCAGGCATTTAGATTTATAAAAATGTAATGTAACAATGGCACTCTTAATTTTACTTATTTATTGGGAGAAAATACTTCTTATGTCAAGACATATTTGTGTTTGTAATTGTTATTTTAAAATTCAGTGATACATTTAACATTTTTTTGAATTTTAATTTGTAATCTGCCAGTTTTTAACAGATATATCAACATAAATGTAAACAAAAGCTCCTTGACTCCTCAATTTTTAGGGCTGGAAGAAGATTCTAAGATAAGAGTTTGAGAACTGCTGTTCTGTGCTTTTGATTTAGATGGTTACATGAGTATGCCCATTTTGTACTTAATAAACTAATAATTTGTATACTTCACTCTATTACATTTTAACAAAAATGTTTATCCTACTTCCAAATAAGATAAGCTATGAGGATTTACACAGTGATGATGGAAAGTATTTCAGACCTGAGTGATAGGTACTTGAGCAGGGACAGGGGAGAAGGAGCAGCCAAGAAAGTGACCATAGGATAGTTGTGATTTGTTGGTATTGTGTTGTAGTTTATAGTGTTTTAATTTTTCCTACAAGCCCATAGGTTGAATTCTTTTTTGTTTAGTGAAATTTATACTTTTATACTGGAAGTATGTGCCAGAAAAAAAAAATCCTTGCCAGTTTGCTTTGTTCCTTCTCAATTTTTACTATAGGAGTCTCCCCTTCTCCAGGCCACCCAGTGGGTGTCTGAAACAACTGATAGTACCAAACCCTGTATGTGCTGTGTTTCTTCCTACACGTACACACTGTGATCAAGTGTAACTTATAAATTAGGCACAGTGAGACATTAACGACACCAATAATAAAATGGAACAATTATAACAACTTACTGGAATAAAGTTATGTGAGGTCTCTCAAAACACCTTATCTTCTGTATGGACAGTGTGGATGTGTTGGACAAAGGAATGATTCACCTCACAGGTGAGATAGCATGAAATTTCATGCTACTCAGAACAGCACGCAGTTTAAAACTTAGAATTTCCCATTTAAAACTCTTGAAATTTCCCATTTAAAATTTTTGGGCTGTGGTTGACGACTACGAGTAACTGAAACTGGATTGGGGGAGGACCTACTGTACTGTTTTCCCTTATTAGTTCTTAGACATGTAATTGTTCCTAGCCGCTGGGAATTTGAATTTGGTTTTGCCTTAAGTATAGAAGCATGTATGCCTAGTTTTCAACATACTCAGCCTCTTTTGGTGAGTGTCTGCCAGCAGTGAGCATGACCGCATTTTAGTGCAGATGGAAGGGTGGTGATACCTCAGTTGGTTGTTCAGTTCAGCATGTATTTATTAACTGTGTACTGAGAAGAAAGCACTGTGCTGTTTATGATTACTTATTGGTGACTCCAGGAGCTAACAGTCTAGTAATGAATAAAAATTTGATAAAAAATTAGACTATAAAGCCAGTGTTATTGATTGTTCCCACAGAAGTAAGGACATAGAAAGGAAACTTGATGGTAGCATGTGAATAGAACCTTGAAGGATAGTTAGGCTAGTTTTAAAAACGTATTTTTGTTCCCTGGCCGGTGTGGCTCAGTTGGTTGGGCATCCTCCCGCAAAGCAAAAGGTCACCGGTTCAGTTCCTGGTCAGAGCACACGCCTGTCCCCGCCTAGGGCGTGTACAAGAGGCAGCAGGTTGATGTTTCTCTGGCACATCTGTGTTTCTCTCCCTCTCTTTCTCCCTCTCTCTAAAAAATAAATAAAATCCTTTTAAAAAATAAAACATATCTTTTTGTTTGTTCCTAATTAAAAATTATCCTTATTATAAACAGTCTCGAGCACTGTAAAAATACATGTTATCAATGATAAAAGTCTTCAGGAATACCGAGCCCCTGATAGTTAACCAGTGTTAACAGTGTGATATATATGGCCCTTTATGTCTAATGCATACACGGGGTAGGACAAAAGTAGGTTTACAGTTGTTAGTACATGAAACACAGAGTTTATTGTTGTATTGTTATTTATTCCATATGAACAACTGTAAATCTGCTTTTGCCCACTCTGTTAGCATAGTGTTGTTTTAAAAAATTGGATCACATATCTTATGTTGTAAATATGTTGGATAGTGGAGTTTCCAATTTTTGCTATTATAAACATTGATGCCTATGATTTTTTTAATTCTATTTTTTGTGTTTTTTTTGATGCCTAAGATTTTAATAGAGAAAAGCAGCTTTGCCTAAAGCTTGAATAAAAATATATTTACACATTATAGAAATAGTTAAAATCTACTATAATCCCCTGTTACCAAATGTTGAACTAATTATATCTGGTAGTAGATTGAATTTATGTCTTTCTGGGTAGTATACGTCCTATAGTTTGAGAGTAAATTATTTCATGCTGAACATGGAGTCGGCAGTGAAGGGCATGAGAATGGAAAGACTGCTATCATCATGTCTTCCTGCCATATCCCAGTTATTTGTACTTTGGTAGAGTTGCTTCAGAAGTACTCTTTTTAGTAGGAACTACTTATTTAGATGTTGCTTTTCTTTTCAATCTAGGTAACATTGTACAACACTGACCAGGATGGTAGTGACAGCCCACGCAGTAGCCTTAACAACAGTCTCTCAGACCAGAGTTTGGCGTCTGTTAACTTGAACAGTGTTGGAAGTGTGCATAGTTATACACCGGTAAGTCTTGGTGAACTTAACTTCTTTGTTAAGTACTCATTTAAGCTTAAAACTAAACCACACGTAATTGAAGTGCAAATAAAAGCAAAGATGTGTTATTTCTCACTAATCAATTTACTAGCTTATACAAGTAGAACAGATACCTACCTTGATGGTGTTTTAATTGGCTAGTTATCTTTTACCAGGTTACATACAAATGTATGATTGTACTGTTTTATATATTTTGGTTTACTTTACTCCATGTGTTAATTGGACTAGGAAAAAGATTTATGCCTCAGTCTAGCAAAGCTATATTTGATAATATTTTACAGTCCTTGGTAAAAGCCTAGAGGACATACGTGTATATCATCTTATTTTCCAGCTGTAGATTTAAGAAGAGGATTCTACAAGCCTAGCCTCAAAGGTTAGGATAGCCTTGTACTTAATTGTTAACCAGTATTGTATTTTCAGTTTCTGTCTGGAAAACAAAGCTGTGCTATAAAGGGACCTGTGTGCGTATTCTTGCTCTCTGGGGTTATCTGATACTTCTCAAGTCATCTGGCAGCTGTCCTCTCCATTAGACAGAGCAGAGCCCGAGAGCCATACACCACACTGTTATTGACACAAGTTTGATGTCACCAGATCACCCACCAGGATGCCTAAATACATAAAAACTTATATAGGACAAAGGTAGAAACTTGGGGTGGGGGTGGGGGGGGGTGGCTGAAATATGAATGTCACAAGGGAATCAAAACTCAGCAGAATTAAAATTTCCATTGAATGTAGGTAAAAAATAAAGTGATTTCTGCAAAACTGTTATCAGTGCTCTGGGGAAAAGGGAATTCACATGTTCTCCCAGAATGCAGAAAAAAGATAAAGAAATGACAGTTATGTAAAAGAAGAGAATAGATGTGGAGAACTGTGAGTTATGGATGCCTCTGAAGAAGAAACTAGAATATTGGTACAGAAGCAGTTTTCAGAGGAAATGTTAAAAATGCTACTGAGTTATTGGAAAAGTTAATGGCGGAAAGAAACCCTATATCTAAACATACCATGACAAATTATAAAATTTCAGAGGTAATTATTCATATAAATACTCTGGGAGAAGAAATAAAATACGTTCAAAAAAACAAATCATACTTCTATAATACTAAATGCCAGAAGATAATGGAACACTTTATGCAGAATTTTAGGGAATTGGTTTGGAATGATAAGTATTATGGTCAGCCAGCTTCTTGTTCAGATGTGAAGCCAGAGAAAGACATTATAGAGAGCTTAGAAAGGACTACTCTTATTTCTCTGTGCCCTTCCTGAAAATAATTCCGTAGTTATTGAGAGGTGACTTAAAGTAAAGCAAAAGAGAAAGTCATGATGCAAAAGGACTAGTTGGAGCATGGAAGCAAACTATGCAAAGATTTAATGATTTTAAGTTGCTTTTAAAATAATTTGAATGTAGAAAATTTTGAAACCAAAAGAAATGAAAGAACACAGAGTCCCTGTTATTATATCACAAAATATGATGGGAGGAAAAGGTTTAAAAACATTTATAGAACTAGGTTACAGAAGTAAGAACAAACATGCCCATTATGCCAGTACATGTATGAAGGTTAAACTCCTCTGTTAAAAGCTAGACGTTATAGACTGCTGTTTTCATTTAACAACAAGATACCAAGCTGGTCATCACACACTCCTTAAACAACAGTACAGCATCAGCTGCTGGTTGGACTTATCACATGTCTAGATTGAGCCTATAAGGACAAAATGAGCCCAAATGCATTGAGACAGATGTATTACTTACACCACATCAGTATGATGTCATATATCTCACAGGACAACCTCAAATTAGAGGAGCCAGATGACAGACTACATATGTGGTGGGAATGGAGGAACAAATTCCATACTGCAGCTAAGCAGTTGTATAACTTGTAGGTTATCCTACGGGAATAAAATAGAAAGACCCTGCCTCACTGGAAACAGAGAGGCAGATGAGCAGCTGTCTCTGAGCAACTTCCTGCAACATGGAGAGGTAGGCAAGAAACTGCCCTATGCCTGCCTCCTGCAAGGTAGAATGGTGATGAGAATTTGCCTCTCATAAGACAAGTTATCATCCCTTGTTTCTGGATAATCACAGTGATCCACCAAGAGTTAGGTCATCCTGCCATTGAGTCTTGTCTACATGGCCTGTGTGGAGACAAGTAAGGTTACCCAAGTGCCAGTAGTGGAGTCTTTGCCCTCCACAAAATTTATATTTTCCCATATCATTGCAAACTCCCTGTAAACGTTGTTTTGAATAGTTGCATAAACTTATGGTGAGTGTCCATATCTTAAATTTTTCCAAACACTAAAACCATGCCTTGATATAATCTTTAAGAGAAATGGCTGATTTTTAAATTTTTTTTCTAGTTGTGCTACCTTAAAGGTAATTCTTATTTTGTAGATGTTTCTGTAGGTGCTTTCCCCTCCCTTGCATAGCTTAAGCCTTTGATCTATCTCTTTTGATTTTCTCAGAATCTCCTTTGTCTGTTTACTCTTCATTTCTCATTTCCTCTAATTGAATAAAAATTTCCCTAGAAATGATGAGTTAGGTATATTGAAGTTTCTTGATGCTTTAGGCAGTGCCACAAAAACAACATAGTACTCAGAATTTGAATTTAAATGAATGAGAAATGTTAATAGTTTCATAATATAGTGGTGTTTGAGATGAAATTGCTTCTGTAGAAATCAAGGTGAAGATTCTACAGAATCTTCTACAGAGGATTCCAGGCCTAGCTCATCACTTATTTGTAAAGTATTGTGAAGGTCATTTACCTTCTTTGAACTCTTTTTCCTTTTTTGTAAAATGTGGGGGTTGGATTAGATTTCTATGGTTCTACAAGATCCAAGTTAACAATTTTGTGGTCTGTACCTTATGTATATACTCAACTTAAACAGAGGATGGGAAAACCCCAGACAGGGAAACTTCAGATTTTATGAACTATTTTAATGTTTTCCGTTATATATTTTATGTAACAAATCAGTTCTGATGTCGAGCTACTAAATTAGTAGTATTTTCTTTTGATGTTAGGTGACAAACCATCCAGAACCAGTCTCTCAGTCACTAACTCCTCAACAGCAGCCACAGTACAACCTTCCAGAACGAGACAAACAACTACTTTTCTCAGAATATAATTTTGAAGATCTCAGTGCCTCATTTCGGAGCCTTTATAAGTCAGTTTTTGAGCAGTCACTTAGTCAACAAGGTGAGGTGGTTTTTTAAAAATACCTTTTGTAAAGTAAATTTTTATTGTAACATGCTCTTTTAAGAATTGTTTTCACTCGGCAGCTGTTATATTTTCTTGATCTTAGAACATTACCATCATGATTAGAATTGTTTGTGTATGTTTATATCATAGCACAAGAAAGGCAGATAAATTTCATCTCATGCCTGCCTCACGTGATTATCTGCGGTGTCTTGGAGCGCTGTGTTGACGAATTCTGGTACTGCATCTGTGCCATGTGGGAAAGTGTGTTATTAATTAGTGATGTCCGCCATGTGAAGTGCTTTAGTGATAAATGTTGCACCACAAGAATAGATGTGCCTTGCCTTTTTCTTCTTACTGGTAATTAGCAAAGAGATAACTATTGGAATGTGGTAGCACCAAATTTGTGACTTCATGTGTGACATTCAGAAGTGAGCACGTTGGTTAGTGGTATGCTCTGGGTTCTTGTTTTATACAACATTTAAATCAGGTTTTAATGCTCAGAGTGGTTTTGGCTGAGATGCAGTATTGTTATCAACCAAGTGCTAGCTGGCTGCTGTTATGTGTTACTGTGCCATTAGCTGTTGGCTTTAGTCAGAGTCATGTGGTAACAAGATGCCACGTTGTCTTCTCCCTAAAGAGTACTAGGCACACGTTGCTGGGGGCTCTACTGTGGACACATCTCCTAGTTTCTCTGTTTGACAGAATAACTGTCTGTACCTCAACTCAGAGTTTACTCTGTTCACAGCAATGCACAAAATATTTTAGACACAAATCCCTGTCTTAAAAGAGTTTACATTTTAATGCTTGTGATTTTTCAAACTTAAAAAAAAAAGAGCATTGATAGGAACTCAGTTCTAGTCCTGGTTCTACCATCAAGTCAGCTGAGTTACTGCTGCCTCTCGAACTCAGCATCCCCTTTTGCACAACGATTGGGTCAGGACATTGGTCTCCTGTGTTCTCTTTGGAGTCTGGCTTTTGTGACAGTTTTGCAGAGGAGAAGTGTGTAGATGAGGAGGGAGACCTAGGAGGCTTCTTTCCCTGACTTCCAAAACAGCAACTTCACATTCATCAGTTTTACATATTGGGCTTCTGAAAGATACTTTCTTTCATTTTATGTAAAAATAATTTGAGATTGAAAATGTTGGTATGTAGCATATCTGGGTTCCCTCTTAAAATGCTAGGGCTTTATTGGAAATAGATAATGAAATAACTGCTTTCTTTCATCTTCCTGTAATAACTCTGTAGAGTTCCTATAAACAACAGTTTTCCAGGGCCAAAGCAAGAACTTTTATTAATTCTTGTACTTATAAAACCTAAACTTTGTAAGTTTTAAGATTATTTTACAATGTACTCTAATACAATTTGACTATTAATGACAAGTATAAGAATAATTTTGTTTAAAAAAGTTTGATTCTTTTATTGGCTGACACTATGCTGCAGGATTTTATTTTTCATTTAGTAATGTTTTTTGTGTTGGGTTCAGCAAAACATGGTGTGAGCCATCCTTTAGGATATGAAAATAACCTAGTTGTAGAATCAGATGTTGCAGTAGTTTTATTAAAATGAGTGTCTGCCTGCAAACCACACATCCACCATGTTTAACATTAGGTACTTCCGGCCTAATCATCATCATTATAACAGCTAACATTTACTGAGCTCATCTACATTTGCATCATGGCATTTTACCCTCACAACTCTGAAGTCGATACCATTGTCATACCCATTTATAGTTGAGGTAATTGTGGTTTAGAAAGGTTAATAAATTTACAGTTACCAAGTGCAGTGCAGAGACTTGAAACCCTACTTTCTGGTGCTTTAAAGTATGCAGTCTTAACCCCTAAACTGTGTCTCAGATTCTGTAAAAGTAATGCAGAAGAATGGTAGGGATGGCTGTTTTGTTTTGCTTTATCTTCATTCATCTTTTAAGATTCAACTCAGATACCACCTTTTTTTTTCAAGATTTTATTTATTTATTTATAGAGAGAGGGAAGGAAGAGAGACAGTGTGTGGTTGCCTCTCATGCACCCCCCCACCAGGGACCTGGCCCACAACCCAGGCATGTGCCCTGACTGGGAATCAAACCGGCAGCCCTTTGGTTCACAGGCATGCACTCAATCCACTGAGCTACACCAGCCAGGGCAGCTACCACCTTTTTAGGGAACATTTCTCTGTATGTCCAGCCCTGTCTATCTTAACAGGCAAGAAGCAAAGTTCCAGTATCCTGGCTGTATACTTTTGCCTTTGTACTTAATTGGACATACCTCTTTAAGTGTCACTTTTCCACTACCAGGGGTGTCCAACCTTTTGGTGTCTCTGGGCCACACTGGAAGAGTAGAGTTGTGTTGGACCACACATTAAATACATTGCAACACGTAATCACAAAAAAATCTCGTAATATTTTAAGTAAATTTACAATTTTGTGTTGGGCCGCATTCACAGCCATCCTGGGCTGCAGGTTGGACACCCCTGCCTAGACCATAAGCAACTTGAGTGCAGGGAATGATGTTTCTTACTCTTCTTAGTGACAGAGCCCGGTGTATGGTGGATATTCCATTAGCACTTGTTAAACTGAACCAGAGATGCCTCTTGACAACGTACACCTTTACTTTCTAAATAATTTTGCAAACATTTGTCATAAAATATAACTGAAATCTGACCACAAATGATCTTGCTTTTTCTGACTGTTTCTAGGTTTGATGAATATCCCTTCGGAATCTTCCCAGCAGTCCCACACTTCGTGTTCCTATCAGCAGTCTCCCAGCAGTACAGTGAGCTCTCACCCACACAGCAACCAAAGCAGCCTGTCCAATAGTCATGGCAGTGGCCTCAATACCACTGGCAGTAATTCGGTTGCACAAGTCTCGCTGTCCCACCCCCAGATGCACACACAGTCGTCTCCACATCCGCCCCATCGACCACATGGTTTACCACAGCATCCGCAGCGTCCCCAGCATCCAGCTTCGCACCCACAGCAACACGGCCAGCTCCAGTCCCCTCATCCCCAGCACCCCTCTCCACACCAACACATGCAGCATCATTCGAACCATCAGCATCAGACGTTAACACATCAGGCACCCCCACCCCCACAACAGGTATCCTGTAATTCTGGTAAGTTTTTGTCTCCTGACTGTGTTTGGCTAACTGTGAATTAGGATATCTGTCCTTGTTATCTGGGGCTTATCTGTATTTACTGCTAACTCTCTTTTCATCTATCTACTTTTTGTGTTTCCTGGTTCTGATCCTCTAGTTTTAACTCATTTAATCCATAGATTGACCTGGAGATTTTCTCGATTAAAATTTATTGTGGCAATATAGGCAAACTCAGCAACCCTTGCAGGTTTTATGTTTTTAGCTCTTATTTTATCCTTTTGGAAAACAAGTGTTTTTGTGACTACAATTGACCCTTGAACAGTGCAGGGGTAGAGGCTCCAACTGCATATTGCTCCCACAGCCTCCAGCTGTTGAAAATCTGTGTACGACTTTTGACTCCCAGTTATCATCTCTCAGTGTCTGTGGGGGATTGGTTCTAGGACCCCCACTTGAGTACCAGAATCCATGGATACTTAAGTCCCTTATATAAAATGGCATAGAACAATGCATACAGCTGGCCCTCCATATCCGCGGATTCCCAGCTGGGGATTGAAAATACTATAAACTGTATATTTTTTGAAAATAATCCGCATGTGAGTGGACTCACACAGTTCAAACCTGTGGTGTTCAAGGGTCGGGTGTATTTAAAAGAGGAATGGAATGCACAGTCTGTTTGCAGTCTGTTATGATTCAGTGGTATAGAAGAAAGAGCACAGATTTGAATCCTCATTATAGCTCCTACGACTTTGGTACATCACTTAACTTCTTTTAGACTTGTTATCTTCCCATCTATAAAAGTGAAAGTAAAAATACTCTGGTATACAGTGTACAAGGGTCATATCGAGAACACAGATGTGAAATGCCTTGTCTAGTACCTTGTAAGATATTCAATGAATGTTCCCTCTCTAGGAGGAGAGGGAACCCTCTTTGCTTAATGCCTGCCAGCTATCTCATTTTAAAATGGTATATTGCAAAGGAAGAAAACATTTTTCATATGCTGATATTTTGAAAAATCTGTTGCTCTTCAGATAGGTCTTGATGGTTTCAGGTGAGATGCTTAACTTGACAGTGCTAACAGACCAAGTAGTCTTAGCACTGCACAGCTCCAAGGGGTGCTGCAGGCATAGGCTGCAATGTGAATGGGGCCCTTGGAAGTGGTGCAGAGTACGCATCCTTCTCTTGGCTGCCTGGCTGTCCACTCCCCACCATGTCACTGATGAGATTTATATCCTGAAGGGACAGTTGTTACGTGCCAGACAGTGCTAGTTCTTGCTCACCAATTAAAAAATGACCTTTGTTTCAGCAGTTAAACTGTTGTTAGGGAAATGAGCTTCAGGTAGTGTGTGCTGTCTCTAATATTCTGGTTTGCTTTAAATCTTAAATTTTCCTGAAACTGTTTCCTCATTTACAGCATGGGAAAAATATTGTAAGCGTTTTTGGGGGGTATTAATCGAGATAAAGTAGAAAAATGAGTAGCAGGGTACTTGGAATTTAGTGAGCTTCTTTTAACTCTTTTGTTTTCCATTACTAATTCTAAATAGAATAAAATCTAGATTAAAATTGAAAATTGGATATAGTTCCTGCCTTGATGGCCTAAATGTCCTACAACATCTTGAAGTTATTTCCGGATCTGTGCTTAGAGGAAAAAATGTATAATATAGCTTCGTTTTGTAATTTCTGTTTCAGTCATTATTGCCTACCTTTTAATGTCTGTACATTCTTCAGAAATTTAAGCTTGTTTTTCATATGATTTTGAGGATTTACTAAAAATTATAGAGAACTGGGCATCAGTGGAAGGTGGTGACGCTCTCCTCTGGTCATACCTTTCTTTGTTAGTCTAAGGTTTGCCAGGGGAGAAAAAAGTCCAAATATAGCTGAAAACCATCCATGATGCGTGCTTAGTTGCCTGTTATCCCTGTGGTATCTGGTCAGATGAAAACCTTGGGAGCTGGGAAAAATTGTGACTGTGATAATAGTATTTGAATAATAAATTCCTCATTTATAAGATGGGTCTAATTAGCAGGTTGTCTTTAACAGGGAAGGAATGGAGGGAACTTACAGTTGCTTGAGTGCCCATTGTGTGCAAGGCGATTTAGGTGCATTATCTCATATTATTCCGTTAAATCAAGTATAGGTTACCATATTTGATAGGAAAAGTGTAAGTGAAAGAAATTAAGCAATTTGCTCAAAAACATACTGCTAATAACCAGTAGAACCCCAGCCTGTCAGAGTTTAGAGTCTATGACGCCAGTTTTTCTAAAAGGACTAAATAAAAATTAGCAAACATTTACTGAGTGGGAAGGGGTTTGCTCAGCCACTCTATCTGCAGAGATTGCTTTATTTTGTGTTGCAAAGTCAGCATTCATTATAGGATATGCAAGTCTGATAGACTTGATGTTTGTGGCTCATTTAGGCATTAATTTAATCCCCCCTCCCCCAGCAAATTTCTTCCTAAATTATGAGTTGCCTGAGGGTAGGGTCATGTTGTCTCTGGTTCACTGTTTACTTTTTTTAAAAACCCATAATTGGCAGAATTTTGTAAGTCACCTAGCCAGTAGTTGATACACAGTTATCTATGATATAGCAAAAAGTTCTTTTTATTAGTTCTTTCTTTCATCTATCCAGGGGTGATCCTGAAAACAGAGGAATTTGGGCAGCAGTCACTGAATGGAAGATATTCTTTATCTATTCAGCATGGTCTCTTTGAGTGCAGTCCTTGCCCCATGCCTCTGAGTGGTGACTGCTTTGCTGACACACAGACTGTGGGGTCTTAATTTTTCAAATGATGTCACACCAGAGGATACTGTTCCTGACTAGAAATGCCCTGGTTTGGATTCATCAGCATTTCCTATAGAATTTGTGACCCTCTCTCTTGCTGCCTTGACAGGAGAACTGTGTTAAGGCATTTCTCACTTTTAAGTTTGCTTTGTAAGAAACCCCTCTTGCTATACATCTGATTTACCTCCCTTAAGGCAGTGCTTTAAGTTATACTGTGTATTGCTTCTAAATGTGTATCTGCCTCTCAGG
Organism: Trachops cirrhosus; assembly: GCA_028533065.1. Classification (NCBI taxonomy): domain Eukaryota; kingdom Metazoa; phylum Chordata; class Mammalia; order Chiroptera; family Phyllostomidae; genus Trachops; species Trachops cirrhosus. The sequence goes on along the minus strand of CM052542.1, from coordinate 25,719,787 downwards.
TACAAAGAATGTATCTCTTAGGGTGACAAGACAGGAAAATGAACTTTAGGTGGAGGGAAATACTGATTTGTATGACTTGTTCGGCCTGGTCATTTGTAATATACAAATATAAAGAGCAGTTACCAACTTTGACAATTTTCAAGTGCCGGACTACAGCCTGGAAGCCCTGGGCTCAAGTCTTAGATTCATTACAGTGACCTTGCTAAGTTATACCGCCTCTCTGGGTTCCAACTTTTGTTTGTTTTCCATTTGCAAAGTGGAGAGAAATAATAACCTTTCTACCTGTCTCAGATTGCCCCAACACATGATGTAATGAGTATGAATCTGTTTGTAAAACTGAATATGGATCCGCCAATGTCAGGAGTAAAGTCAGCATTGTCTTCCCATGCCATGTACTTCCAACTTTTACTATCCAGGATTTACAGTGTTGCTAATATTATTTTTATAGGTGTTTCAAATGATTGGTATGCAACACTTGATATGCTAAAAGAAAGCTGTCGAATTGCTACCAGTGTTAATTGGTCAGATGTAGACCTTTCACAGTTCCAAGGTGAGTATTGGTTCTTTTTTGACATGTAACCAAATATACATCCTGTTTTCTCTGATAGATTATAAGTTTCTTTGTAATAGAAATAAATATCTTCTTACATAGTGTTTTATTTGCTGTTGCTAATACACTTAAAGACAGCATTTTGCGAAGTTCACTATTAAATCTTTTGGCCAGTTGGAGCAAAGGATCACAGACAAGAGTTTTAAAAACAATTTGGCCCCACTTAAAAGAATCAGACTTGGAATAATTTTATAATGTCATTCTTCAGTGCATGGGCAAATCACTGCCAGTGGAAATTTTCAAGAGCTGAAAAAATTGTCTTGCTGTTTTCCTTGCAAATTTACAGAATTGTGCCAACTGTATTTTTAATGTTTTTCTCATAGGTTTGATGGAGAGTATGAGACAGGCAGATCTCAAGAACTGGTCTTTAGACCAGGTTCAATTTGCTGATCTCTGTTCTTCTCTTAATCAATTCTTTACACAAACTGGCCTTATCCACTCACAGAGTAATGTTCAGCAAAATGTCTGTCATGGTGCCATGCATCCAACAAAACCTTCCCAACACATTGGAACAGGTATGGGTTTAGTTATCTTCTTGATTTTATCTTGTTCTCATTCATATCAAATTTAGTGACTGAGGCAACTTGGTACAGTGGTCCATTTGCATCTTTTAATTTCTAGGAAATGAATGAAATCAAATTATATATTTAAGGTATATCTTAGAAAAGTTGAGATAAATTATTTGTCATGATTTATATGATTATTATTTACAGTTGACTTTTCCTTTGTGACCTTTTCAGTTGTCAAACTACAATTAAATGTGTTTAAGATACATGCATTTTTAGAAGAACATAGTTATGAAGTTCAATTTAAATTTGTATATACATGCCGTGAAAATACTATTTTTATATACTTTCTAAGAATGTTAATATTAAAGTTGAAATTTTACTTGAAGAGTGGACATAATGGTATATAGTCTCACAGGTGTTTTTTTCTGACTCAAAATTTGTGCTCTGTATTTTTCATCTTATTTTCTTTACCCTTTACCATTGTAGCCATTTCTTTTACTCTGATTATAGTGCCTACAATTTTCTTTCCTGAAGTTTCCATTCTGCGGGACCTCAGGGCATCACCAGGGTAGAACAGACAGTGAGAGCCAGGTTGGTGGAGTCTTAGATATAATGCCTGCCTGCTGGCACTGTGGGGGAGGACTGAAAAGCAATAGTGGGCTCTGCCAGCATTTCTGTCTGGGAGAAGGTACCGCCCAGCCCTCACCCCAAAGCCAGGCAATCCAGTTCCTCTCCATATGTTCCTGACTCCTTTCAAGCTGCTGCCCTAGTGCTGGAGTTCAGAGGGAGTGAGTCTGTGCAAATTGGCATTGGCCCTTTAAGAGGAACCGCCTGGGATTCCAGAAGCCCTCCATCTCCCTCAGCCTTAATCCCTGCTGGTTTTTTGCAGCCAGAAGTTATGGGGACTTCTCTTTCTGGCACTGGGACCCTGGGCTGGGGGAGCCTGGTGAGGGGCTGGGACCCCTTACTCTTTAGGTGGGACCTCTGCAGCTGAAATATCCCTCCCGATTTTTATCCACCATACGTGGAACAGCCTGGCCCCATGTCTGTGCCCCTCCTGCTGGTCCTGATGTGGCTTTCTTCTTTAATTCCCTAGTTGTAAGACTTCCATTCAGCCAGATTTCAGGTGGTTCTGAATAATGCTTGTTCTGTACTTTAGTTGTAATTTTGATGTAGTTGTGGGAGGCTGCGAGTACCCTATTTACCTGTGTGATTAGATTTTAAAATTCTCATAACTACATTCTAAATGTTACAGGATCTCAGAAATCTCTGGAAACTACATTGGAAGTTAATTTCTTGCTTAGAAAGTTTAGGTAGACTCTCATTGTTCAGACTATAATAAGCACGTGAGAAAAATGAGGATTAATGAAAATTTCTATCTGAATGTAAAAGTGTTAGGAATGTAACAATTTGAAAAAGTTAAGGCTGTTTGTTTAATGTGGGTGTCTATTTCCATAATCCTTGTCCAGTTCCCACTCTCCCCTTTTAAAGTAAGAATTACTAAGCCAAAAAATGAGAAATGAAAAAAAAAATAGCCTTGGCTGGTGTTGCTCAGTTGGTTGAATGCCAGCCTGTGAACCGAAGTGTCGCCAGTCGAATTCCCAGATAGGCCACATGCCTGGGTTGCCGGCCAGGTCCCCAGGGGTGTGCAAGAGGCAACCACACATTGATGTTTCTCTCCCTCCCTCCCTTCCCCCTCTCTAAAAATAAATTAATACAGTCTTTTAAGAAAAGAAATATACAGACAGATCTTTAATAAAAATCATATTTTTTCTTTTGATTGTGATTTGAGCTCCTAAGGATGAATAAGAGAGCTAAGATTTTCAGGACAGAGGCTGAGAAGTCTTTGATAAATAAGTGAGTGACCGTATTACTCAGAGTAGTGCACCAGCCATGCATGTGAAGACTAATCATCTCCGCCTAAAAGAATTTACTAGGATCCTGACCAGTGAGACTCAGTTCGTTAGGCATCGTTCTGTGAAGCGCAAGGTCACTGGTTGGATTCCCAGTCAGGGCACGTGCCTAGGTTGTGGATTTTGTGCCCTGTCGGGGTGTATACAGGGTACAGGAGGCAAACGATCTTCCTCTCTCTCTCCCTCTCTCTGTCATCGTTTCTATCCTTTCCTTTTACTTCCCTTCCCCCCTCTCTAAATATAAGCTAAAACACAATATAATGTGTTTTTTTTCTTCCTAAATCTTCAGGATAGTAAATTGGTCAAAGAGGAGCTCAGTTCTGACTCTAAACTTTACTATAAAAAGCATGTCACCTTAGAAGGCAGTGGCTCCTAAGTCAGACCTTGTGGCTGTTCCTGGTTCGGCCTCCTTTTGTCTCGGGTCCCGGTTCCTCCTGCACAGGAACAGATAGGGCTGCATGAGATTATCTCTGAGGTGACCACCTCCAGTTTGACAGCCTCCCTAGTCTCACTTCCCGGGGTCAGCCACAGACTCGTGAGCGGCCAAACTGTGGGCCCTACCTTGCATACAAAAGGAAGGTTTTTCTTCTCTTTTTAATTTCTTCTGGGAAAATAGTTCTTTTCTAATTTGATGACAGCATTGGTAGAGTGCACGTGTAATTTCTATGAAACACTAGAATACCTTAGGAAAATGGCTTTTTTTGAATTCCAGATGCTCCATATAACGTGAGCCAGTGTTATGTTTTTCTCCCCAAGGAGTTACTGGGGGAGCATGATGGTTGTTCCCCTCCCTTTCTGTTTTGCGTTAGAATGCAACATAATTGACATTTTGGAACTGTTACACTTCATGGCTTCTGTCAAAAATATATTAAGAACCTTCTGAAATGCCACTTAAATGAAACCTATGTTTCCCATCTTCACATTTCTAATCAATACATATCACATTTGCTTAGTGTAGCTCTTTTACCTAGTGCAGTTCTTTCCTATGACTTTGTGCCACCTGTCACTTTGTTAATAAGCAGCTTGGGCACACAGAGGTCTGCTTTGGGGGTGAGAAAACCAGGGCAGTACAGAGCTAGCTGTTGGGAGAAGGAGCCCGAGAGTTAGGAGAACCAGATGCTGCCCCAGCCCTGCCACACTGATGTGTCCTCGGGCAGTCAGCCTGGCCTTTCTGAGCCTCCTTTGCCTCACCTAGAAAGTGAGGATAATCCCTGTCTTGCCTTCATGTGGGCTTAGTGGAAGGTCCAGACGAAGTGACGAAAAGGCTTTTGAATTGTAGTAAGGTATGTAACAACAACAGGAGACATAACTGTCCGGAGAGCTTTGAATTGGGAGGAGTGCTGAAGTTACACCAGCGGGCTTACACCCGGCTTGGCACTGTGTTCAGAAAGCCAGCCCTGCCTTGGCAGAGTTTTACCATCTGGGAGAAATAATTTTTCCTTCCCTTTTATTCTTCACCTTACCTGCTTAATTTCGTTTTAGGTAACAATTCCGTTAAGATTTTAATGCTTGATTTGTTTTATTTATTTCTGAGTTTATTAGGTAATATGTTTTTTCCTTCTTTCTGTTCTTTAATCTGATTAGGAAATTTGTACATAGACTCCAGGCAAAATCTCCCTCCTTCAGTGATGCCACCTCCTGGTTACCCTCACATCCCACAGGCACTCAGCACTCCAGGAACGACGATTACAGGTAATCCGGGGCGCAGTGGGTTGCAGTTAGTACTCAGTGTTCGATATTGAAAAGCTTTAGCTGTCCTGATGGTGAACGAGGCTGCCTCAGGAGGGAGTGAACTCGGTTGAGGCCGCAGGGGTGCCAAAGTCTGGAGACATACTTGGCTCCAGTGTTGGTGAATGACCTGTCATTTGGTGTGTGGATCACATGACCTGAAATCTCTCTTAGCCCATGATGCTGTCTGTGGTTCTAATTATTGTCCTGTCTCTCTAAGAGGTTGGGGGTGTAGTAGGGCTTGTCCTGGGGTCCTAGGTATCTTTTAGGCTATTTGACTGTATTCGACTTCAGCAGGTTTCAAGAACCCACTTTGATTAGCTCCTGTACACTCATTCTGGTGAAGCCCCCCCAGCTATCGTTTCCATGGAAGTACCTTATAGAGCACAGAGGTTTTGAGAGTTAACTAGTTAAGTTTTTCCCCCTAGGTTCCTGAATGTAGGGTGTCATATTTAGTAGGCAGCAGAGGCACGTTGTTAGGGGTGGAAGGGGTCTTAAGGATTTCTAGGTGAGGAAATGCAGGCTCAGGAGGGGAGACAGCTTGCCCAGAGTCACCAGTCTGGTAAATGGCCAAACCAAGACTCAAGCCTTGATGTCTAGATTGAGAGTTCAGTATTTTTCTCATATACCACACCGCCCATTACAAATGGCAGTGTGGAAGAATGGATTTAAAACCTCAAAAGGACTGTGTGCCAGGCAGTAGTGAAGGAGGAGTTGGGACCAAGTGATGTGTTCTTTTGTGCTCAGTGCTCACCAGTAACTTGTAGGTAACAAGACACGGTCGTTAAGACTCTGGAGCCAGATTCCCAGGGTTTGAATCCTGGTGCGCTGACCCTTGATAGCTGCCTGACTGTTCGACTTCAGCTTCCCTGTCTGTAAACGAGGGCTGATAGCACTACCTAAGGCCTAGGGGTGTTAAGAGAATTAAATGAGGATTGTATGTAAATCACTTATGTTAGTGCCTGGCACAAAGTAAGGAATTTATAGCTGAAAAATAGGTAAATGCGAAGCATTTCTGCTATCCTGTGATATACTGAAAACCTTAGCATTTCATAAAGTCGCACATTAAAAGTAACCGGGTTTATGAGAAAAATAACATTAGCAACAGATCTTGAAACTTTGTATTCAGAGTACTAACAAAAACTATAATTGGTAAAAATTTCATAACAGTTAAAAGGACATGTTTAATTCCTAATGAAAGAATAAATTCTACAGTTAAATATAAGATCTTTTTTTTGTTGTTGTTGAAAAAACAAAAAAAGAATCTGGTTTGGAAGGGGGTTTGTCAAAGCGAAGGGGCTAGGGCAGGATGCACCAAAACTGGGGCACACAAACAGCGCGTGGCCACACTGACGCAAGAAGAGGAGCGTGGGGAGAGTGGGCATTGTGTGCTGTGCTTCCTTCCTCCATGGCTGTCCGCACTCAGCTGTGTTGATGTCCCCTGTTCACCCGCTGTTACTGGTGGCACAGAAACTAACTTGCTGAGGAAACTCACTGTGGCCCGGTGTGACTTCAGTGGTACACTAACATCATTCTTCTGTTCGCCGTCCTCGTGTGAGCCGACTCACGCTGCTGAAACACCCTGAACTGGAACAGAGTAAGGAAAATGCTTGTGTCAGCACGCGGGCACCCTGCCACTCTTTTTATGCCTTTCATTCTGCAGCCTGGTGTAACGGAAAGAGTGTTAGTTTTGGAGTCAAGTGAACTGAGTTCAAATCCTGTCTCTTCCCCTTACTAGTTGTGTGACTTTGAGTAACTTGCTCATTCTCTTAAACCCAGTCTCGCGTATCTGTAAAATGAAAATGTATGCGATAATGGGTGCTGAGTACCTGGCACATGGGCAGTGTTCAGTAGGCTTTCTTTTGTACTGAGCCGCAGCTGACGTTGCCTGCTTCCTTCCAGGCCATCACGGAGCCATGAACCAGCAGCACATGATGCCTTCCCAAGCCTTCCAGATGCGGCGTTCTCTGCCCCCAGACGACATCCAGGATGACTTTGATTGGGATTCAATTGTGTAGAGCTTGTTTCTGCAAGGCACGGGACCCCAGAGTCACCTTTCTGTGCAGTGAAGGGAAAGGTTTAAGAGAATCCAGTTGAGAAAACAGAGTTGCTAATCACTTTACCAGTGCTATCAAAATTTCTTTTGAAGACAATCAAGAAGATTTTAGCTGGATAACCTACCGCTTTTATCCGACCCAAACAAGTACTCCATGTTTGTCTCCCTGCCAGCTGCCCCACGTAGCTCCTGACTGTTGTGTGATTTAAACAGCTTTTGCATATTGTGTCAGTTTGTTGTTGACCACAAGTGCCAGACTGATTTTTCAGACAGAGCCTACTTTGCTGCAAGCAGTTTATAGATACATATGTGTAAATATATGTACAAAATTTACTGAAAGGCTTCGATTTTCTAATTGGATTATTAGATCTCAAAAAGAAAATTACTGTGAGTTTTTATTCCTTGTTAGGCTGTTTTCTGCAGGATGGTTTTAACTGATGTGGGCAACTTAAAGGAAATAGATTTTTTCAAAGCCTGGTTCCCCTTACTGAATTTTCTCAGAAATGTGGGTATCGAGTTCTACCCAGTCCGTCAGAGAACCCAGAGCTTGGTCATCTCCAGACAGTCCAAAGGGGCACGTTGTCCCCGAGCAGCACACAGAACTGACCAACTTTTTTTTGATGCTTGGAGGATTATAGATTTTATGTTGTGCCTTGTCAATGTCTAATTTCCTAATCTGCGTTATAACAGCTCTAAAATTTATTTGATTGATTAGAAGCTGGGTATTGCTTGGCTCTTTAAACAAATCGATGTCTCCACTTATTTATTATTCAGAAGTGTAACTTTAATATTTATTGCTACCTTCTATGAATGCTTAGCTCTAATTGGGTTCATTAGGGATAAATGGGATGTCTGAAAGCACAGAATTATTTTTCTTGGTAAGAGTTTACAGACAAGACAATCAGAGAGATTGTGTTATTCTCTTTGTCATCACTCCTCATACCACGTGAGTGTATTTCCCTATCTTAGCATTCCTGCTAATTGAGACTTACCAGCTAGGTAGGGCCTTTTCCCTGGAATTTGAATCAGAGTTCCTTTGGGCAACAGAATGGGAGGGCATCGTTTATAAAGCAAGTTTCCCCACTCATTCTCCCTCACTTAGGAAGCACTGGCAGGAGGACGGAGCCGCGCATAGACTCCGTTCGCCTCGGTGTTCAGTGCGGTTCCTGCTCCCGGGCCTGCCGTTTCTGTGCTTGCGTGACAGGTGGGTGCGTGCTGGAATGCAGCCCGTCTCTTAGGGGTTTCATTAGTTGTTGTTTGTTTATTATTTTGTTTCATAGCATATCACAGTTACTTTGCATGGATTGACTTCTTAGTTTTATAAGAAAACTAAAAGAAATGAGATTTTTTTAAATGAATAGATTTTGAATTGGTTCTTAGAGGAAAAAAAGCAGAATTTTTTTTTCAGTCCTAATGGGGAAATACGTTCCATCAAATCAAGGAGTAATAACTACTCACTTGTTGCCTTTCAGCATCTCAAGTCTCTATCATCCATGTTTAAATCACTTTAATTAGCCTTAGTGATTCTGTGGTTGAGTAATCTCTACTTGAACTAAACATCCTTGTTTCTATATGTGTGTATGTGAGAAGGTTTGAATGTGCGTTTTTGTGTTTTTTTAATGGAGTGTTGCCTTGAATGAATCACTGGGAAGCCAGCCGTGGTTAAAGGCTGGTGAGTTGGGGAGAAAGGAAGGGCTTTATGTTCCTGTTGTCTGGACCCTGCGTGGCATGAAAAGAGGAAGCTCAGCTCCAGCCCCTTGGATCAGAGAATACCAGAAGATTCTGGAAGGGCAGCCAGCAGACCCCTCTTAGATCAATCAGAGGCAAGATGAGATAGCAGCCTGCAGAGTAAAAGCTTGACAAAAACAGGGGGTGATTTTCAACAGACTGCTGAAGTCACTGTTTTCTCAATACCAGAATGACCCTTTTGAAACTTCTAATTGCTTGGGCAGCAGTGTGTGCACTTTAAACAGTTTGGGTATTGGAATGGAGTCTCTTACAATTGAATGATTTGAGTAGAAACCACTGATGAGGATTTTTCAAATTGTGTGAAACTAATTTCCTGTTTGACACTCTCATTTACTGATTTGCAGTGATGAATATTTTTATAAGAAATTAAACTTACCAAGAATGGCCCTGGAGGCAGAGCCTCCATCCAGACCCATCCCACTCTTGTGATTCAGGTGACCTGGGAGCCCAGGACAGGCCTTCTCAGTGGGCTCCAGCCAGACAGGGCTACCTGGTGAGGGGCAGAGCATCCCTCTAGTGGCCATTTCAGTTGGTAGTTGTTAATGCTGAGTTCTGTCATGGGCCTAAATTGGCTGAAGGCTTTTGGAGAAAAGAATAATAAATGCATATAATGAAACGGGGTACTCTGTCCAGGAGAATAATCCGACTGGCATTTGTGGCAGTTTTTGAAATGTAAATGTATTCATGTGTGTACTTGTAAATACGTGTCTCTCAGATGTCCTTTGAAGTGGGAGGGAATCAATCTGGGGATTATTTCAAATGGAATAGAGTATTTTGATATTGTCCATTCAAAGGGTGATGTGTACATATCTATACTGTATATATGTGATGAAATGCATTGGCTTTTTGTGCAAACACAATCTGCTCTCTGTACTGCTGTTGGACAGTCAGTGTTTTAATGTTTCTACAGTTTTGCTATTGCACGATTTCATATTTTGCCTCTATGATGAACGACACCCATTCTTTGTAACTGTTTAGTGCTTTAAAGAAATATTCCAAGTGTCATTAGGATTGTTGGTGCCAGAACTGATATGCATGAATGGCACTTAAAATAAATATATTATGTAAACTCTATTTATAACACCAACTCATCTGTGTCATTTGCTGCAATTAAGGGAGTAAGATTGGAACTAGTCCAGATGCAGAAGCCCCTCGGCCGGTCCTCGGGACCTCGGAGACTCTGTGCCATGTATTGCTGCTTCGGAACGGTCATTGCTGCCATTTAGCGAGCAGCTCACTAGCCCTGTGGACTCGAAGTGATTTAGTGTCTGTGAGCCTCACTTTTTTCACTTTCCTCATTTAGGGGCCCAATATGAGAATAGTAATACCTACCTCCTAGATCTGTAGTGAGATTAAATTAATGCATGCATTTAAACATTTAGAACAGCACCTGGAACTAGTGCATTTAGAACTAGTACCTAAAAAAGTACTAGTATGTGCCAGGTACTGTGCTAAGTAGACAGTGTTACCCTCAGCGTACGAACAACTTGGAGGTCTAGTGGCTTACCCAGATTCTTTGTTCGCAAGTGGCAGAACTGAGGTATGAGTCCAGGTCTTTGACTTCATTGTCATGTTCTTCCACATCATTCTCTATTCCAAAGTAAGTCCCCATCCCTAGCCCTACCCTTGACGTCAGTCTTGCCCCAACAACTACCTTTCCAGAGAGCTATTTCCAAAAGGTGGAAGTGCAGCTTCTTAACATTTTTGGAGCACAGTATACCAGACCTTCCCATGAGAAATCCAGAGATAAGGAAACCGCAGTTCTTGTCTTCAGGGCATGCAGACTTAACCCGATACAGGTAACAACTGCCAACCCAGGGAGGCTACTTTGAAGGTATGCTCTGGCAAGGCAAGATTTTGGGGGTGAGGAGTTAGGCCATGCAGGGGCTGGGGCACTGGTTTAGGAAAGCCTCAGGGCTGGGCATGGGCAATTTGAGTCTTCATAGGGTCCCAGACAGACCAGAGAAGTGTTTCTGTTAATACCAGTGTGCTGAGCCCTGCCTGGCAGCTAGATTGGTGTGGGGGTGGGGACTGATGCAGGAGAAAGGATGGGTTGCTAGTGAAGAACCAAGCACAGAAATCCTTTGAGTGGAGTGGCGGTGTCCCGATTTGACTGATGTGGAAATAGGCTCAGGTATGGGGAGACCAACGACACGGTGGAATTATACTGGAAACTGCGATCTGTCTCACTTAAGGAGAGTGCTTCCCACCAATCCAGGATCCTGCTCAAGGCCTCGTGTTACTCTAACTTAACCCATACAGTGCTGCCAGGGAAGTGGTCCACTGCAATCTTATAGGTGGGGAAACGGGCTCAGTTGGGGTCTGGCCTCAAAGTTCATTTCCTTTTACCCTACTGCATTCCCAAAAGGGGTTTTCCCAAAGCCAGGGCTAGTGCCTAGCTGCCTAATGCGTGTCGCTTACAGCGGGGAGCTGTTTTTCTCCAATCACAAGTAAATCTTGGTCATCAGCAGTGCCTCTGAAGGACTGTAGTGGGGGGCACAGTTAAATGTCACTGTGGGCTGATTCAGGCACAGATGAAGTACACTTTTGTGCTGATCAAATCAAAAAGGTAAACAAGATCCCTGAGATGCATGTTTAATTCTCAAGGCTTTAGTGTGTTCCAGTGTGCAAAGGGCTTCTATATTTAGATGCACCCTTACCAGCTGGACAAAGCAGTGCAGGAAGACCATTGGAGCCTAGCATTTGTAGAAGCATTGACTGCACTCTAAATGACTTAGAATCACCAGACTAGCTTGAAAGTTTCAAGCTAGAAGGGGCCTTTGGAATCATCTAATACTGAGAAAGCCTCCCATGTTTTGCGTTGAGAACACTGAGACCCAGAGAGGGAAGTGGCTTGCTCAAAGTCATACAGCTAATTAGCAGAAAACTGGGGTATGGGGAGGAGTGGAGAGCGTCATTTACGTGACAGGCATTTAAAACTCCTACACACAGTCTTCCTTGATCTACACAAGAACCCGAGGATGTAGTGTACACTGTTACTGCCCCATTTTACAGAAGAGGAAACCGCTTCGGGGAGGTAAGGCACAAAGCAGCTGCATCCTGAATGCACACAAACTGAACTACACACTTGGCCAAAAACAGAGAGAATGGAAATCTTTTTTTTTTTAAAGACTTTATTTTTAGAGAAAGAGAGGGAGAGAGACATCGATTGGCTGCCTCTAGCACGCCCCCAACCGGGAACCTGGCCTGCAACCCAGGCACGTTCCCTGAATGGGAATCAAGCCAGTGACCTTTTGGTTCACAGGCCAGCCAGTGCTCAGCCCACTGAGACACACCAGCCAGGGCGAGAATGGAAATCCTAAGTAATGTCGAAGTGAGTACCTGCCTGTGATGAAACGTGCTCCTCGGTGAGTGTGAGAAGGAACATTCGGACCTGAGACTGGAACAGGTATCTGCTTCCATGTACTTCTCTGTGTGAGCATCTCGCCACTGAGTATGAGTCCAGTGTTGAAGATACACGTGGTCTGTGCACCATTGCCCTTGCATGCATGCCAGCTGCTTAAAAGAGACTATAACCAAGAATTAGAAAAACTGTCCACATTGGGCTTTGAAACATGGCATATTTATCCCCAACATGGTGCTTTCCTAAAAGATATTTCAAGAATGACTTCAAACTTACTCCTGTTATCTCTCCCTCCATGTGACATGTGACTAGTCAACACTACAAAGCACAGACTTGGCAAGAGGCTGCGCCAGAGCCAGAATTTAATTCAATCCCAGGTCAGGGCTGTCTCTGACTCCCAACTCTCAGGCAATGCCCCTAAGCCGTGCTGACCCCAGAAGTACAGAATAGGACAGCTAGGTACCTTTATGACTTTTTACTTAATTTACTTATTCCAAACACTCTAGATTATATATTTACTCTTCAAAACAACTGTGTGGTAGATACTATTATTACCAACCTCATTTTGCAAATAAAGAATCTGAGTCACAAAGGGAAGAAGTCACTTGCAGCTCGTAAGTGGTGGAAGTGATGATAGCAGCAGCAGCAGTAGAGTTGGAATTTCAAACTTGGCCTTCCAGCCCCGCCGTCTACATTGTTCGCCACTCTGTTAGTTCCTTGGCTCTATTACCCGAGCTAGTGGGCCAAACAAGGGCCTTAGATCAAAGCAATGAGGCTGCAGTGAGCCCTGGCGGCCAGCAGAGGGCAGAGGGCTGCCTGTGGTGTGCCTTTCCTCTGTTGGAAGTTTCTCTTCAGCACTGGGGCTATGCTGCCTTTCTCAGTAGCCCCGAGTTGGGTGTTCCTAAAGACCGGTAGGGACCCCAATGGCCAACCCTCAGAATCTTCTTCTGAATCACAGCTTGCTGGAGAGAGTCAAGGCCCCTCTCTAGTTCTCAGCAATAAACATACTGGTGGGGCCCCCTTCAGAGGTGCTTCTGAGCCTGCTGCCCCGCCCAACCCTCCTGATGCCCATTATCGCCCTACTCCAACACTAGGGTGGGGCGGGTTAGTCCACCATCAACCCAAACTGAGTCTCCTGAGGCACTGCTTTTCTGGGACTAGTTGATCCTGGGGCTGGCATTATTGACCCCTGCCCTCCCAGCCCTGCCTCTGAGCCTCGGTGGGCCTCGGCATCCCCACACACTCACAGACTCCTGTGGCCACCATAAGCATTGGGACTGTGGCCACTGTTTGCCAGGCCCTCTGCCAGTACTTGACAGTCATTCCCTCAGCACTCCTAAATGTCTTATGGGATTAGTGTTATTATCTCCTTTTACTGCTGGACATTGTTGCCACTCAGAGAGGTAAAGTCATTTACCCAAGGTCACAGCCAGGGAGAGGTTGCCCAGAGGACCAGCACCCAGGTCTGCCTTATTCTGGTCTGCTCTTGCCACTGAGGCAAATTGCTTCCTCCACAACAATTCCCAGCTGCCCTTGACCTCTCTCAGGTCCAGTTACCCCACCCTGTCCCATCCACCCTACTCCAGCAGGGGGCCTGTGGGTGAATTCTGCCTCTCACCAGGCCCCCAGGAGGTCAGAGGGGCATTTTCCTCTCCCAGACAATGGCAATAAAGACATCCGAGGACACTTCCCACCTTTCCCATTCCCGAGTGACGCTCCTAGGCAGAGACCTTCCTGGGAAACGTCCTCTGGCTCCGTGTGAGACTGAGTGCATACGCTGCGTGACTGGTGTGTGTGTCTAAGTCCTGTACCTGAGTGACTGTCGGTCAGGGTCACTGCAGGTGGTTGTGTGACTGTGCCCAGGAGGCCCGATATATGTGTGAGACCTGGTGTAATGAGTCCTTGAATGCGTGTGCTTGTGCGATCATGTGTCCGTGGCTGGGCATGTGATTGTGTAGCCCGTGTGATTGTGGCTGTGTGCTTTGGTGTATCTGTGTGTGCTTTTAAGCTGCAGACAGGAGAGAAAGCATGTGGCCCCGGGGTGAGGGGGAAGATGGCTCTTCACTCAAGCTCTGGCTCCCTCCTCCCTTCTGCGCCTTAGTAGCCATTCCAGCCTCCCCCAAGAGCCCAGGTCCCTGGACACTTGCTGGGGTAGAGCTGGGTTTCCAGGCCCTGTCAGCATCGGGCCCTGCGAGTGCCATACAAATGAATTTTCCCCCTTTCCCATCACTTCCGTGCCTTGCCCCCATCACTGCTACTGTAGCTCTTTAAGCTGGATCCTTGACCTGTTTATAACTGCTCCCACCCCTCCAGCAGCCCCCGCTTCTCAGCCAGGCCAGCAGCTGCTTCACGGGTGGGTGAGCATGTGCCCTGCAGGCCCCAGAGGCCAGAGCGATACATGAAGCAATGGGAAGAACACCCACTCTGGAGTCAGAAGAACCTAGAACTTCATCTGGGCAAGACATTGCCCTCTCTGAGCCTCAGTTTCCTCACTTGTAAAATAAGATGGAATGCCTTACCTTAAAGTGCTGACGAGACCATCCATGAGAGATGGTCAGCAGTCAGACAGAAGCAGCCAGCGTGGGCCCTGCACCTCTTAGGTCCCAGGGGCTGGTCCTCCCTTCTCCGTCTGCCTCCTCCCTCGCTTTTCTTCCACATGCCATCTGTTGCCTAGTGGCCAAGACCAGCTGACCTCCCGCACACCGTCCTTCCCATCACCCCCTTCCCGAGCGCTGCCAGGGCCAGAGTGCCCCTCTCCCTCCCGGGCAGCAGCCATACCTGCACAGCCCACTCTCTCTACCAAGTGCTCTGGTGGTCTTTCTAAGTCCCAGCCCTTCTCGTGGTCTCCCCGCTCTGAAATCTCCCATGGCTTCCTATTCTCAGCTGATTAAGGGCAAACACCTTAACCTGGCATTTAAAGCCTCCTTCTCCGCCTGCTCACCCACAGCACCTCTGGACACGCTCTCTGCTTCAGCCCTGTCCATCCACCCTTCCTGTCTGTGCTTCCTGTGGCCCAGCCGGGCCTTTGACCTACAGGCCCCACCCCTGTGGATTTGAATCTTCCCATCATTTGAGGCCCAGTTCAGGCGCACCCCCACCTCATCTGTCAGGCATTCTTGAAACTGGCTGCAGGGGGATCCTCTCTCGCAGCACCCTATGGAGCTCCATGAAATCTGTGCCCATGTTCTACCCTTCTCCTTCCAGCCTGTGGGCGCTGGGGCACGTGGCGGGAGCTCCAGCTGTGTCTCTGTCCTTCCCTGACAGCCTTCAGGTGTGGGAGGCTGTCTCTGAGGCCAATGCCCAGAGCAGGCTGGGGATGGGAGGGAGAGGCCACTGCCGACCCACTGTGAGGGGAGCAGATGGTGAATGGAGCTCCCCTACAGCTCCGTCCTGGCCAGGCTGCGGGGATGTGAGATGACACTGCTGAGCAAACAACCAGACACACCCTCTGTTCACTGCCCAGCTGCCCCGAGAGCACCAAGGGGAAGAGCCAGCTCACTCCAGGGCCTGGGGGAGGCGAGGGAGCCCTGCATCCCAGCTTGGCTCAAGCCAATAGGCTTCAAACTCTACCTCAGTCACCCACTTTCTGCGTGACGTTGGGCACTCTCTTTCGAGGGCCTGAGTTTCCTCTTCTGTAAATGGGCATCGCTGACCTACCCCAGGGGGTCTGATGAAGTAGCAGCGGCTCCTGTCTTCTTCCCCTTCCCTGAAGGTGGGAGTCTGGGGCCAGGGAGACAGCGCAGAAGGCAAGGGCTGAGGAGAGGCTCTTTGGCATTTGTGAGAACTGGCTCCTGTTCTGGAATTTACGGCTTGGTGGCCGCAGCCGCCACCAAATCTCCCTGGCAATGAGTCTGAAAGTTGTGCCTTCCCCTCCGTGAAGGTAGCCCCATGCTTGGCCCATGGTGCCCTTGTGCGGTGTACAATCCATACCACGGTTCAGGCACTTCTGTACGCACCCTGGGGAAGCCGTGTTTCTTAACCTCTCTCTGGGCCTTGAACTGCAGTTTACCCATTCATAAAGTGGGGTTCTACAGTTATTTCTTAGGTATTCCCAGAGCTGTTAGGAGATTCACAAACTTTATAATGTACCCCGCCCCCCAGGCAGTTCTGGGCTCTCAGAGGAACTCGAGATTGTTACGGCCTCCAGGACGGGTTCACCAGCCGAATGGCAGGGCTGTGCAATGGGGGCCACACCCTGTTCAAGGTCACACAGATCGTATAGGCTTCCAGCTGGGTCTGTTCCAGGCCTTTTTTACTGGGATCATCAGGGGAGAGAGCCAGGCCTGGGAGGACTGGGCCTTAGTGGACACCAAAACCATGTTGAGATCACCCAAACCCAAAAGTTAAACAACCTCTGGGCCAAAAGGCAAAGCATCAGCCTCCTCAGCAGCACCCGAGGGCGGCCGGCAGCGGGGAGCCCTCGGCAGCTGCTGGCAGTAGGGTGAGGGGGCCTGGGCTGCGGGGCTGGGGCTGGTCTCCACACCGGTAGAGCACTCAGGCCAGAGTGAGTGCACCTTCACTGCCCTGGTTGCTGTTCTGATTGTTACACACACCACAGACGAACTGATCCCCTGAGGCTCGGAGCACCCGCCGAGTGCCAGGCCTTGGGTGGGCTCTGGGGCCACAACGCAGCAAAACAGGGCTCTGCTTTCAGGAGCTGGCAGGACCCTGGGCGAGGCAGATGGTTGTTAGGTTTTATAATGGAGAGTGTAGGAGGCCGGTGCAGACGGGAGATGGTCCTAACCCAGGCTTGCTGGGGCTGGGCATCAGTGAGGAAGGTTTTCTAGACAATCTGAAATCACACCGTAGTTGTTATCTCCATTTTTCAGGTGCAGACACCGAGGCTTGGAAAGGTCACGCAGCTGTTCCCTGAGGAGGCTGGACCCTGACCCAGGGCTGTCACGCCAGAGCCAGGGCTTTCTCACCCCAGCACCGCGCGTCTGGGCCCCTTCTTCCTGGTCCCCTCCTGGGGGTCCTGGCTGAAGGGTGAGCAGGGGCTTGATCATGAAGACCCTGAATCCAGGTTTCTTCTGGAGGTTTCGAGCAGCCATGATGGGTTTTCAGGTGGAGAGACAGTAGAGGTGGCATAGCCCAGAAGGCTGTGGAGGAGGGACAGTTTGCCAGAAGAGGTGGCCTTGGATGCGGGAAGCCCAAATGACCTTAGACCCACCTGCTACCAATAAGGAATGATGAAGGGAGGGGGCGGGGTGTGTGTGCCGGGGGCCAATGCCTCAGAACTCAGGTGTGGGCCTGGAGACCAGGAAGCCTGGGGTACTGGGAGGACCCAAGATCCAGTGCCCAGCAGCTTCAATGCAGAAGGGGAGGGCAGGGGCCTGAATTCACACCTGGGCCCAGGCCAAGCTGGGGAATCGGTGGCGGGTAGGGGCGGTAAGGGAAGGGGAATTGTTCCCATTTCCCAGGGTAGTTGTCAGAAGTGGGGCTGGGTAGGGCAGGGCCCGGAGGGCTGAGGCCTAGGAGCCATTTCCTCTTTCCCACAGTGTGGATCTGCATCACTCCCACCGCCTCGCACCCGCCTCCCCCACCCTGGCCTTGCACCAGGTAAGCCTTGGCCACAGCAGTCAGGGAGAAAGGGGCTCCGGGAACCAAGCCCCCTTGCCTGTATATCCAACTCTGCTGCACCCCACAAAGGGAAGACTGAAAAATCAACGTCAGCCAGAAACAGGGCTCCTTCAGCCCCCAGTGGCCCCTCCCTTTGTGCAAAACCAAACCCCGACCCAGCTTGAGTCCCTACTTAGTCCCAGATCCAGCCTCCCCTCACACAGTCAACCCTAACACATCTTCAATTTCAAGCTCAACTCCACCCCAACCCTACCAAGGAGCTCTCACTGAACCCCAAACCTCCATGTCAGTTACAGTCCCCACAGCAACCCAGTCCTCACTGCACCCCCAATTCTGAACCTATTCCTGACACTTCGACATCCCCAACCTCAGCTCCATGCCACACCTGACCCTAACCCACACCTCAGTTGGATCCTAACTCAAACTCCTACCACTCACTGCTGCGCATCTTCCCCAGTTTAACCTCAACCCCAACCCAACTCCACCCTCAGCAGCACTTGGGATCTGTGCCTGGTGCTCACCTCATCCCCGTCGAAATTAATTCTACCCTGAGGTGTATCTTGAGCCTTACCTTCAACCCAGACCCCACCCATAACCCCAATGTTCTCTGCCTCACCCCTGACCCTCTGGGGCCCACTGCCACCCAGCTCTCAGCACAGGCCACCACATGGCTGGACTGGATGTGTAGACCTCAGTGTAAACACACACACATGTCCCTCAGCATGCACATACATACCTCAGTACACACACCTACCTCAGCACACACACACCTCAGCACATAGCACACATCAGTACACACACATGTACCTCAGCATATACACACCTCAGTACACACACACACATCAGTACACACACATGTACCTCAGCATATACACACCTCAGTACACACTACCCTCAGTACATACACACACCTACCTCAGCATGCAAATACCCATACCTTAGCACACATACATACACACCTACCTCAGCACACACCACACCTCAGTACACACACACCCACCCCAGCATGCACACATCCACACCTCAGCACATATACACACACCTACCTCAGTACACACACCTACCTCAGCACACACACACCTCAGCATATACATACCTCAATACACACCACACCTCAGCACACACACATGTACCTCAGCATATATACACCTCACTCAGTACACACCACCCTGAGTACATACACACACCTACCTCAGCATGCAAATAGCCATACCTTAGCACACATACATACACACCTACCTCGGCACACACCACACCTCAGTACACACACACCTACCTCAGTATACACACACCTCAGCATATACCCACACCTCAGTACACACACACCTAACTCAGCATGCAAATACCCACACCACAGCACACACACACATGTACCTCAGCATATACACACCTCAGTACACACCACCCTCAGTACACACATACATCTACCTCAACACACCTCGGCACATATACACACACCTACCTCAGTATACACACACCTCAGCATATACCCAAACCTCAGTACACACACACCTAGCTCAGCATGCAAATACCCACACCTCAGCACACACACACATCTCAGCACACACACACACCTTAACACATACACACACCTTAGCACACACACCTCAGTGCAAACACACACACCAGTAAGGGGAGGAGTCCAGTCTAGTTCTGAGGGGTACCTGGGAAGGCGGACAGAACTGCTGTTTGCTGCCCCTTCCTTGGGATGGACCCCTTTGAAGTTCCCTCTTTGTCAGGCTCTGCTTCCTCCAATTCCTCCTTCAATATTGATTCTCCCCACCCAGGGATTTCCACCCTGCACCCCTTCCTGGCTTCTGGCCAGGCTTGTTTGTAGATTAGAGCCACAAGCTCCCAGGACCTCCCTTCCTCCCTGCCCTGGGGCCCTGCTCACACCATGCCAGTCCTTATGGGGGTCAGAGTCTACTGGGGGAGAGACGCACTGCTGGGCAATCCTCCTGACCAGATCCCTGGCAGAGGAATGTACGTGCTTCTACGGGGACAAAGAGAGGTTATTTAGCTCAGGGTGCGGTGGGGGTTATTTGACCTGGACCTCAAATTTTGGGTAGGAGTTCACCTAGAGACAGGAAAGGGAAAGTCTTCCAGGCAGATGGAACATCATGTTTAAAGGTGAGGAAGCATGTTCAGGAAAGGCTGGGGAGGTGAGCCTGGCAGCAAAGACCAGGGTGGGGAGATCAGGCTGGGCTCGTTGGGGGCGAGGGCACACGTGGGGGAATGGTCAGCAGGCAGAAACAGCAGGAGTGAGGGGAGGAGCTTGGGGGTCCAGGGGGGAGGAAACTGGGAGGCAGAGGGAAGGAGCTCATCTAAGGACGACCTGAGGCTGGAGGACAGGCAGGACAGTGGAATCAGCACAGGGCGAGACAGGCTGTGGCTCAGATGGGCAGGTCACGAGAGAGGCCAATGGGGACCAGAAGTGGATGCTGCTATTGATAAGAATAATAACCGAATTACCCTTTACTGAGTGCTTTCTGTGTGTCTGCCATTGAGCTAAACATTGCTATCGCCTCATGTAATCCTCAAAAACCCCATGAGGCAGGTATGGTTATTAGTCCCCACAGAAGACACAAGGGACACAGAGGCTCAGAGAGGGGGAAAAATTTGTCCAAGTTCACACACCCTGAAACTGGGTGAGGTAGATAAGACTTGAACCCGAGCCTGTGGGATGGCAGAGCTGAGGCCTTCATCAAAGTCATAGCGGCCACACCTAGTACTTGATTTGAAGCCCTCTCAAAACCCCCTTCTCCCCTCAGGCTGAATTTCTCACATTTCCCTGAATATTCCAGGCCTACCTCACCTCCTGGCTGTCATAAATGTAGCATCATCTGCAAGAAATGGTCTCTCCTCCCAATCCCTTCTCTAAGAAAACGTGCACCCACTCTTCAGAACTGGGGGTTGGCATGACCTCCTTTGGGAAACCTTCCTGAACTGCTCTAACCCTGGCCTGGGTGAGGTGCCCCCTCCATACTCCACCCTGGTCTCCTCCCACTCCCCTAACAATCCTGCATTGCTGCCATCTGGAACCCCTCCTCAAGGGCTGGGCGGGGCTGCAGACCCTCCCCAGCACCGGTCCCTGCCCAGAGCAGCTGTCTGGGTGGGTAGTGCAGGGCCCAGCTGGCTGTGTGTCAAATTGAGTGCCCAGGGAGGGGACTGATTTCTTATCTGCTGGGGTTATCTTGAGCCCTAACTGACTAGCCTTAATTTACAGGTGAGTAGATGAGGCTCTGACAAATGTTCCCGGGTTACTCAGTAACCCTGCCTTCTTTAAAAGTCCCAGCATTTCCCTTTGGTGTCCAGAACCAGCCACCCCTTCTCGGGCACTGCTACCATGAACACCTTTCTGCTCACTGCACTGTGCCTCCTGGGATCCTGGGCTGCCCTGGCAGGGGGAGTCACTGTGCAGGTAAGTCCCGTCCCTACCCTGGCCTAGCTGGCTCTCTGCCCCCAGCGCCCAGAGCCTGTGCTCTGACACAGCACCCCCTCTTTGGGGCTGCAGTGGGGGGATGTCTAAGTCTTGGCTCTTCCTCAGGGTCCCCCTTCTCAGTCCTGCCCCATATACCTCCTCCTTTAAACTTGAAAGAAAACGTGTATCGAGTAGGGAGAAGAGAAATAGCTATTTGGGAGAGGCAGGTGGTCAGCCAGTTTACTGAGGACTAGCCATGGGCCAGGCTGCTCCCGTCCCTCACTGTGGTCCCCGGATCACTCTGGGAAGAAGGGATTATCAGTTCCGTTTTTCAGAGGAGGAAAATTGAGCCTCAGAGAAGTTCTGGAATTGGCTATGGGCACATGGCTGGGAAGTGAAGGGGCTGGATTTGTTACCAGAAAGGGGACAGGGCCCAGAGCGGGTCTGCCTAGGGCCAGCTGGTGGTAGGTGGGTTCCTGACTTCATGCAGGGAAGATTTCACAACACAAGTCCAGGTGATTTTGAGAGGACGTTTATTAAAGCTGCGGACATGAAACAAGGAAGGGCCTCGCGTAGAAAAAGCACAGGAGGCTCAGTGGGGAGCCTCACCGGAGAGCCAGAGAAAAGGGAGCCTTGGAGGTAGGTTCAGGGGGTTGGCCTGGGGCCAGCTGCCATTGCCCATGGCTCCCCGGGCTGCAAGTCTCCTTGGGCCCCTTAGAGTTTGGGAGATGCCCACCTGAGGCGGCTGAGGAGGGAGAAAGGAGAGATGTGGGCATCCTCCCCAGAGGGAGAGCGAGCTGGGACCTTTGTTTTGAGGGTTTTATTTCTCTCTTGCAGGTGGGAATCTTAGGGGAGGCCTAAGGGGAGGTTTCAGCAGAATATTCCTAGGTTTCCAGGTGTGCCCTTTCAGGATCGTGGTCTCCACTGGTTGGTCAGCGCCAGGGCAGGGGGGTCATTAGTCATCGCAGCTGGTCCCAGCATCGCCCAGCTGGTTGTGCTGCTTTTCTGGGCCTGAGAGTGAAATATGACTGAGGCCTAGATGGTAACCCTAGGGAGGAGAATTCAAGGGGGTCTAAACCGCATGACCAGCAATACGAAAGGTCAGAGCATCTAAACCGTGTGACCAGCGATACGCCCGGGAGGAAGCCCACCCTGGGGGCCTATTGCAAGGCACCAGGGCTTTCTGCCCTGGCGACCTGTATCTGACTGTAAATTGCTCCGCCCGTGTGTTCAGCTCTCTGTCTCAGTTTCCCCATGCCACTTGCCAAGGGATTTTCCTAGCTTCTTACTGTCTGGCCTCAGATTCAATTCCAGATCTTACTTCTCAGTCCTGTTCTCGGCTGGAGCAGCGGCCTGGATCTCAGGACGCACACCGTCATCCTGGAGGGACCACGTGCTCACCGGTGTGGGTGCCAGTGACAGGCCCGTCTGGCACCCAGTAGGGGGCCCCCTCTCTATCACAGCCAGGCTCCCGGAGGCCTTTTATTGCTTCTCCAACCCCAACCAGGCTGCAGGCTGCAGGCTGCAGGCTGTGGGCTGGAGTTGGGGGCGGAGTGATCAGCCCACACAGCTGTCAGGCAGGGTCAAAGACAGGCCTTGGCCACGTGGAACCTGGTCCCGGTCCCAGCTGTGTACCGCTTCCTACAAATCAGCACTCTGGCACCTACGGTATCTCTGACACGTTCCATCCGTTTTCTCCATTCCTCACCACGTGCAGAATGCAAGGCTCTCAGAGGGTAACGACCTATCCATGGCCACAGAGCAAAACCAGGGTTTCAGCCCACGGTCTGGCTGTGAGTCCTGGGCTCTAACCACCTCACACTGCCCTGCAGTGGTGTCTGGTTCCCATTTGCCACAAACAGTGCTCGAGCCTGGGGGACTGGAGAGGGGCCAGTCCTGGAGGAAATGGTCAGGGAGCAGGCTGCAGCCTGGCCTCATGCTCTGGACGTGTCTCTCTCAGGATGGAAATTTCTCCTTTTCTTTGGAGTCCGTGAAGAAGCTCAGGGATCTCAGAAATCTCCAGGAGCCCAGCCGCAGGAGCTCTGCTGTGGTTCCCACCCTCTGCAACTATCCCAACTTTCCCAAAGAACTCAGGCCTCTTTGCAAGAAGCCCAATGCCAGGGAGATCCTCCAGAGGCTGGGTGAGTAGCTTCCTCTCTGATGGGTGGGGCTTGGGAATTCCCTGACTCCTGGCACTTGAGGGAGAGATGTGCTCTGATTGGTGGGATTCAGAGGAGGGGCTCTGCTCTGATTAGTGGTCATATGAAGCCCTCCTCTCAGCTGTGATCGGCAAGGCTTACTTTAGGAAGGGCCTGGCTGGAGCTGATGCATAAGTGGTACTGTGTAATGGTTCATCTAGTCGTAGCTGTAGCTCTTTTCTGGGTAGAATCTCTGCACTGACTGACTGGCTTGAGTGGTACCTGTGTCTTGGTTTGGGGCAGAAAGCCCAGCCGGTCATAGAGGACAGGCCCATGTTTCTCCTGGGGGCTGGGTGGCCCGTGTCTGAGCTTTGGCTCAAGGGAGGATGGGGGA
Source organism: Trachops cirrhosus (assembly GCA_028533065.1). Lineage (NCBI taxonomy): Eukaryota > Metazoa > Chordata > Mammalia > Chiroptera > Phyllostomidae > Trachops > Trachops cirrhosus. Next base: position 25,696,325 of record CM052542.1, on the reverse strand, counting down.
TTTGGAGAAGAGATCCCATGGGGTCCTGTCTCTCCTGTCCAGAGGCCATCGCTGAGGACCCGAGCTCGTGTGAAATCTGTGCCTACGCTGCCTGTACCGGATGCTAGGACAGCAGGGGCTCGCTGCCTTTTGCCCCTCCTCCACAGAATGCTCCCACTCTGGCAGCTTAATCTACCCTGCTCCCATTGGAGGACTGAAGAGAGAGCAGCCTGGGCAGACCCAGCCCCTAACCCCATCCGAGCTGCTGGCAGCTTTTCCAACCTGCATCTAATAAACCAGATTCTCATGTAGTCCTGGTATTGTTGCTTTCATTCATTCCTTCATCCCTCAGTCTACTCATCACCCAGTTTCAGGAAAGCCCTCCCTGCCCTCATTTTCTGTGGTAAGTGCAAGGACCCCACTCTCCCTGCTAAGCTACCAACCACTGCACACAGGCACTGAGGGACCTGAATCTGCAGACTGCCAGCAGAGGAGGCGGAACCTCTGCTTTCCTTTCACACCTCCTGGAGTCACCAAAGTCACTAGCCACGTATGAGCACAGCAGGCACGGGGGCCTATGAGATTGGCCCTGAGCTCCAGAGCAATCAGGGTGCCTCGGGACCTGGCCCCCGCTGACCACTTCAGCGTTGCTTCCTGCCCTCCCGCACCCCGGGCCCCACACCCCAGGTCATAGCTCTCTGGTCTGGCCCCCTCACCTCTGCACTGTTTCTCTTCCCACACTCCTGGCCAGGTCACCTCCCACTCAGGCACCCACGCTCCCAGGGCCTCTCCTCAGAAGCCTTTCCCCACTCTCCCAGGAAGGGTCTTCGTGCTCCCACTCTGTCCTGGGTGCTCCCAGGGCATTTTGGTCACTCACACCCCTCGCACAGCTCTGGCCTCCCTGAAGTATAATGGCTTCTGTGCCTGAGGATGTCTCTGATCGTCAGAGCGGGTGAGGCCCACCATGTGGAGGATGGCTTGAGACTGTAAGAGAGAGCAGGGGAAAGCAAGAGCTACACAGTTCCAGTCCCGGGTCTTCCATGTGCTGTGTGATGTCAGGAGAGTTGCTTTCCTGCTCTGTGTCTTAGTCTCCTCCTCTGTAAAACTGGGATAGGAATAGTACCTGCTTCCGACACTAGGGGAAATACTGCATGCAAATGTGTGTGTATGTAAAGTTCTGGATGTATGCAAACATAAGAGAATTCAATAAGTGGTAGAAACAAATAAACCAAAGAAAGGGGAACCAGGGGAAGCTGAGGATGGTTCAGACTGGGGTGAGGAAGTGAAGCATGGAGGGAGGCCTGTTTGCAACCATAGAGGGAAGGAGGAAAGAGGACAGAAGCTTCTTGGGGAGTGGAGCGGAGAGGAAGTGCCCCAGGGCGATCGAAGCCAGATTCCTTGGGCTGCAGAATTCAGAGGGTGCCCGTGTAGTCCTCCACATCAGGGAAGGCTTTGTGAAGGGAGGTTGGGAGGGGGGGTGCAGGCATTTGCATAGCCTTTGGGATTTGCATTGGGATGGGTGGGGTTTCCAAACCTGTGTGGAAATAGGGAGGTGGAGGGGTTCCCTTCCAGAAGTGGGGCTGGCGAGGACGCCCACAGAAGCAGGAAGGTCCAAGGCGCTGGGATGTTTCGGCTGGGAGAAACCGGGGTCCTGTTTAATGTGTGAGTTCTACTTGATATGCCTCCTGAGCACGCCATTCACAGTGTTCTGTAAGCCTTAGCCCTTTCCCTTACTAATCACTAACCCCTCAGGCAGCCAGGAACGAGGGCCCTTCCTTGGGGAAGGGTCACAAGATCTGCTTTCCGCTAAGTTAAGTTAGGTGTCAGCTCCTGAGCCCTAAGGAGGACCATCCTCCTGGCTACTTTTTCCGGAAACTAGACAGAGAGATGTCAGAGTAGACCTCAGGGCCATCCACATGACCCCAGACCCCCAAACCCACGGTATCTAGTGATTTTGGTCCTATATAATCTGTAACCTACGTGGCATCGGGGGGTTCAGGCTTTTGAGCAGTAGCTTCTCGTGTCCGGGGTAGTGCCATTTATAATAAAATAGCCAGTGCAGTTCTTGGTGTTTCGTGTTTGGCTCTGCTGGTGCCGAGGGGATGAACTCTTCTATTTGCTAACATGGACAGGTAGAGTCTGGGAGGCACGTGGGTTGAGTCTGAGCCTGAGCGTGTCATTTCTAAGCCGTGCACCCCTCTGTGAGACGTGGTTTCCTCCACCAAAAATGGGGACGATAACAGAGCCTGCCTCCACTCTGGAGCCCCCTGGGTGTGAGCCCGGCTCCGCCTGTTACCAGCTGTGAAACTTTGGGCAGGTCACTCAGCCTGTTCCCTCAGTTTCCTCGTTTGTAAAATGGGGATGACAAAATGAGGAGAGACAGAGGGAGAGATTCCACTTTTAGAACTTTAAGAAATGAGTTGTTTTAAAGCTTTTATTTTTACCCCTGAATAAAATGTAGTTGAGAGATTAAATGAGGTAATACAGGCAAAGCTGTCAGAGCTATGCCGGCTGGATCCGTGGTGAGCACTTTGTTAATGGTGCTATTATTATTATTATTACTTTTGTGTGGGTGGCTCAGCCTTGTGTCTGGCACATAGAAGATGCTTGGCCAGTGGCAGTTTTCTTCCCTGCCTCCTCCCCAGGCAGGTGGGAGCCCAGGACAGCTGCAGGGACCAGTAAGAGTTGAGGCCAGACGGCTGATGCGCTCAGTTTAGACTTGAGAAGCAGCACCGGGGAGCCAGGGAAGGGCATCGGACTGACAGGGCAGCACGGGGTGTCCCTCCCGTGTGGTGAGGAGGGAAAGCAGGGCAGAGAGGGAGCTCAGGCCCCAGCTGGAGTGATGGTAAAGGGGTAGGAGGAGCCCGGAGGGGCGCAGGACGCATTGCAAAGGCCCCAGCCGGTCTGGCCTGTGGGGGCAGGAGGAGAAAGGAGCTGGAGCTCTCTGGTCTGTGGCCTGTTGGGCCAGGAGACTGCAGGACTCATGAGAGGTACTGGGTAGTCAGCAGGGGGCGCTGGTCAGGGGGAATTCATCCTGGCCCTGGCCCTGGCCCTGGCTCTGACCCTGGCCGGGGCTCTGCATGAGCTGAGTTCAGAGGGCCGGGCCCCTTTGTACCTGCCTTTCCTCCTCTCTGACTGCCCCACACAGAGGCTGGGGAGGAGCCCATGCTGTGGAAAGGCCCTGCTTCAACATGGTTCTCTGCCTGGAGTTAAGGCCCTGAAGGCCCCTGCAAGAATGCGGTGGCACTGGGCCCCTTGGCCAGGCGTCACAAGGAGGGAGTAACCCTGTGGTGTTTCAGAGCACGGATTCTGGCCTGGACATCCCAGGAAGAATCCTGCTTTGCCACTTTGCTGAGCCTGTGACCTGGGACTAGTCATCTCCATACCTGGGTCTCCTTATTCGTAACGTGGAGATGGTGATAATAACAGTACCTGCTCGGTTAGAATGTTGTAGGGCTTAGTGAGTTAATACTGGCAAAGGGTTTAGAATAGTGCCTAGGGTACAGCCAAAGCTCAATAAACAATGGTTATTATTAATATTCTTCAGGGTCATCAGGATGGAGAGAGAGAGGAGAGATCTATCTGGAGTTGGGCAGACGGTCCTGGGGAGCCCGAGGAAGGGGGGTGCTCAGGCACAGAAGGGTCAAAGATAAAGGCCCATCTTCTCAGGCACCCCGGGGAGTCAGCCCTACGATGGGCCTGGGGAGGGGCACCACGTGATCCTGGGCTCCCCCACTCCTGTCCTAACTACCAGAGGAAGCTCCCCCATCCTGCACCAGCCCCACCCCACTCCAGCAGGAGAGCAGAAGCTCTGGCTCTGCAGCTGGGCCAGGCTTTGAGCTCAGCTTCGGGGTCAATGGGTTCGGGTGCTCTGTGGCTTCTTAGCTCTGTGACCTTGGGTGGCTCATTACCCCCCGGGCCTCATTCCCTTCTGTACCAAGTAGGGCTTAGTGAACGAACTCCTTGGGTGCTGGAAACCAGGGAAATTCCTGACTTTAGTCCAAACTTTGACCATACCCACCCAGCTTCCCAAGAAGCTCTGCCCATGGCTCCTGGGGACGAACAAACGGACTGATTCTGTGTGTGAGTGGAGAATCTTTATTCAGCAGCAGGAATGCTTGGGGCAAAGGCTCTTCCAGCTGTGGGTCCAGCTGCTCTGTGCCGGATCCGACTGATTTGGCCCTGGGAGGGTGGCAATGATTGAGGTGGCCAGGGCACCACCAGAGCTTGGATGGCAATGGGGCTACAAGGCAGTGGTTTGGGCGGCCAAGGTGTCCAGGGTGGGCTCAGGGTGTCCAGGGCCATCTCAGAGGCAGCCGGTGCAGGCGACATTCACACACAGCTCACAGTCGTCACTGGCGATGTTCTCTGGGCAGGGAGAGAAGACAGGTCAGCTGAACCTGAGCCTGAGACATGCTGGCCAGGTGGCTAGGGAAGGCCTGCTGAGGAGAGGGCCTGGGATGGGGCTGCCATCTTCCTCATAGATTAAGAGCATGGAAGTTTAGAAGCAGAGTGAGCATCCTGGGCTTAAGTCCCAGGTCCTCTCCTTCCTGGCTGTGCCTGGGCAAGTCATTTACCCTCTGCCCGAGCTTTCCTGTCTCCTACATCAGCCGACAGGGTGGTGGTGGGAAAGGAACGCAGGCAAAAGGACTAGCGTGGGGCCTGGCCCTGCGCAGGCGCTCAGTAAATAGCGACCAGTCACAGTATTCTCCCGACCAGCCCTGCTTCATCCCTTACATTTCAGCTCAGATGCCACCTCCTCCTGGAAGCCTTTAGACTCTACACCACCCCAGACATGAGTCATCTCTCCCCCATGTCTGCACTGTGCTTCCCCATTATCACTCTGTATTTCTGTCACTGCTGATGGGTCCCTTTACCAAGGCCCCTTCCCTCCCATCGGCAAAGTCTTCGGTGTAGGACAACCAACTGGTCCAGGCTGTTGGGAGTGAGGGGCTTCCTCATGTTCGACTTTTGACGCCAAAATGTGTGTGTGGGGGCAAGGGATTGAGTTTCTTGGACCTGTCTTCAACCATTGGGTACTTAATAGGTGTCATAAGATGAATGAGCACGAGCCTGAGACGAGCCACAGAATAGGCACAGGAAGCTCTGCAGGGGTGGGGACACTCACTCAAGGCCTGGAAGATGCTGGCGGCTTTCTTGGAGGAGCAGATGGGCTGGAGGTCTGGTGGCAGGGCCCGGTGATAGCATGGGATGGGCAGGGGGCTCTGGGCCTGCAGGCGGGGGCTGAACACCCACTGCCTCTCCAGGTCACTCATGTTCTTCACTGACTCCAGGTCGACCTGGAAGCCCTGGTACTGGGGGCAGAAGGGGGAGAAGACGGGAGAGTATCAGCCTGGTCTGGGAGACCAGGGTTCCTCAGAGTGTGCCAGCCTGTCCTGTTCTCAGTCATGGCCACCCTCCCAGGGCCAAATCAGCTAGATCTGGCACATCTAAAAGACAGCCTGGGAGGTGCAAGGTGGTGTCTGACCCTTCACACCCCTGTGCCACAGGCCCCCAGTAACTGCTAGTTGAGGTCAGAGAAAGGTTGTGGAGCACAGTGGTTCAAGGCACAGGCTTTGGAGATCAGAGGACCCCAGTTCAAATCCCAGCTCTTCCCAACCAGGGCCTGTCTCTCCCCAACTCTGAGCCTCATCTAACAAATGGAGGTGATCATGTCCCCTCTTCCCCAGTGCCTGGCATACTCCATAACTGAGCGACTTCCCCTGAACCTACATGACAAAATGATGGAAACCCCAAGCTGGTCGGGCCCCAGGCCAGGGCTGGAAGGGGAGGCTGAGCCTCTCTTGCGTCCCTCTGTAGGACCCCTGCTCAGGAAGACCCTGCCCAGTCTGCAGTGTGAGATGCCTGAGCTACACATGTCCCTGGCCATGCTGGGGAGGCCAGTGGCATCCTGTCATACCACAGACCAGCGCTGCTTCTGTGACTCCTTCGAGCCTCACAGGCACTCCCTGCTGTGCCCAGAACTGCCCTCCCTTCCCCTTTCTCTTCCCTGCTGTCTTCTCTCTGGGCTTTTCATATATACTGTGCCCTCTGTCCGGAGCAGTCTGCGTCCTTTGTGCCTGGCTGCCTCCTGCTCATCATGCAACGTCAGCTCAAGTTCCCAACAAGGACACATTTTCTGGCGATCACCTGCTCTGGACCCATACATGGGTGCATGTGAAGGGCTGTGGGAGCACACAGGGGCTTCCTCTCCCCCTTCTGGGCATCTCAAGGACAGGTAGCACACCTTATTCCACACTTTGACCTCTGGCCAGGATGGGTCTTTAAGGACGGCAATGACGAATAACAGCAGTTTATTGTCATTGATGTTGTTACCGTCACCACAGTCATAGGCATGACAGCTGCCCACACCCACCAGTGTCTTAGTCCCTGGGCGGCGGCTGGGAATTGGGCTGAATGCCAGGCCCTGTGCCCCCGACCCCCTCCATACCCCAGGAATTCCCAGTGTCCCCTCTCCATCTAGCCTCCCACCATGGGAACCTTTAGTCAAAGGCCATGCTGGCCGAAAGGACTCACCTGGATGTAGACTGACTGTGTGCTCTGCAGGACCACCAGGAGGACCACAGCCACTTTAGACAGAAGCCCTGACATAGTCCTGCCGTCCATCTTGCCCCTGCTGTAGCCCACCAAAGCCATCCACCCAACTGTCACCTGCTTCCCTGGCCAGCGGCTTTTATAAGCCAGGCCCCAGCACCCTGGTAACTCATTAACTGGACGGCTGGGGTGGGGTTGGCACCTGCCGGGCTTTGTGACAAGCCTGGAGTCAATTCACAGGAAGGGACTGAAGGCAGGGAGGCCCAGGGCTGAAGTGCGTGCCTTGTGGGAGGGCCTTGGACCACACCAATTTCCTCCACTTTTCCAGATACCCAACCGTGTGAAATGACAGGGAGGCCATTCTACAAACAGGGAACTGAGTGACACGCCCCAGGCCATGGCACTAGTCAATGGCAAAGCAGGGATGTGGGTTTCTTTGACCAGGTCAGTCCATGGTTCTTCTCTGGGGAAAAGATGGAGACAGGCTGGCCCCGGCTGAGGCGGGCAGATACAGAGCTCTCTGTGCCTATAGGTCCACATCTCTTCCACCCTCTCTTCGCAGCTCTATTTAAGGACCATCCTTCTGATTAGTCTGGACCCAGACTCTCAACTTGCTTCTGCCAGCATCTTCCACTGGTGCCTCAGGTCGTGTTTGACTCATCCTATCTGTCTGTGCCTTTCAGAAGCCAATAGCCTCTCCCAGTGTGGCAGAAAGAGCTTGGCCTTGGAGACAGATTGACCCAGGTTCAAAGTCTGTTGCAGCTGTGTCATCCTGGACAAGTCACATCAGCTCCGACTGAGCCTTAGTTTCCTCTTCTGTCAAATGAGCAGAGTGATGGGACCCACTGCATGAGGTTGCTGGGAGCGGGACAGGGCCGCCTGAGCTCGTCCTCTTCTCCCAGGCAACGTGTGCTGTAGCAGGGCCCGTAAGCTCACAGCTGCTTTCCAGGCAACGTGTAGCCCACGCCTCCACGGTTGAAGGTTGGGTCAGGGACAAGAGGGCAAAGTCCACAAGGCGTTATCACCACTGCCTTCCCAGGCAGCTGTAACCAGTACCCATGCCAGGCCCCAGTCCTGCTGGGCACTGAGCCTGGCACATGGTAGGCACCCACATATAACATTGAATGGAAACCCAGAAAGCCCGGCCAGGTAGGGAAGGCTCACTCTCCAACCCGTGCCTAACGTCTCATCATGCTCCCTCAGCACGACGGTCCTCTCACGGGCCTAACTAATCTCATCTCTCGCTCTCACGGACACATTCCGCCTGCCTGCGGTGCTCCTCTCCTTTCCTCACTCGGGCACTTCCTATATCTTGCTTTGAATCCAGACTTCAGCCTTCACTCCTTAGAGTATGAAGACTTGAATGGACTCTTACGTGCTTCACTGTCTGTGAGCTGGAAATCGCCATCAGTTACCACAGCTCCCACTCCTTGAACCTGCACTGTGTGCCGGGTGCGATGCTATTTTCAAGGGCATACTCCTGTTTAATTCCACAGGGTGGGGGTGACGGTGGTCTTCACAGTTGGGTGACTGAAGGCCGACCAGCTCAAGCACCATGTCTGATGTCACGTACCCCTAACAATAAAAGGCCTTTCAAAGTGGGAGGCAACAAGCAATTATTGGAGGTCCAAGAATAGTTATTTGGGAAGTGCTGATTCACATAGTAGCCCAAATAATGTTCTGGTTAGGAGACAAAGGCCAGAGGTGTTTATGAGACAGGGAAGGGGACAATGGCATCAACAGAAAGAAGGCCTATTTCTGTCAGTGCCGATAACCACACAGAGATGTAAATTCTAAACCATATTTTTAACACTCAGTCTGGCAGCCATCTGTCTGGTAGTCATACTGATCTGCCTTCCTGTTATCTCTGCAAACAGTTCTTTGGGACACGGTGTTGCCGGAGGTCCGGTCCACGGTTTATTGGGCCCTGTGCCGTTCCAAAGGTTGGAGGTAGAAGACACGTAAGGTGGTTCTTCTGAGACGGAAGCTCCGGCTCCATTTCAATGTGGCTCCATTTATGTGATTTTTTTTTTACAGTTACTGTGAGAGTCAGAGGGGTGAGCGGGTTTTATATTTGGGATTCTTGCCTCTGCTCAGCTTATGGTGGTGCAGAAAGAAGGAACTTAGGCCTTGGAGGGAAGAAGCTCTGGGTTTGGATGACTTTGCAGCTGTGGGATCTCGGATACATTATTTAGCTTCTTTGAGCCTCCGTTTCTTCATCAGTGAGTAGAAGAAACAATGAACAACCTCACAGTGGCTGTTGCAAGGACAAACAAAAAAATCCCATCCCAACGGAGCAGCGTAGGCCTGGCCGGCGGGGCCCCCAGGGTAAGCGGTGGTGGTCCTGCCTCTTCTTCACCATGTGGTCCTCCCTGACAAACCCCATCTCGGAATCTACAGCTGGAACAGTTCTGATCTTAGTCCTGCGCAGCCCGAACACCATGAGGTGCTGCCATCTGTCCAGAACTGGGCGTGACCTAATGTATGACCGTGGGCAAGTGGCATCACCCCTGTGATCTCACGTTCTCCTCTGTGGAAAGATGATCGGTCTCCAGCTTTTGAGTTTGTCATGAGGTCACTTGATCCCCCAAATCCTTGTTCTTTCCACTAGAGCAAGCTCAGTCTCCACTTGCCCCACACCAAGGGATAGGAAATGAACTTGTAGGGTTTGGAGGCTCTGTGGCCATGGTCTCTTTCTCTTCTTCACCTTCCAGCCCCTCCGGCCAGGGCTCATCATGTGTCACTCTATTTCTGGGAACAGGTGTGATTTTCTTATCTACCTAACGTGACACAGATTCATATTTCAACCCATGTCCTCCTAATTGCTTCATGAATGACTCACCATCCATCACCACCAGATGCGAACCCTTGCTGCTGCACCCACTGAGCCACTGCAAACTGATGTTTCTCAGGACACTCCCTTCTTTAGGGACGTGGGAAGTGACCGTGACTCTGGTCTCTGTGTGGAAGCCTCAGTCGGAGTGAGTGAGTGACAGTTGGCCCGTGTGTGTGTGGTTGGGCCGCTCCTTTCTCGGCAGCGGCTTCCCTGTTAAGTGCCTGCCACCACGATGCCCCGGAGCCTGTGACTCTCCCTGATTCCAAACTGACCATTTCCCCGGGAGCGTTTTCCACAGCCGATCACTCCATCTTTCTTGGAATAAAGAACTTTCTCCACTTAGCGTCTGGGATGCACACTCTCCAGATTTTTTTTTGCCAATCTCATTGGCCCATCTTCTCAGTTTTCTTAGCTGGCTTTTCCTTCTCGTTTTGACCTCTAGGTCTTAGAATGCCCCAGGGGCTCCAGAGCTCAGTCCTCAGACCACGTTCCTTTGTCTACGGTCACCAAGACTGATGGTCTTACCCCGTCTCGAGGACTTTGAAGTCGTCGGTAGGTGCCCAGTTCACTCCCTAGCCTGACCTCTTCTCTCAGCTATGGACTCATGTGTCTAGTCCCGCAGCTTCTCCCATAACAGTCGAGGGTACTACCATTCATCCAGTTGCTCAGGCCAGAAATATTGGAGTCATTCTTGATGCCTCTCTTCTTATCACTTGCCAAATTCAATTCACAGCCAAATCCAGTGATGCTACCTTCACAATATTTCTAGACTCTACTCACATCTCACCATCTCCACTGCTGTTAAGTCCAAGCCATCATCATTGATCTTTGTTCTCACGAGTTATTGCAACAGCCTTGTATTAGTCAGGATCCTCCTGAGAAACAGATCAATAGGGGAGAGAGGTAAATATCCTCTTCTATTACAGACCTCTGTCTGTCCAATCTGTCTGTCTATCTAGGTTTATTTTAAGGAACTGGCAGGCTGGACATTTAGATAAGAGTTGATCTTAGATTTAAATCTTGAGTCTGAGACTGCGGGAGAGGCTGGCAGGCAGGAAACTCAGGCAGGATTTCTGCGCTGCCAACTGCAGGCAGGATTTCTTTTCTTTCTTTTTTTTTTTTGTTAATCTGTATTTTTTAAACCCTGCACATCCTCTCCCACCCACATTCCCCCTTTTAGTTCATGTCCATGTGTCATAAGTTCTTTAGCTTCTGCATTTCCCATACTATTCTTGCCCTCCCCCTGTCTATTTTCTACCTACCATCTATGCTACTTATTCTCTGTACCTTTTCCCTCTCTCTCCTCCCCCCACTCCCCTGTTGATAACCCTCCATGTGATCTCCATTTCTGTGGTTCTGTTCCTGTTCTAGTTGTTTGCTTAGTTTGTTTTTGTTTTTGTTTTAGGTGCAGTCATTAATAATTGTGAGTTTGTTGTCATTTTACTATACATGTTTTTGATCTTCTTTTTCTTAGATAAGTCTCTTTAACATTTCATACAATGAGGGCTTGGTGATGATGAA
>CM052542.1:25663200-25684934 GCA_028533065.1 Trachops cirrhosus | reverse complement strand
TCCACTCCATTGATGTGAGACCCATCTTTCATTCCGTCACTATTGGTTCCCTGTGCATTTTTCTTCATTTCACTTATTGTAGCCTTCATTTTTTCATCTAGTTTGCAACCAAAATCAACCAATTCTGTGAGCTTCCTGATCACCAGTGCTTTGAACTGTGCATCTGATAGGTTGGCTATCTCTTGGTCACTTAAAAGGATGAGTTCTGGAGCTTTCAATTCTTCTTCTGTTTGAGCCATCTCTTTGTTTTTTTTTTTTTTGGTCTTGTCACGCTTATTACGTGTGAGGGGTGGAGCCTTAGGTGTTCACCAGGTGGGGGTGCCCCAGTTGCTTGGTTGTGATGTTATATGTGGGGGCGGGGTCTGAGAAGGAACAATGGCGCTTGCTCCGCTTTCTGATGGACTTCAGTCCCTTTAGCTGCTTTCCCCGAGCAAACTGGGCTCCTCTGGTGCCAATTCCCATGTGGGTGGACTTGTGCACCCTGTGGGACCTTCCTTTTCAACCAGTGCCCCTGTTTCCCAGCTCTGTTTCCTGGCTCTGGGACCCTGAGTTGCGCACAGTGCCTTGCTTCACAATCACCACCTTGCTGGGTCTGCTGGTCGCCAGCACCCCAGCCGGGGCTGCCAGCCACCGCTTAAGCGCCCAGGTTCTGCCCGCTGTGGTCCCACGAGCCACCCAGGTTGCTTTGCGTGTCCTGTTGTCTTACCAGTGTCCAGTCACAACGCTCTCTGCTCTCTGCCCTCTGCTCTGCAACCCGCGCCTGGCTGCCAGACTCCGCCCCTTCTACTGGTCTGGAGGAACGTGTCCAATTCAACTCCTTGGGTGTCGGACCTCCATAGAGATCACTTTTCTGCCAGTTCTGGTTGTTATTTTGTTTCTAAATTGTTGTTGTCCCTATCTTGATTGTGCGAGGAGGAACAGTGTGTGTCCACCTATGCCTCCATCTTGGTCGGAAGTCAGAATTTCTTTTTCTTTACAAAAACTCAGTCTTTCCCTCTCTTTTAAAAAAAGATTTTATTTATTTGTTTTTAGAGAAAGGACAAGGGAGGAAGAAAGAGAGGGAGGGAAACATCAATGTGAGAGAAGAACATCGGTTGCTTGCCTCCCGCCCATGCCCCCCCACGGGCACCGAATCTGCAACACGGGCATGTGCCTCGACTGGGAATTGAACCCACAACGCTTCACTTTGTGGGACAACGCCCAGCTAACAGAGCCACACCGGTCAGGGCAGTCTTTGCTCTTAAGACCTTCAGTAGATTGGATGAAGACTGCCTACATTAATCACTTAAATTCTACTGATTTAAAATGTTAATCGCATCTAAAATAACATCTTTACAGCAACATCTAGACTAGTATTTGACCAAATAACTGGGCCCAATAGCTTAGCCAAGAGAGATCTCCAAGCAGATCTCTCTATGTCCACTCTGGACCCTCTTTTGGCTTTTTTCCACATATCGGCCAGGGTGATTCTATTGAAATCTAAGTTAGATCATTTCTCTCCTCTGTTCAAACCTAGTAATGGCTTCTCACTTTACTCAGGGTAAAATCCAAATGCTTCCACTGGCCTGCAAGGTCCTTGTGGCATCCCTTTATACCTATGACCTCAACTCCAAAATCTATGACCTTCACTCTCTGGGTTCCAGCCACACTAGTTTCCTTACTGTCACCCAAATATGCCAAAGAGACATTAGCTTGGACTCTTTGCTCTCCACCTGCATATTTATATATGACTCTCCTCCTCACTTTATCCGGGTCTCTGTTCAAATGTCACTTCCCCAAACACATCTTTCCCGACCATCCTCTCTCAAGAGCTTTCCCTTATTTCCACTCATTTCTTTACCTGTTTTCTTGCAACACCTGTTTTATATATATATATATATATATATATATATATATATATATATATTTCATTTCTTGCATTTCTCTCCTTACTAGAATGTAAGCTGTAGTAAGAAATTACTAGAGTAAGAAACTTACTAGAGTAAATAATTTCTAGGAAGAAATTAGAGTAAGAAATTTGTCTATTTTGTTTCCCCATAAATGATATCTGGCCATAACTGGTGCTCAACAAATAGTTTATAAATTGAATGAATCACTATGATTGAAATATCTGCTCTCCCAACCACTAGAGGTTGACCTTGGATAATTTCCTACTTCTCTGAGCCTCATTCATCTCATTTAGCATCTTCCTGACACATGTAAGGGGCCTGGCACATGGTGAGTGTTCAAAAATGTTGGTTATTATTATTTTTATAGTTGTGAAATCATTTCTTTATCAAGATACAGAATCCTTTTTGTCTTCTGTGCACAGCAAACTCTAGGGTATTTGATAACTTAATAGAAATTTACCTATGGGCTACTATGTGCCAAGAGCAATTCTAGGCACAAGGACACACCAACCAACAAACCAGGCAAAGCCACTGCCCACAGAGCAGTGCCAATGGCTCTGATGGGGCATCAGAATAGAGGTGGTGAGAAGGGGTTGGCCTCTCGAGATTCACTGGATTCTCTCTTTCCTAGGACAGAAGGGGTGAGTGAAGAAAGGAGTCAAGGACAACTCTAACCTTGCTCCTAGTCGAACGGTGAGACAAGAAATGTCAGGTGAGGGGACTGAAAGATTGGACGTGTTAAGTCTGCAATGCCTGTTTGACATGTGAGTAGAGGTGTGGGCCACAGGTACATGCGTTGTGGTCATCGGGAGTATCCGAAACTGGACTGAGGGAGTGACTGAATGGAGAAGAGAGGTCCCCGGATCAAGGCACCGGAGGGCACTGCAGCATTGGAAGGTAAGACAGAGCGGGAGGAATCAGTAGAGCAGGCAGAGGAGGAGCAGCAGATGGAGACCAGTGAAGAAAGTGTTTTCAGGAGCACGAACTTGCTCACGTGGTTAGCTCTGCTAAGCTGAAGGCTGACAGCTGCCCCTGGGTTTGGCAACATGGAGTGGCTGGTGACTTTGGCAAGGCCAATGTCAGGAAAGTAATGTACGAAAACCTGATTGGAGTGGGATCGAGGCGGGAGGAGGAGAGGGAGTGGACCCAGTGAGAATGGAGACCTGGCTACAGAGCTAGAGCTCTGAACCATCATTTTAAATTGAGTAAAATGGAGAGATGATAAATTTAAAGAGGGATTATCATATTGGGCCCAACCCAGGAGCAGAAGCAACCTGGGAGACCCTGTATGGAGAGCTGTATAAACCAAGGTGTGGTGGAGTTCCCAGCAGCCTTCTAAATGTAATTTTGGCTTTTCCCTGCGAAGTGGATGACCCAGTGAATGGTTTTATGTTTGCTTTGACCAACAGGAAACTCAGAACCAAATGTGTGCCCCAATATTAGTAACTGAATCTCATTTCATCTGTCTTCGCATCGTTTACCCAGTCTACCCACATTGTACAGGCTTGTTTACCTTCTCTTCAGCCTCTTTCTGGGCTGAGGGTTGGGTAATGTGTTTAAACACAAGTAAGTGAATCAGGGCTGCCCCCTGGCGAAAGGCAGGTAACACTGCAGGCAGAGAAAGATGAATCTGTATCTCTCTGGGGTAGCACTTGAGAGTTGTAAGTTGAGAAACACTTACGCTGTCTGATTTGAGGGGCAATGGCAAACCTCTCTATCTCCTCGCCTACGCCTGAGGGAGTCCTACCAACGTGACCATGACAGTCACCTGGTGATGCTCCTCGGAGCTGCTAGGAGGGACAATGAGTGAGGTCACCGGGGAAAGTCCTCACTTGCTGGCGAATGCCTGAGTCCTCAGTTTCCAGAGAGAAGATGCTGAGGTGAACAACAAGGCTGAAATGGGGAGGACAGGAAGGAAAGAGTTCAGGCCCCGGGCTGGGCCTGGTACTGAAATCCGGTCTGGAGGGCAGCCAGCGGGCAGCAGAGGCAGTGGAAGAACCAGAGTGAGGACGAGATGGGGGCCTCCCGAGACCGCGTTCCTGCGTGGGGCTGTTCTGTTGGGGGGAGGCCATGTGTGCCTCTGACCCCGGCTCCTGCCGGCAGTTCTGCCCTCCTCCCACGGCGGTCAAAGGCAGGTGTGGCCTGGGTGTGTGTGTGAGCTTGCCTTTGTGTGTAAGCATGTGAGCACATGCCTACATGCCTATGAGCACATGCATGGGGACATGTGTATATATGTGTGCTCTTTGTGTCTATAAGTGAGAGTGTGTGTGTGAATGCGAACTGGTGTATGGGGCCGTCCAGAAAGCATGCAGCCAATTACTATGAAAAACAGAGACATTTAGTGAAGAAGATATGGGATACAAGAAACATTGTACACAGGACAATGACGCCTCAGTCCCCTTCAAAATAGGCACTTTGGGACCTCACACAGTCCTCCCTCCCATTGTCATCAGCTGCCTTGTCATATTTTCCTGAATCTCATCAATGGTCCAAAATCTCTTCCCTTTCAAAGGTGATTTGAGCTTTGGGAAAAGCCAGGTCACAGGGTGCTGAATCTGGGCTGTAGGGGGCTGAGTCACCTGGGTGAGTTGATGTTTTGCCAAAAAACTCTGCACGAGACATAATGTGTGAGTGGGCACATTGTCATGACGAAGCGGCCAGTCACCAGTTGCCCAGAGCTGCGGCCTTCTGAATCATCCGGATAGTTTCCGGGGAGGAGTGTTCAACCTTAACACAAAGTCCGATGCAGATTCCTTGCTTTCCTTCACAGGTGGCAAACCCAAGGCCCACATGCCCAATCCGGCCCTCCATCTTGTTTTATCCGCCCGGCACCTTGTTTCTACCCGGCGGCAGCGCCGAGCTCCTTGCTTAACTGTTAAGGAGTAGTTACATGTATACAGTCCTAAAGTTACCTTCGGCCCTTTGAAGGCAACCGCGAGGCTGATGTGGCCCCTGTGACAATGAGTTTGACACCCCAGCTTCACTCGCCCAGTCATTTTGAACACAACAGCCACACAGCACACGTGCTCACACATTGCCATCTGCCGCCCCACCGACTAGTACAGTGATGTCACTATTCACGCGTGTGCAATCCAGTCCACTGTCCTTGGCTGCCGGCTTACATTGATGTTGAACAAACTGTTCTCAAGAGTAGCTGGACTTTTCCAGACAGGCCCCACATGTCTGATAGCGCATGTGTGAGCATGTGTACGCATGAGCAAGAGTGATATGTTGGTGTGTGGGAGCATGTGTGTACGGGTGTGCTTTTGTGCCCACGTGTATCTGTGTGTGGGCATGTGCATGTATGAGTGTGTGTAGGCCATGCATGTGAACACGTGTGTGAGCAGATATGTGCCTGAGTAGAATATGACAGCATGTGCCTGTGTGAATGGGAATGTGAGACGGTATAAGAGCATGTGTTGGGTGCTGGAAGAAAGACTGTGCATGCTTGGCTGTGACAAGTGGCTGGGTGGTGGCAAGGGTGGTGTCTGAGGCAGGAGGCCTGGTGGTTTGGGGCCAGGGTGGGAGCAGGGCCCACAGTGTGGACAGGTAGAGGTGGGGAGCTGGGGAGGCAGGTTGTACTGCAGTTGCCTGGACACTGGAGAATACCTGGGGGACCCGGGAAGGCGTCCGGCCCTCGGCAGCCAGATCGAATGTTCTCCCCTCTTCAACTCCCCATCTCCCTCCAGCACCTATCTGGATGCAAATTGTTCACTTCTCTGCTTGCCAGCGCTCCCAGTCGTGAGATGGAAATGACGCAGCTTGGTCGCACCGTGGGGACTACGAGGACGAAAGGAGGGCGCAGGAATGCCAGCTAGCATTCACTGGCAGCTGGTGATGGGTCAGGCCCTGACCCAGGGCTCTGCAAGTACAAACACACAGGTGCCTCCCACACCCCTAGGCTGTGGGAAACTCCTTTTGCAGAGAACACCGGGGCACAGAGAGGTTCACCAACCTGCCTGGCAGAGCTCCCGATCTGGCGTCATAAGCCCTGTATGCCTGGCCATTGTGAGCAGTAAGTGGAGATGAGGCACCCCTCACAGCACTAGACACATTGTAGACCCTCAGTAGGTGTCCCTTGGTCCCCCCTATCCTCTGAGAGTCCCTTCTAGGGGTTAGAGGGAGCAACTGAGGAAGAAAGTGAGCCTTTTCCACTTTCCCCCATAAACGCCACCCTACAAAGGTTCCTGGGTTCCTGGAATCCTGATCTCACAAAGAAAGGACACAAATGCTGGTTCGTAACTATACCATTAGCAACAGTAACGATAGCAACGAAGTACTGAGAGCACATAACAGGGTTTGTGGGCCAGGTGCACTTCATCTGGCCAACAAACATTTGTTGGGGGCCAGGGCTCAGTAATGGGTAAGATAGTCCCAGCCCTCAAAGGGCCCAGGGCCGATCAGGAGCCCCGTGCTGTGTGGCGGGAAGTCCAGGTAGCACTGCCTGCCTCCAGTGAGGAAGTGGGGGAGCTCTGGGGCTCCTCCAGCCCTTTGCGCATATCTCTGGCCCAGGACGCCTCCGCCTACCCTCTCCTACATCCTGCTCTTCCCACTCTCCTCTTCTTGGGGACTCCGGCAGCCCTTGCGCTCTCGTCAGGGAGCAGAGCATCTGCCATCTTTATCGTTTCTGATTTTGGTGCAAAGGACCCATCTGCACAGTTAGTCTGCATCGCATCTGGGGCATGACCTCCGTCTCACATTCCTCCAGTGCCTCAGCCGCCCCATGCAAGACAGGGACACACTCATCTTTAT
Organism: Trachops cirrhosus; assembly: GCA_028533065.1. Lineage (NCBI taxonomy): Eukaryota > Metazoa > Chordata > Mammalia > Chiroptera > Phyllostomidae > Trachops > Trachops cirrhosus. The sequence continues at coordinate 25,678,293 of CM052542.1, read as the reverse complement.
GACACTCCAGTCTGGGGGTTCTTTGTGTGCAGCACCCAGGCTGAGCCGCTGAGGAAACCCTAACTGCTGAGTCAGGGGCCCCGCTTCGCCAGGCAGGGTTGAGGTTCATTAAGTGGGGATGAGATACACATTCCCCCACAGTGTGTGTGGGATTGAGGTCCAAGGCACAGCTGCCATTTATGTTTTTAATTTTGCAGTTGGGGACCATTGTGAAACTTGATTGCTCTGTCTTGGGGACTTCTTGAAGTCCAACTCCACAATAAAGCCAATCAGACTCAACCATCAAATGTCAAATAGGAGCTAATGAACCATTCACAGGCGGGAGGGAAATCAGGCAATCTCTTATTTCAGGATTTATGCCTTCCAAATATTGAATCTGAACTGTAAGCAGAATTTGCTCTAATTGTGTCCCCCTTCTCACTGCTGTGGGGAATCGTTGGCATTCACTTCCTGTCTCGGCTGTCTGGGCAGACGCCTGACAAGCCGACCCGCTGCTCTCCAGAGGCACAAGTTCCTGGGCCGTCATTCAGAGGGGGAGCAGGCCGAGGGTGCCGGGATTCCTCTTGCCCCGGTGGCTGAGCCCCTGAGCTTGATGCTGGCTGGGTGTGCTCATGCATTCGTGACAGTCTCTTCGTGGGGAAGGGCACTTCCAGTCGGGGAGGTGGATCCCTTCACGTGAGCCCCACTGGGAGCTTGGGTGTGACCTCGGAAGGCTGTGTGTAGCCCAGGGACAACGAATTTGCCTCTCTCTCTCTATCTGCTGCGTTGGGGTCTGCAAAGACTAGCCTCACGGCAGTGCTGGGAGGGTGGTGCCTGAGCGCGGACGCCGCTCTCTGGTGCCCCTGTGAAACACCTGGCTGGGCGATTTGGGCTACCACAGGGGGATTGCCATCACTTCTCTGTGGGGCAGTGCCATGAGGCGGGAAGTTTCTACTCATCCTCATTCCCTTAGGGACTTAGGGTAGCACAGTGGTGAGTCACTTCCTGTGGCAGAGATGGCTGGTCACATCGAAGTTCCCCGTCCCCTCCCATACTATTACAGACTGGACTGGAGCGCAGCTGCCTGGCTGGGGACTTGCAGCTGGGCTTCCTCACATAACTGGCTTTCATCACTGGAACGTGAGAGGAAGTGATGTGGGCCACTTGTAGTTCAAGGCTCTTCAGTGGCAGCATGCCACCTCCGCCGTTATTTCCCCTTTTACTGATGAGTTTCAGATGATGACAAAGCTTTGGGGGTTGGCTCCATCTCAAGAATCAACACATCCAGGAGAGGGGACGCGGTAGATGGAGTGGATTAAATGCTCCCATGTCCCGTCCCTCCCGCATCAGTGCCACTGTCATGTAAGCTCAGGGCTCCTCCCTTAAAGGTTGAGTATATATCCTATTGCTATTGCCAATAAAATGAGACAGCAGTGATGGTGTGCCAGTTCCAGGCCAAAGTCTTCAGAAATCCTCCATGTTTCTGCTTATTTGTCTGCCTCTCTGTCATCTCCATATGAATACTCCTGCCTGGTCTGCTGGAGGAGAGGAGACACACGCAGGAACTAAGTCACCCACTTGTTCTGCCAGGGCCAGCCTGGACCAGGGTGCTGGACCTTCAAGCTGCACCCCATGCCGTGTGGATGAGCCCAGAGAGATCAGCAGAGTTATCCAGCTGAGCCCCACAGGACTCCAGATGCCTGTGTCATGAACACGGTCACGTGCCTCCGAAATTCCATGGCGGTTTGTCCCATTAGGGCAGGAGGTAACTGACACAGCAGTCTACCAACCAGGAATGAATCGATGCCTTGGGGTGCGCTGTGAATGAGGGAGAAAGCTCTGTGGTGACTGACGGTTGTATATGTGGGAGTTGATTGGTTATAGCAGTTTAACTGACCCTAATGAAAACGTCTCACCACTGCAGCTCCCCCACTGCTTCAGGATAAAAGATCCAGAAACGCTTGCCCCTGAGCACCTCTCCAGCTGCCCGCAGCATGTTCCCCACCCCCTGCCCTGCCCACCCTCTTTCTACATACCAGATGCCCTGGAGTTCCCTCGAGTCCTCGAGGACTCCAGGCAGTCTGACATCGTGACCTTATCTTGTGCTTCCCCTCTGTTTGGACCCCCCTCATCCCCACAAAGCAGTTAAAGGGGTCCCCAGACCCCTCTGTACTCCCTCATGGTAGCACTCAGTGCCTGTGAGACCCCCAGCCAGGTGTCTTCCCCTTCGTGAGGAGGGAACCCGGTCTGGGCACTCACAGTCATGCCCTCCTTCGGGCACACACCTGGCACAGTGTACATGCTCCTTCAGTATTTCTTGAATAAATGGGCTGATATAGGTGACAGTTTACAATTAGGGTTCCTAAGCTTCTTTCCATTGGTTCTCGCAAGGTGTGCTTCTCCGGGTGGAGCAGGCTGGCGCTTCCGTTGAACCCTTCTGCTCTGATCATTCTCCTTCACCCGTCTCAGGAACCTGTCTCGACACTTAGAGCGATGAATGTGCTCAGCAGGTGCATTCACCTGCTCGGCAAGGACCTTGCCCTTGACTTGTTTGTTTCCAGTGAAGCTAGTGGCAGGCTGGGTCACACGCGAACTCTTCCAGTTCGCCCACAGTGACACTTACGGGGTGTTACTTTTTGAACAGCACCCATCCCCTTGATGTCTGTAGTTGCTCCTTCCTCGCAGACGTGTAAGCAACCAATCCAGGAGTGGGACAATGGTGCGTTTTCTTAAAGGCCCAGAGAGCACACAGTGCGTGTCCCTCCTCATTCCCTTTGGGTTGGCTGTTTTGGTGAATTACCAGAAGGCGGCGGCCTGTCTGGGAGGCAACGTGTGTTTTGAATGAGTGAATCAGAAAAGCCACGGAAATAATATGGGGAAAGGGTCAGAATGAATATGTTGAAACAGCTATTCAACTTCAAAGGAGTGACATAGTCTGCACGTTCCACAATGTTTTCATTGCTCAGATGAAAACGGTGTTTCTTTTGTGTCTTATTCGGATCCCAAATGGCACATCAGCTCGTCCTGACTTTCTTTCCTGGAGGGTTTGCCACTCCTGAGGCTCCTGAAGAAAAGGCACAGGAATCTGGAGTGACTCCGGAAATTCTCAAGCATTGTTGCGTCGCCCAAGGTGGCGCATTCCAGGGGCAGCGATATGGGTACGTGTCCTGATCTGCTTATCTAAAAACCCACTGTGCTGTCGACACGCACGTCCCCCCAGTTGTTCCAGTTCTTCTTTCACCATGATTTGGGAAAAGACCTGGAAGGCTGTTGGGGTGTCAGGACCTTTATGGAGACTGTCCCCATCACGTCTGCTCCCAGCAGTGACAGGGCACTCCCCTGTGCAGGCAGTCGTCAGGGTTTTACATGCATTTGCTTCACAGAGAGCGAATGGAGGCTCCGAGAGATGGTGTGTCCGCAGCGGCACAGCCAGGAGCCAGCAAAGCCGGGGCCCCTGCCTGACTCGGGAGCACAGTGGGGCACGGGAGTGGCAGCTCCTGGTGGACCACAGGTGTCGTGCTGAAAAGGCTGGGCAAACGCTGCCCTGGAAAACCTCTGCTGGGATTCCGTTTATTTCAGAAAGCATTTGCTGCGTGCCTTCGTTGTCCCAGAAGCTACATGGAGGCAGGAGGGTGGCTAATAGTCGGAGAGGGAGAAGCAGAGAAGTCACCTGGTGAGGTGGGGGGCTCCCTCCTGGGGCTCTGGGGGGTGTTCTGTGTTAGCAAAAAGCTGAGCTGGGTGACCCTGAAAGTTCATTCTTAAGAGCCTATGTGTCTACATGTACCTTGTATCAAAGTGGCCCTAGGAACTGTGTCATTTCTGCTCTAGAGAAAAGCCACCCCTGGGGAGGGGCATCCACAGGGGTACAGCGACACTTTTGGGGTGCATGGCGTGATGGTGGGGTCTACTCAGAAGACACGGGGAGGAGGCTCAGGGAAACCCCAGCAAATCTCAATCAGTGTTCCCTGCTTTACAAATGTGTTGTCTTGGCCCTTTTAGAAAATGAGTTCTATGGAGCTGTGTTCCTTAAACCTCCTTGCCATGTGATGGGCTGTGGGAGGCAGCTGAAGGATCGATGTGTTTCAGTGATGCTGTCAGTCAGGCAGCAGCGCCAGCTAAGGGAGCTAAGAGCGGGAAGGGGAGTCTCCGAGGGCAGGGCCCTGGGTGTTTTCTCTGCTCCAGGCTGTGTGTTCATCATTGTCAAGCTCCCCGGGGGATGTGGGCTGCCTCATACATATTCCAGCTTGTCTCCAGTGGAGGCAGACTCCACAGGCAGACAGGGCTAGGCGGAGACAGGCCTCTGTTCACGGTCTGGTGCTCCTGCCCTCTTCCCACAAACTCCACTGAAGATTTTTAATGATGCTTAGAAATGGTTTGCAATGGAAATCACCACTGGCTCCCAGCTTCTACCTTCTTGGCGTGCACATTTTGGGGGTGTGGGTGGGGAGGACACAAACCCAAGGTGGGGAGTCTCGAACTGGCCCAGCCGACAGGGTCTGGCAGCAGGAGGGCATGAGGGCGTGCACTCAGGGAATGCATGCGTGAGCCCCGGGGTCCTTTGTCTCGCCCTGGGCACTACTGACAGCTTCGGCCAAACCATTCTTTATTGTGAGAGGCTGCCCTGCGCGCCATAGGACTTTTAGCAGCATCCCTGGGCGCCCCCGCAGTGCCAGGTTTACCGTCCTTCCCCCACTCAGAATCGTGACAATCAAAACTGTCTCCAGGTGTTGCCATGTGCCCCCTGGGAGAAGTCCGCCAGCTGAGCCCCTCCGCACTATCCATCCCTTGAGAAATGGCCACACTTGACCCCCCTGAGGCCAGGAGACTGGGCGAGACCTGCACCGTCCAATGCAGTGGCCACAGGCGCACGTGGCCACTGAACACTTGGACTGTGGCCGGCCTGAACTGCGACGTGCTGTGGTGTGAGGGCATACAGACTGGAGTCTGGAGACCGCGTAGGCTGAAAATCGTGTGGAATACGTCCGTGATAATTTTTCATTTGCGTACAGGTTGAAATGAGGATATTTTGGATATGGTGGGTTACAGAAAGTTCAGTATTAAAATTAATCTCACCAGTTCCTTTTTACTTCTTTAAACGCGGCTACTAGGAAATCTGAAATGATCTCTGTACCTCACACCATATTGTATTCATGTTGGTGCAGAGAAGGGACAAACGTTAATTTAAGAATCACCCAATCAGCATGATGATACACTAACAGAAGTGCTAGGCAGGTAAGAGCATGCACTGAATACGGCCAAGGGCCAGGGGGCAGGGGGCAGGGAAGGCTTACCTGGGGAAGTAACACTGGAGGGAAGGCTTGGGCGAGGAAGAGGGCAAAGCCGTTTGTGCAGAGGAAGCAGCTAATGCCAAATTGCTGGGGTGGGAGCGAACCTGGGACCTGAGACGCAGGTAGCAGGCCCCAAGGTGGGGTGCAGGGGCCTGACCACCCAGGGCTTTGGGGGCCTGAGAGGTCTTAGGGGGCTCTGGAATGGGACCGCTGGGTCCAGATCAGAGCTCTGTCGCTTACTAAGTCCGCAGTCTTTGGGCGAGTAACTTAAACTCTCAGTGCCTCAGTGTTTACATCTGTGACAGACATCTGTAAGATGGGGATGGCGGTAATAATAGCATGGGCTTCACAGGGTGGTTGCGATGACGAAGCCATTAAGTGAAGAACACATGGAACAGGGCTAGACACGCAGTAACTGCTCGGTGCTGCCAATGTGACTTCCTGAGCGGGGGAGACTCGGTCTTAGAAATCTTGGCTTTCCTCGTTCTGGTGCACATACAAATATGTCTTGCGTGTGTGTTTCTCTTTCCCATTAGGCTTTTTCCTGCCCCGGGAGGAAGTCCCACCCCAGTTGGGATGCTTGCCTCCTGTAGCATGTGAACTCGGAGAACACAAAAAAAGGAGCTGAAAGGCAGTCAGAGGACACAGGGAGAGAGCCCCACCGAGGCCCTGGAGTTTAGCTTCCTGAGAACAGCAGGACTCCTTACAGTTTCTCCCAAAGTTGCTTCCTTTTAAAGACTCTCCAAAAAAGAGGTGTTATCCTAGCAGAAAGGAAAAGAAAAATGAACTTCCTTTGGCTTTTGCCCAGGGGAGCACCCCAGGCTGCTGGGCCAAGGCGGGGAGAAGGCACGGCTTTCACAACCTCATGTACATGTTTGGAAAAGTCCTTGACTGTTGAGCTCTTTGACCACATTCCAAGGGCCCAGCAGTGCCTCCTCGGAGGATGACCCCTGACAGCCAAGACCGGTCTAGGATATGTTGCAAATTGCCCAGGGTTTACAGCAACTTTGGCAGTGTGATTTGTATACATAAGAGCTTGACATCTTGAAAATCCATCTGGGTACTGAGCTGGGTAAATAAAACCAAGCACTTCTGCAGCTCTGCGTGTGAACTCAACCAGAAATTTCCTAATAGTGCTTAGCCATGAGCCTGACTTGCCCTCAGTGGACAGCTTCCGGCGACGATCCATTGCATTTGTCTCCTAGGAGGATAGTGTGTGTGCCGTGCGCACCAGCAGCGGGGGAAGAGAGGCAGGCTTCTGTCCACCATAACCCAGGGAGACCTGGACTTGCTCATTCATTTTCCTGCTTTCTACACAATCAGGAGTTGCATTTGGTCCAGGCTTTCTTAGAAACTTTGCTCAATCTACACCCTGGCTGCTGTGGCTCAGTGGATTGAGTGCTGGCCTGGGAACCAGAGGATCACCAGTTCGATCCCCAGTCGGGGCATATGCCTGGGTTGTGGGCCAGGTCCCCGGTAGGGAGCATGTGAGAGGCAACCACAAATTGATGTTTCTCTCTCTTTCTCCCTCCTATCCCCTCTTTCTAAAAATAAATTTAAAAAATTTTAAAAAAAGAAGAAACTTTGCTCACCCTAGGATGGAGCTTGGGCACTCGAGCCTTCAGAAGTCTCAAAGGACTGGATCAATTTCATTCTCTCTAAGGTGTGGCTAAGGTGTGGCCTGGGGGTGCTATGGTCCAGTGGGGGTGCTATGTATGGTTCAGTGCATTGCTGCAGCTCCGGGCATCTCATCCTTATATGACAGTTTCCCAAGCAGAAAGAAAGGAGCTACAGACAAACCTTTTCCTAGCATGTGGAGGTATAATAAGAGACATGTTTGCTTTTCTCTCTGGTTCCTGGCACAGAGCTTCTAAAACCCTTGTAATTTTCTGAGTGATAGGCATGCTAGGAGCATCTTGTATTCTAATATTTCATTTTTAACCCTGGTTCCTAACTCAAGAGCTTCTAATACTCTCGTAATCTCTGAGTGATGAGCGCTTTTTGTGTGCTCAGAGATGACTGGTGACCGAGAGAGCTTCAGGAGTCAAAGAAAGATCAGGCCACGCTTAGAAGGTTGGAACTTTCATCCCCACCCCCTGTCCTCCAGGGAGGGGAGAAGGGCTGGTGATGAGTTAGTAATTGATTACACCTCTGTAATAAAGCCTCCGTAAAAATGCCTAGAGTTGAGTGCGGAGAGCTCATTGCCCAGGAAAAAGATGGGAGACACCATCTATAACAAAGAAATCATTGCTACTCTTAAGTTCCGGTCTAGACTTTCTAAATCCACAGAAGACAGCAGTCTAGAACAGGAGTCAGCCAACTAGGCATGTGGGGCCACCCTGCCGGCTATTTTAGTAAATAAGGTTTTAGTGGAGCCAGCTGTGCTCCTTTGTGTATGAGCTGTCCACGGCTGCTCTGGTGCTACCACCGTGTTAACTGAGGAGCTGTGAGCGGGGCTGTGTGGCTCATGAAGCCTGAAATATTTACCATCTGGCCTTTTACTAAAAAAGTTTGTCAATCCTAGCTCTGCAAGGCAGACTTTGGAGAGAGGAGGCGTTTTCTTGGAACATCTGAAGCCGAAGTTTTATATGTCAAGATGCAAAGCTTAAAAGACTTGCAACAGAATCCGGAGAATGAGGATCTATCACGATGACGTTTTGGCCACACAAGATTGGGGGCCATCCCTCTAGTGCTGAGGCAGGTAAGGCAGGGTTGGCTTTTGATGTGAATGTCCTGGCTTCCCCTTCAGAGTCAGAACCCCGGCTGCTCATGGGCATGCTTGGGGAACTTTCAGGCACTCAGAAAAGTCTTGCATTTTCAGGGTGCTGCTCCAGTGTGTCAGTAATAGCAGAGTCACAGCGGCTGATGAAGACTCATTACAAAGGGGAGCCCATGAGCGGCCTCACCTGTGCGTACACTCCAGACTGTGCTTGGATGATTTTGATACTTAAGGACGCCTGGCCTGTTTCCCCATCCTCATTCCATGAAGTTAGCTGCCCCTCTGTATATTTACAAAAAACCCCAGATTTCCCCTCTTAAAATACTCATTATACCCATAATTATTCATTCAGTATCTATTTAGCCTACCGGATTATTAATTCTATGATGCAGAGACCGTAACTTGTTTATAGTTTTCTTATCATGTAATTCAGTGATAACACCAAGTGAAGTGGATGTCTGATGAATAAATGAATAATGAATGAATGAATTAATGAATACCTCAAAAGACCACTCCCTAGTTTCCCCCCATCTCTTTGCTATTTTATTGTCGAGTAGCTCTTAGCACCATCATTACGAAAGGCAGGATCCCCATTTAAGAAAGGAGATGAGAAAGCCATCAACTCTGTGGCTGCATTTGCAATCAGCACTCAGAAACCACAGAAGGCCCTAGAGCTAAGACGTGTCCTTGACATTAATGTCCACATCGACACCAGAGTCTCCAGAAGGCCGTTGCTGGCATTTCAAGGGAACAGAGACTTTCCCACATTGGTTTCTTAGTTGGAGCAGTGCAGCCGACTGGCCACCATTTAACTGACCCACCCGGCGTGATCACTGCCCCGCTGGACAGGGGCAGTGTGTGGCAGGAGGGAAGGTCTGGCGGAAGGGTCTTAGACGAAGTGGGGTGGGGGTGTGGCCAAACATTCACGTCATTTTGTGCTTTTATGTATGTATGTCATATTTCATTAACAAGTTATAAAGTGAGGAAGAAAAAAGAAGATAATCTTGACAAGTGGTTATCCAAATCAGTAATGACAATAAAAGGCAACACGTGTGTGGTGTTCGACAGGAGCCAGACGCTCCCTAACCCGATGTGCACTCTCTGGTCTAATCCTGACGATGACCCTACCAGGTAGTTGTCACTCACCATTCATTCAAAAACCGTGTACTGTGCCCCTATCTCTCCCAGGCATTGCCCAGGCCCCGAGACATGCCGGGAACAAGAGAGGCCGGTCCCTGCCCTCGTGGAGCTTGCATTCCAGGGGACAAGTACCACGATTAGCGCCAACTTGTAATTTTAAAAAACTGTGGTCCTGGAAAGTCCAGTAGTGGGCCCAGTCCCGTGTCCAGGAATTGATCGGACCAGGACTCGGGTCTAGATGTCCCTGATTTCAGAACCCCTGGCCGTTCTGCCGTGCTGCTTCCTTTATGTGGGTTCTCCCAGAAGCTGGTCCAGACAGCCCTCCACACTGGCTCAGGAGTTTTCTTCAGCTCATTGTGGTACAGATGGAGTTTATTCTTCTATTTTTTAAAGCAGAAAAGTTTGTGTAACTGTGAAGTGCAAGGAAGGACAGGTAAGGAAGTGAAGGTGTCAGTGAGCGGCCCTGCTTAATAGTGAGGACAGATGGAGGGGCTTAGCCACAAGGCTCCTAGGATCATAGGCCGTGTTGCTAAAGTGTGAGGGGACCCTAAAATGTCTTCAGTTCAGGGTGAAAACACCTTTACGTGAGCTACCTTCTGTTTCATTAAGCCTGACTTCTAGAAACTCCGAGCACTCACAGGAAATAAGTCCATTGGTGTTCTGGGGTCCTGTGGGTTTTGTTTGCCTAAAGCCCACTTTGGAGCCAGTGCTCAGACAAGGGAGTCCCCATAGAGGACCAGACCCAGGGATGGAGTGACCCCTCTAAAGGATCACGTTGTCTCAACCCCTGTGAGCATCCAACTCTCCTCTCTCCACGGCCTCTCTTGGTGCCTGTCTCTCTTTAATGAATGACTTTTCAAAGCACCCCAGTTCTCCCCTCTCCAGATCTTAGCAGGTAAGAGAGATTTGAAATATTGAGCTGTTGGTTTTAAGTAAAGCCAGGGTCATCAGTCCTCTGAATCTTAGGTGACAGAAAGCACAGGCCAATTGTGGTCACCAGCAGTAAGTCTGGGAGTAAATCTTCTGGGAGTGGGTGGGCATTGTGCGTCCCACAGACTCGCCGATGGGGATTGACTGAGTGTTACAGTCAGACCATTTGGCAGGACAAAACAGCTATTCTTTTTAATGTCTGCTGAACTTATCTCTCTCCTCATTTTCAATAGGACTGAGAATATATGTATTAGAAATGGATATTTTTAACCATCCCTTTGAGATTGTACATAGTACTTTGATGCCAGTGTATATATAATGAAATAAGAAATATTCAAGGTCATAAAGTTGGCATAATGTTTTGTTTCATCTTCTATTTAAGTGGATGTTTTCCTTTGCAGTGAAGCATTCTGTTGCTAAAGACCATTTGGCTCTGTCTCCATGCCCCCATCAAATTCTCCAGACTCTTCCTAACCAGGCCCTATTTGAGTAAGTCATATGCATGTGGGCATTCTGTGGGAACTTGGGCCACTACAGAAGCTGCCTGTTTTCTCCTCGCCTCAACCCTGTAACACTCTCTGAATTCTCTGCCTATGGCTGCACACTATTGGCAAAAGAGCATCGGGTTGGCACACAGCAGAGGACAACTGGTCCAACACTGACCTGTTCCGACATGCACCAGACAAGCAGTGTCTGAAATGATTGTTTAGAGACTGGCTGGAGATCTGGGGTCCTCATAGGGCTGGCCCGGTTGAGAACCGAGGAACACAGTGATGACTGAGACATGGTCCCATTTTGAGCATACTACAGTTTAGGATGCAAGATGGATATTAGTTTGAGAATATTTATTGCACATCTACTATGTGCCAGGCACTGGGGAAACAGAGAATAAGATGGGGGATCCTGTTCACCTGTAGCCCATCACTTACTTGATGGGGAGACAGCTATGTGATCAGAGAGCTGAGATGCCCAATGCACAGCGAATGTCAGGGTGCTCTCACATTCTGATGACGATGCCAGCACCCAGTGCTATGGAGCACCATCATCAGGCACTGTTCTTAGACTTTAGGTGTTCTGGCTCTCTCAGTCCTCACAACAGCCTTATGCACAGATGAGATGAGGTCACTTATCCATGATCACGGTATTAGTCAGTGATAGCTGGGATTCAAACCTTCACAGCCTGGCTCTGGAGTTTGTGCCCTTCACCACTACTCTGTCATCACGTGCCCTGAGCATGTGACATAGGGGTGGAAGGAAGCTGTGTACATGCATGTTAGGGCTGAATGGTGGGGAGCATTGCCTGCCATTTGCTGGAACCGAGAGTTTACCGTGCAGCAGAAGATCCTGCATAGGAAAGTTTGCCACCGGATCCATGCTTTGGAAAAATCACCTGGGCAGCTGTGATGATAAGGTGGAGCAGAGGAACCTGCAGGCTGGCTTAGGGCTACTGCAATTGTTCAGGTCAGACCTGGTGATGCCTGATGGGCAGGAGCCATGGGCTGGAAAGGAGGGAAAAGTTTAGGAGTTACTTAAGGAGTAAAATGACCAGGACAGAGGGAGCATTTGATATAGAGGGAGTGACAGTTGTCAATGACTGAGGCAATATAGCTTGGGTGCCATTTGCAGGAGCCAGCTCTGAACTGCGGCTCCAGGCGTGTGTAATGTGAGGACTAGTCCCCCACTGAGATGCTGTCCAGTTGTGGGCTGGTTCAGTACCACAGACAGTAACCCACAGAAATAACAAAGAGGCAGATACCTGAATGCAACACAGAGGAATTAGAGCACAGATTACCTGTGCCCTCTCACAGGGAGGGGAAAGCTCTTCCTGCAGCAGAATCTGCCAAACCCAGAACCCTCTTCTCCCCAGTCCTGGGGCCCCGCATTCCCATTTACTCCCAACCAAGAAAGCAATAATTTTGCTTGCGTCATTACAACTTCTGCACACCAGGTACATTTTACATTTTCTGTCAGTGCAGTTCATTGTCTCAACGTCTCCTTCCAGACTAATTTCTTGGCCTCACCTTTGCATACTCAAGAGGCTCATTAAAGCATTTTCCCAAACAAAAGAACAGTCTTCTCCTAAAGATGAATTTTGCTGTCGCCCCTAGAATGTAGAAACAGCTGCAGGCATCTTTGAAAACTGCAACGTTTTCATTTCTGCCATAGTATTCAATACTGCAAAAAGGCCAAGAGTGGAGACCATTAGATATACCTAGGGTCTCACTGAACAAATATTTATTGAGGGAGAATTTTGACCTCTAGTAATAGAGGGTAAATCCTTTTGCTGAAGACAATGAGAAAAGCTGGGCATATTAAAAAACAGCCTGCTGTGTCTGAGAGCTCATCCAGCTCTGGGCCCAGCCTGCAGCCCAGTCCCACTCATCTTTGGGGCCCAGAAAAATCTCAGTTCCTGCACCTGGGTTAAGACAATCTCGGATTTTTAGTGTCCCCCCTCCTAACCACCCTTATGTCCTAATATCAAGCAAAAGCTAACACAAATCTCTAGTGGGAGATGTCTCTAGTGAGACCTCATTTTGGCCTATAAACAATTTTTCTAATACACATCCAATGTCAAGTCAAAGTAAGTCAGGTATATGAATAAACACAATAAAATGATGGATACCTAGAAAAGACAGATAATAGATATACAGGAGCTCAGCTATTAGTTATCAGACACATTTTAAAAATAGTTTTGAGTACCTATTATATGCCAGGCACTTATGGTAGCCATTGAGGATAAAATAGTGAACAAACAAAGCATAATTCCTGCCTTTATAGTGCTTTATAGTCTCCTGGGAGAAACAGGCATTAATGAAATAAATCACCATGTAGTAGATTACAAAAATGGACCCAGTTCTGAATGTAAAGTTGTACCATTGCTATGGAAATAGTATGGAAGTTTCTCAAAGAATTAAAAATAGAATCACCATATGACCCAGCAGTTCCACTTCCGGGTATAGGCCCCAAAGATTTGAAAGCAGGGTCTTAAAGAGATATTTGTACACACATGTTTATAATAGCATTATTCTCAATAGCCAAAAGAAGAAGCAACCCAAGTGCCATCTGCAAATGAATGGGTAAGCAAAATGTGTTATATACATACAACAGAATATTATCCATCATTAGAAAGGAAGGACATTCTGATAGATGCTACAACATGGATTAAACTTGAAAACACCAAGTTAAATGGAGTAAGCTGGTCACAAAAAGACAGACCCTGTATGATTCCAGTGATACGAGTATTCTAAATCATAAGGACAGAACTATAATCATGGTTGCCAGGGATAGGAGAGGAGTGAGGGAAGTCACTGTTTCATAGGTGTAGGCTTTCAGTTTTACAAGCTAAAAAGAGTTATGGGGATGAATGGTGGTGATGGCTATACAATAGTGTGAATGTATTTAATATTATTGAATTGAACACTGAAAAATCATTAAGATGGTAAATTTTATGTTATATGTATTTTAACACAATAAAAAAGAAAAGCAAATGGGTCCACTTCCAACCCTTTCCTATATTCATACTCTTTGTGGTGTAAATTTGCAGCCTCCCCAGAACAGGTGCAGTCTATGATTGCCCAGCCCTCAAATCTGAGCTAGCTTTGCATATGCTTTGGCCGATAGAAGGAGGCAGAAATGAAGGTTGTGCCAGTTCTGAATCTAGATCTCTGAAGACCTTGTGTTTATCTACTCATTCTTTTGGAATGCTGGCACTAAGAATAATTCTGGGCTATTCTGTTGGAGAAAGACTATCCCAGCCAAGGCCTCAGGCTTGGGAAAGAGTCCAGCGAAGGTCAGCAAACCTGCCTACCTCACTGCAGCTGACCACATATGTGTGAGTGAGTCCCACTAAGCTTACTTCATGTCAGTTGAACTTTCCAAAAGACTCATGGACTTTTGAGAACAAAGATTGATTGTTGTGTAGTACTTTGGTGATGGTTGTTATGCAGCATTATTGTGGCAAATGTGACTGATACACATACATGAGTTACTATAACCAGAGCAATGAAAAAGAAGGGGCAGGGCACTGTAGGAGTATTTAACATGATAACCTGATCTGATCTGGAGAGTACAAAAGGCTTCCTTGAGGACGTGATGCTTGAAGTGTTATACGGAGTATGAAAATTGTTAGACGAGAAAAAAGAGCACAGAGCATTTCAGTTGTCAAGGACTTGTCTTTGAGCAGAGACAATGAGGACATCCAAGGCACTAAAGGAAGTCAATAGAGTCGATAGAAGGCAATGTGAGAAGGTGAAGACTAGACTAAGAAGGCAGACAGAGAATAGATCATAGAGGGCCATGTCTTTATTTCTCCTGTTCTATCACAAAGAGGCAATATCTTTTGATTTTCCTCTATGTATGATGAGGATATTAGTGTCTGTATTTTCACTCCTTTTCCATACCCCAAGTTCTGCCATTTATATTCTTTAACTTTTATATTGCCAAAGTCAATGATGTTTATACTTTAGATCCAGGGTAATTCTAGAGATTAAAGATAAAGTGTTTACATTATCAAGACTATTTATATTATGACAAAGACCTCATTTCCTGCACAGGTAAGGGATATACTATGATTTTAATTTTGTCACATAAATCTAAATTAAAAAATGATTTTATTCTTCTTTTACTTTATTTTTTCTAAACTACTTACAATATCAGAACTTCTAGTGAGAAAAATGTTTCCTTGGAGAATTTTCTCCTTGGACCTGAGGCCCCTGCTCCAATTTAGACTGTTTGTTCAGATGTCCATCTGCAAGTTCTCTTTACTGTATTTATGGATTACATAGCTATTTCTAGAAACCAATGTTTCTTTTGTTGATCCTGAGAAGCAATAACCTGCCAAGGTCTCCTTGTGATTAATTGGGCTCAAAGGCATAACCAGAATCTAGCAGCCGTTGCTTCAGGGGCCTCTCGCACACACTGCGTTTCAGGGAACAAGCCTCAGACAGACTTGCCAGCCTCTTGCACTGTGTTCCTGCCATCTGAGCCAACCCTTATATGGGAGTTCCTGAAGTGGTTTTTCTTTTTTTTTTTTTTTTT
>CM052542.1:25645489-25662700 GCA_028533065.1 Trachops cirrhosus | reverse complement strand
CATGCTCCCCCTTCCCCCTCCTAGCTGATAACTCTCCAAATGATCTCCATATCTATGATTCTGTCCCTGTTCTGCTTGTTTGCTTAGCTTGTTCTTTTAGATTCAGTTTTAATAGTTGTGAATTTGTTGCCATTTTAATGTTCGTAGTTTTGATCTTTTTCTTTCTTCTTCTTAAATAAGTCCCTTTAACATTTCATGTACTAATGACTCAGTGATGATAAACTCCTTTAGCTTTACCTTGTCTGGGAAGCAGTTTATTTGCCATTTGATTCTAAATGATAGTTTTACCCAATAGAGTAATTTAGGTTGTAGGTCCTCGCTTTTCATCACTTTGAATAGTTCTTGCCAGTTCCTTCTTGCTTGCAAAGTTTCTTTTGAGAAATCAGCTGGTAGTCTTACAGGAATTCCTTTGTAGGTAACTTTCTCCTTTTCTCTTGCTTTTAAAATTCTCTATCTTTAACCTTTGGCATTTTAATTATGATGTGTCTTGGTGTGGTCCTCTTTGGGGCCAGTTTGTTTGGGACTCTCTGTGCTTTCTGCACTTGTATGTCTATTTCTTTTGCCAAATTAGGTAAGTTTTCTTTCATTGTTTTTTCAAATAAGTTTTCAATGTTTAGCTCTTCCTCTTCTCCTTCTGGCATCCCTGATGGGATTTGGATGTTGGTACGTTTGGAGATGTCCCAGAGGTTCCTAAGCCTCTCCTTGTTTTTTTTTTTTTTTTTTTAATTCTTTTCTCTTTTTGCTGTTCTGTTTGAATGCTTATTTCTTATGTTCCAAACCATTGATTGGAATCCTGGTTTCCTCTCCTACACTGTTGGTTCCATGTAGATTTTTCGTTTCACTTAGTGTAACCCTCACTTCTTCCTTTATGCTGTTGCCATACTCAATGAGTTCTTTGAGCATCCTGGTCACCATTGTTTTGCACTCTTGCATCTGTTAGGTTGGTTATCTCCATTTCTTTTAGTTATTTTTGGGGTTTTTTTTTCTGTTCTTTCATTTGGGTCGTATTTCATTATCTCCTCAATTTGGCAGCCCCTCTGTGTTTGTTTCTGTATATTAGGTAGAACTGCTTTGACTCTGTTTTACAAGCATGGCGTATTGTAGAAAAGGCACCTGTAAATGGTGTGGGACTGAGCCTTAGGTAATCACCACAGCAGGGTAACCCCCTTCACTGCTTTGTGACCTTGTGTAGGGGGAGGGTTTGGAGAGGGGACAATGCTGCTGTCTGGCTTCTGAAGTTTTGTCCAGCACTTGCCCCATTTCCAGTCACTTCACCCACTTACGTAGGCAACTGGTGCCCTTCTGGCTGTTGCCCTGGTGCTGAATCCTAGAGTGGGTGGGTTTGCATATGTTCTAAGTCTGTGTGGGCCCTTTAAATGGAGTCTCTTGAAAATCCAGAAATTTCTTCTGTCACCCCAACCCCCACTGGTTTTTACAGCCAGAAGTTATGGAGATTTATCTTCTCCACGCTGGAAACCTGGGCTGTGTGGTGTGGCCTGGGGCTGGGATTGTTCACTCCCGAGGTATCCCTCTCAATTTCTATCCACCATATGTGAATGTGAGACCATCAATTCTGCCATGCGGCTGCCTCTCTGCACCACACACCTCTACACCTCTCTGCTCTGTGTCTCTCTGCTCATCTCTGTGACTCCACCCCTCCTCTCCATCTGGATGAATGTGGCTTCTTTAAATCCTTGGTTGTTGGACTTCCATACAGCTTGATTTTCTGATGGTTCTGGGTGTTATTTGTTTTGAGATCTAGTTGTGATTCTTTCTGTGGTTGTGTGAGGAAGTGAAGCATGTCTATGTACACCTCCATCTTGACCTGAAGTCTCTCTTTTTCATATTTTTAAGTCACTGTATATTTTTATTTTCCCTGCAAGTTACTATATTTTCTTTGTTACCACTATATCTTACAAACCTTGTATTTTATTTAAAAATATAAATTATAATTTATTAGAGTTTTCTGATAAATCCAATCCCAGAAGTATTTGTGGGTCTTGTTTTGCTACCTGGTGTCTGCTGATGTTACTCTCGGCACGTAGATTTTTTGTGCTCTTGTTTATCTGATTATGTGCTGCTCAGTGTCCTAATATGAAGGCATGGACAGAGATTGGCAAACATTTTCTGTAAAGGACTGTAAAATAATAAGTATTTTAGGCTTTGCTGCCCACATACATGCTCTGTCACTCCTTTACCCCTTCATCCTCCTCCTCCTCCTTCTTCAAGCAAGCCTTTAAACATACGACAACTTCCTTTATTTTGTGGGTCTTACAAAAACAGGTAGTGGGCTGGGTTTGGCTGTGGGCTATGTTTGCTAACCTCTGGCCTAGCTTTTCTGTTTTTAAAGAGTTTTGTAGGTTTCTCTTTTTAATTTTTAGGTTATGAGTCTGGGCTTAATTTATTTTGTTTTTTATTGTACCACTTAGGTGATGTGAGTTAGGGCTTCCAGTACATGAAGACCATTTACTTTAGGTTCACCCTTACCTTGAGTCCTGCTGGGTGTGTGAGGGTCTCAGATCGGACACCCCCTACGTTTGGTTTCTGAGCTCTTGCCAGCAAAGCTGTCAAAACCAAAGTCCAAGTTTGCCAGGATTTGAAAAGGCCTTTGGGCAAGAGCAGCTTCAATGCTTCACTTACTACCTTGGATTCCTGAATCTCCTTTTGCTTTGGCCCAATAATCCCTTTCTTATCTGGGTGGTTCTACAAGGCTTTCAAGAAGTGCTTAGAAATATCTTACTCATTACTTTTAGTTGTTTATAGCAAGAAGGGTAGTCCAAGTAACTTAGCTTGCTATAATAAAAGCAGGAGTGTTGGAGAAAAGGATTTTTTATTTTCTTCTAAAATTATATCAAATTGCCTTTATGAAGGAAAGTGACCTTCTGAGAGACAATTTAAATTTGTTTTGTTTAGTTATGTTAGTTAGTCTTAGCGGTAAATGAAACACCCTACTATTGGGGGAATAGAGTATAGCAAGTGAATGCCCAGTTGAAAAAAATCAATGTGAATTTATGACCTTAATAAGACATATATTTCAAGCTCTGTTAAAGTGGCCAAACAGTATTAAAAAACACTTTCACCATTAAGAAATCTCAACCTAGCACCCAGATTTTGGTATCTGGTGTCATTCTTCATTTAAAGAAGTAGAAAAATCAGAAGGGTTCTGGAAACCTTTATTATTTTCCATAAGCAAGGATAATATCAAATATGTTTGGGCCAAAAGGACTATTTATCAAGTTGTGACAATTTGAGCACAAAGAATACAAAGAATTATCATTGTAATTATTTGGAATAAAGTAAATACATGGAAGCCTGTAAGTTCCTAATAATACTCAAAAGAGAAAAGTTAATATAAAATGTACAGAAAGTAGATATAATGCAAAAGAAATGATGGATGTAATTGAAGATACCTAATTTTTATTTTTATTTATTTTTCTTTTTTATTGATATATTGGGGTGACATTGATTAATAAAATTATACATATTATACTGTGTGTCCCCCACTCAAGTCAGGTGTCCT
Organism: Trachops cirrhosus; assembly: GCA_028533065.1. Taxonomy (NCBI): domain Eukaryota; kingdom Metazoa; phylum Chordata; class Mammalia; order Chiroptera; family Phyllostomidae; genus Trachops; species Trachops cirrhosus. Next base: position 25,659,180 of record CM052542.1, on the reverse strand, counting down.
TCCATCACTGCTTATCCCCCCTTTACCCTCTTCTGCGTCCCTCCCCCCTCTTTCTTCTCTGCTAATCACCATACTCTTGTCTGTGTCTATGAGTTTTTTTTCTTCATCCCTTCATCCTTTCCCCCCAGCTCCACATCCTTCTTCCTCTCTGACAACTGTCAGTCTGTTCTCTATCTGTGAGTCTATTTCTATTTTATTTGTTAAGTTAGCCTGTTCCTTAGATTCCATATATGAATGAAATCATATGGTAATTGTCTTTCTCTGACTGACTTATTTCACTCAGCATAATAATATCCAGGTCCATCCATGCTGTCACAAAGGGTAAGACTTCCTTCTTTTTTTAAGGCCAAGTAGTGTTGCAGTGTATAAATGTACTGCAGCATTTTTATCCACTCATCTTCTAATGGGTACTTGGGCTGCTTCCAAATATTGGCTTCTATAAATAATGCTGCAATGAACATAAGCAGTTTGTCCAGAAAAAGTCCAGCCATTATTAATATAATGAGAGCGGTTTGCACAATATTGATGTAATCTGGCAGCCAAGGAGAGTGGATTGGAATGCAGTGAACAATGACAACTTCATGGTACTAGTCAGTGAGGGTGGTAGACACCATTGAGTGAGCATGTGTACTGTGTGGCCATTGCATTCAAAATGACTGAGCGAGTAGAGCAACAAACCTGCATCAAATTTTGTATTAACCTTAAACATTTCACTGTGGAAGCTGTTCAGATGATTCAGAAGGCTTTCGGGACCAATGCAATGAGGACAGTGCAAATAAAAGTGTGACACAAATGCTTCAAAGATGGTCAAGAATCTGTTGAAAGTGATCCACATTCTGGGAGGCCTGCAACAAGCAGAACACCTGAGAATGTTGAACGTGTATGGGCTGCAATAAAAAAAGATCATTGACTGACAGTGCGAGAACTAGAAGCTGACCTGGGAATTCCAAAAACTACTGTGTCCGAGATTTTGATGCAGGATCTTGGCATGAAATGTGTTGTGGCAGGATTCATTCCATGGCTTTTACTACCAGAGCAGAAGGAACATTATGCTATAGTTGCTAATGACTTGATTCAAACCACTATGAATGAACCACACCTTGAGGTTATGACCTTAAGAAGGTCATAACCAGAGATGAATCATGGGTCTATGGCTATGATCTGGAAACAAAGGTCCCGTCACCCCAATGGAAGTCACCTGGTTCTCCATGCCCAGATAAGGCATGGCAAAGTCACAGCAAGATCAAGACCATGTTAATTGGGTTTTTTGGTTGGGAAGGTGTTGTCCATCACAAGTCCCCTCCTCCAGGCAAAGAGTTAATAAAGAGCACTACCTCAGTGTTCTTTGTCGGTTGAGAGATGCAACACAATGAAAACAGCTGCAGCTATGGGCAACTGGTGATTAGCAGCTTCATCAAGACAACACGCCTGCTCATGTATCATGTCTCAGGCAGAGGTTTAGGCATAACATCAAATCACCCAGGTGACTGAGCCCTGCTACAGCCCAGATTTGGCAACCTGCAACTTCTAGCTTGTCCTAAAACTAAAATCACCTTTGAAAGGGAAGAGATTTCACAGTATGATGGGTCAGCTGCTGGCGATTCCAACGAAGGATTTTGCAGAGTGTTTTTGAACAGTGGAAGAGACGCTGGAAGAACTGCGTGAGGTCCCAAGGTGCCTACTTTGAAGGGGACTGAAGCATCATTGTCCTATGTACAATGTGTCTTGTATCTTCAATAAATGTCTCTATTTTTCATAGTATATGGCCGGATACTTTCTGGACAGACCTTATATATTCTTTTTTTTTCTTATATATTCTTTTGAATTATTGTTTCGGGTTTCTTTGGATATATTCCCAGAAGTGTCATTGCTGGATCATGAGCAGTTCCATTCTTAATTTCCTAATTTTTGTGACTTTATATAAGCAGGAGAATCTTAATATTTAGAATGTTTGGTGTTTTTTAAACACATGGTGGGCTATTAAATACATTTAGTGTTTTAATCTTGCAAGCAAGGAAGAACAAACACAAACATGCAAGTAAGCCAAGAATCCTGGAAAAAAGTCAGAGAAGTACCAAGAATTAAGAGGGATGGTTTGAAACCATGGGTCAGTCGAAAGGACCAGGTGGATTGGGGGTCAGCAGCTGTTCTGCACCAGTGGCCGTCTACGCTGGAAGCACAACGTGAGTTCTAAGATGATAAATTGCCCAAATCTCCCAAGGAGAAGTGACCACACAGGCTCTAGCTATCCTTTAGATGTTCTTGCTCATTATAATGAAATCCTGACAAGGCCCACTTAAAATCTCAATGATACTGACAGAGTAGATCAATAGATCACAATGCTAATCAATCCATTTGGTAATTCTGAGCTTGTGGAATAAAGAGGGCATCATATCTGGGGAAAAGATGAAACATCAAAAATCTGAATTTTACATGAAATCAATTCCTCTGATGTAATAAGTAAAATTTTCTTCTAACAAAACCTCCGGTCAGTAAGTGGGGTTTCAGGTTTTATTCTTCTTGGACAGAGCAAACAGGTCCTGTGTCTCAACAAGGTGCAAATAAGTTGACTCCCCACATCTTGCAAATTTAGCTTCTCTGAGGCAGCTATTGTTTCTTTCTCTGAGTCTAAGATGACTACAACCCAAAGAAGGTGCAGACCAGCTCTGTCCAAAAGAAACATCGATAGTGGTAGAAATACTCTTTATCTATTTGATCCTAGGAGTAGCCACCAGCTATGTGTAGCTACTTAGTTCTTTAAATGTGGCTAGAGGGAACTAAATTTTAAATTAAATAACTTAAATTTAAATAGCCATGCATGACTACTGGCTACCCTATTGGACTAAGGAGGTATAGATATCCTTTCTCATAAAATTTCTACAGTTTTAGGACTTAGCCCCAGAAAGGGGTAACATTATTTAAATTTAAATTAGCAAGTGGGTGGTTGGTTAGCTCAGTTGATTAGAGTGTGGAGCTAATAAATTTAAATTAGCAGTATTTGTATTTTTAAATGTTTTTAAAAATATAACAGTATCAATCAGATTTTAAACATTGTGGTGTTTTAGGAATTTAAGGAAATCTGATGTGATCATGAGAGCTGTGATCGTAAACACTCAGAAGAATAATGAAATAAGGCAGTAATCAGTGTTTTCATGTTCGTGGGAAGCTTGTTTGATAAAACCATCAGGTATGATTTGTATTTTGTGAGTCATGTGTGACCTAGGGAATGCTAATGACTTTGGTTTCACATTTTAATGTAACTTAATTTATGAAAGTAACATGATATTATTTATTTTTAAGTCTAATTGGTATACAATATTATATTACTTACATTAGTTTCAGGTGTACAATATAGTAGTTTAACATTTATATATGTTTTTAAATTTAATTTATTGGGATGACATTGGTTAATAACATCATATAAGTTTCAAGTGTGCAATTCTATAACACAACATCTGTAATTGCACTGTGTGCTCACCACCCACAGTCCAGTCTCCTTCTGTCACCATATGTATGACCCCCCTTACCCCTTCATCCTCCCCCTCAATCCCCTCCCCTCTGTGTCTATGAGTTTTTTTTTGTTGCTATCTATTTTATATCCCAAATATGAATGAAATCCTATGGTTCTTGTCCTTTTCCATCTGACTTATTTTGCTTAACATGATACTCTCAAGATCCATTCTTTCTCATGGCTGAGTAGTGGAATTCTAAAGGTTTTGATAATTCTTTTAAAAGATTTTATTTATTTATCTTTATAGAGGGGAAGGGAGGAAGAAAGAGAGGGAGAGAAACATCAATGTGTGGTTGCTTCTCAAGCGCCCCCTACTGGGGACCTGGCCCAAAACCCAGGCATGTGCCCTGACTGGGAATTGAACCAGTGACCCTTTGGTTCACAGGCCAGCACTCAATCCACTGAGTCACACCATTCAGTGCCAATGTTTTATTTTTACTTATTTACTTACAATTTTAGAAAATCTTTTTTAAATTAATTATTTTATTGTTGTTCCATTACAGTTGTCCCAATTTTCCCCTGTTTGCTCTCCTCCACCCAGGTCACCTCCCTGCTGCCACAGTCAATCCCCACACCATTGTACATGTCCTTGGGTCATTTATACATGTTCCTTGACTAGTCCCTTCCCCCTCTTTCCACCCTTGTCCCCTTCCTTTATGGTTGCTATCAGTCTGTTCCTTGTTTCCATGCCTCTGGTTCTATTTTACTTGTTAGTTTTTTTGTTCATTAGATTCTTCTTATAGGTGAGATCACCTGAGGATATATTTATTGGTTTTAGAAAGAGAGGAAAGGAGAGGGAGAGAGAGAAACATCCATTGGTTGCCTCCCTTACATGCCCTCACCACACCCTGACCGTGCCCTGACCAGGGATGGAACTGCAAACTTTTGGTGGACAGGAAGACACTCCAACCAACTGAGGCACTCAGCCAGGGCAGTTTTAGTGTTTTGAAAGATGCTAAGTGCTTAGTAGAATTGTAAGATCAATTACCTGGATATTAAACAAAGTTCAGGGAGTAGTGAGTGTTCCTCTCAAAACTCCCCTGGACAAATGTCTTCTTTTGGATTTTCCTGCACAAACTCTTTACATTTTATATTTCTAAATATAGATGTGCCTTGTTTTCAGAAAACTCAGTGTAGAGTTGTGTGCACTTACCTCCCTGAACAGTTATATCCATAGATTATAAATTTTTTCAGGAAGGTGCAATGTTTCTAAGCAGAGAGTACCCTTTATTTTCTTCACTCAGCCTTCCTAAGTGTGATCTGGTGGGTCGCCCAGCTTTGTCCACATATTGCTCATCCTACCAGTAAGTTCTGCTGAGTGTCAAGACTGCAGCTTCACAAACACTTCCCAACTAAGAGGTTGGAGGAGAGCTCAGGAATGGGGACTCAGGAACCCCAGCTCTACCACTTATATCTGCGTGACCTGAGGCAAACGACTTTGAACTTGCTAATGATGATAAAATCAGCTGCTTCTTAGTGGGTTTGATTAAGAGTAAATGACCTTGGCATTAATATTGATTTCTCAATAAATAATCAAATTCTATGTACTCAGAGAATCAGCTCAAATCCCTCGTCCAAGCACAAAGAACATCCTTGTGGCCCTTATTGTCTGATTTACCCAAAATGATGCACCATCGTTCACGCCAACCAAGAGCATCCCTTACCCCTTTCAATTCTGCCATTCTTTGTCACAGCGTACTTTACGGGAGTGGTTATTGAGCTTACTGTTTCCTATTTTCAGTTAGTGGGGTTATTCCCTAGTCCATTCCTTCCTTCTCCACACTTTCTTTCATGTCTCTTCCTTTGTCCTCAACCCCCATCCCTGATTTTCTCAGAGAAAACAGAAGCTGTCAGAAGGAAACTTCCACAAGCTTCCTACCCGGCCACCAGCCCCTTCCAGCATGTGCACCCCTAGCCTCTACCAGTCTTCCTTTTATGGGATGAAGCATTTGTGTGCCTATCTATGGTCAGCGCCGCCACAGGTGCCAAGGAGCCCAGCCTGCACCCTCTTTCAAACCCTCTGGCTCCTTTGCTTACCTCCCCTTTACCCTGAACCCCTCATCAATTGTTCCTACTTCGTCATTCCCACTGTCAAGCAAACATGCAGAAGCGCTTCCTTTACGTGATCTCCTTAAGGAGCTGTGCAGGGTATTATCTCTACTTCCTCTTCTCTCCTGAGCTCTTCTTGGACCTTCTTTAACCAAGATTTTGCTTTGTTCAGTGCTGCTCTCCCCAAGGTCATCGATGACCTCCATATGCCATATCCAAAGGTTCTAATTCCCAGTCCTCACCATACTTGACCTCTTAGCAGGATTTGGCACAGTCTCTCTCTTCCTTCTCCTGAAAGACTCTACCCTTGTCTACTAGGACACGTGGGTTCTTTATGTCCCACTAGCTGCCCATTCTGTGTCCTCACTGGTGCTTCTGTATCTTCCCAGCCTCTAAATGCTGTGCTGTTCCAGGGCTCAGACCTTGGAGCTTTTCTCCTCTCTTCACCAACTTGCTTGGTGGTCTCAGCCAATGGAATTTAAATAACATCTACACACTAACTCTTAAGTCTTAGCTCTCACTCTTCTTAGTGTTTGATATAATTAACATTCCTTTTTTACAAGATCTTTTATAATAAAAAAATAACATTTTTGTTAGATAAAGAGACTGAAAAGAAACATTCCTTTAAGTTGATGAAATAAGAATTCTTCTTCCTTTCTCCAAGTTCTGTATTAGACTGCATTTTTTTAAGGGAAGAATCATGAATTAATATTTCATTTGAATTCCTGAAGTTGGAAAAATAGTAGTATAGAAAATTTTTGTAGCTTGAGTATATTGTCTCAAAATTAAAGCTTTCTCACAGCAGGAGAAAGTTTGACTGAGGTCATGCTTTTATGCCAGACCAAAAGTACTCCAGTTCTAGATTCTTCTCACACAGCAACTCATGGGTCTCTCCTGCTTAAAACCCTCATGTTGCTTTATGTAAAGACACATTCTTAGCAGGGTTTGTGAAGCCCTCTAATGTGGTCCCTGCTCCTCTGTCCTTACCTTGCATCATACTCCAGCCACATGGTTTACCTTTCTGCTTCTCCAATGGGTGCCCAGGGGCAACTTTTACCACTTCCCAGTCCCATCCCTGGGTGGTTAGGGGCTCTGCCTTTTATACCTCTCCCATCACCGGTGGGTGTCAGGAGCACCACCCTGTGTCTGAGAGTTTATGAGTGTCCTGGGTTGTTGACCAAAGGGAGGCTCCAGTGACACTCAGCACAACTTTGGGGTTCAGGAGAGTGTCATCCTTTTGGTTCATCATGGGTGATCCATAGGCAACTGTCAATAAAAGGCCCTTTCCACAGTGTGGTGATGGCACTGCTTATGTGGCTTCTCAGCCAGGAAATGACCTGGGGCTTAGTGATGGTCTGTGAGAATTGGCTTGGCCTCCTGGTGCAGGAGAGAGACGGTGCTCCTTACCCTTGCTGCTGCCCTGGCCAGGACACGCCAGGTTTCTTCAGGGAGGATCACTCCTCATCCCACTCCTGTCCTCAACCCACTGCCCAAGGAAGGGTGCAATTGATCTCTTCTCTTCTCTTCTCTTCTCTTCTCTTCTCTTCTCTTCTCTTCTCTTCTCTTCTCTTCTCTTCTCTTCTCTTCTCTTCTCTTCTCTCTCCTTTCTATAGCTAGGGCTTAAATTCTATATCCTTTCCCTTGGGGGTCTCAAGAACTACTTTTTTTCTTCCACTAAAACCTAATTCTCATAAATTCAGAACTATTTATGATATAAGTTTCAGCACAGAAGCCTATTTTAAGAAGTCACAAAATAGAGCATTAAATATTTATTTGTCTTTGCATTCCTAATATAAACACCTTAATTATATCTGCAGCAACCAGATGCTTTTGATTGATTTTTGATACCTTTACGGGAAGGAACTATGGAAAAGAAAAGGACAAGTGTAATTATGTCTGGATATTACCACGTGATAGGCCACTTCCTTTTTACCACAGGACTTTTGCACATGGTCTGGCCTCTGGCTCAAGCGCTTCTCTTCCTCCTCTGCATGATGATGCAGAGCTCCCTTCAGGTCTCATCCTAGTGGTCACTCCCTCAGGCAAGCTGACCCTGCCACTCTGTTCCTTAACCGCTTGGCAACATACACTTGCCTTCCTGAACGTTGATCACAGTGACGAGCTTATGTTGTTTTCATGCCTTTATAATTAATTGCCTATCTCAACACTAGATTGTGAGCTTTAAGAAAATGAGGATGAAATTTTCTTTTCTTTTTTATTTATCCCCAGTATCTAGTCCAATGCCTGACTTACAGCAGACACTCAATACAAGAGAAAAGAGTAAGTAAATAAAAAGGTAGTGTAAGCCTGACGTGGTCCATCCGCAGTGTGCTGGAGTCACCCCGTGCCCACTCGTGCAGCTGACTGCGCACATCTGTCCCCAACTCTGCATTCGGTGATGTCTCCATAGCCTGAAATCAACCCTGATGGCAGTATTTACACAACAGAAATCAGCAAATGCTACCAGCCAGACCTCCTTTGCCCTGACTCCTGCCCCCCATTCCATCTGTTGTTAAACATGTACCAGCTCACTACTGGGAATATGTGATTTCAAGAGTTTTCTCTTTAACCTCTACCTATTGAGTTGCACTTTTGATGTGATGTTATGTAATCTCAACATATCCATGGTCAGTTCTTTGCCAGGATTTCCTCTAATTAGCATGCATTCTTTATTCTATCTAGGCAGGTAATGTAAAATCAACAGGAATGGAAATGTATGGTTTTTAAAAGACTGTCATAATAGAACCTAAGGACTTTGCAGCAGATCATGTCACCGAAGATTTTTGGAAGCAAGAAGGCAGAAAGTAGTGGTTACCGTTTCCTTTACTAAGAAACTACAGGCATTCCAGAGCAAACGCACTGATTGCATGGCAGCGTGAAGACACGAGAGAGCCAGTGAACAGGAGTGCAGGAGAGCTCACCTCTGTGCCTCACGTGACCACAGGAGGGCTGTGCAGCTCCGGAAAATCACCTAGCCTCTCTGGTTCTGTTTCCTCCAGTGAAACATGATAGGGTAAAGTTAATGATTCAATTATAGGCTTCACTGAAGTGTGAACAAGGTTGACCATGCAGCCTCCAGATAGAAGAGAAAAGCTGATGGATTTGAGTTAATATCAGTGAAACTCTTTGTTTACTTCTGTTTTCATCATCTGTCTGCACATTTTATCTCTTGAGCAGGGGTCCGTCTTAGGGGCCTGTGTTTAGTTTTTATGACATACTAGTATTTAAGTGAATTCAAAGTCTAGGTTAGGGAGTAGTTATGATTGAGAAAAGGGTCTTGGGCATGGAGGTAAGCTGAGGGAGATTTCAAACCATGAACGTAACTATAATTAACTCTTGAAGAGATGTGCTCATTCTACAAAAATCACAATTACCTGCCATATGTGGTTACTGCCACAATCTTGGATTTCTTCTCAAATCTGCCTTTATCTTAGGTTGTGTGTGGGATGCACTGACTCTAGTTGAAGCTATTATTAGCAACACAGCATACAACTCTGCCTTTGGCAGATCGTGGTAGATTCTGTAATGCTGGCAAAGTACTTACCTTGATAAATTTAGAGAAGAAGATTCTAAGTTGCTTAGGGAAGAGAGATCTAAGAGGCATCATTGACATTGTTAATATTAGCAGCTAACAAGTGGGGGAGGGAGAAAGATGAAAAAAGCTGGTCTGAGGCTTTCTACCTGCACCTGCTGTGAGCGCAGCAGAGAGGGAATGAGTAGTTGTAACGATGAGTGGATTTGGGAGGTTTGATACCTACATGGTCACCCTAATGACTGAATGGGGAACCTTGTATTACCCAAGAGTGACCAGAACTTCCAGGAACATGGAACTTGCAGGAATGTTGCTTTGGACCACAAGTCCTGCTTGTTTAGCATGCTGTTGAGTAAAGAACTTCATAAAAATGAGAACTCTTTATGTGACTAGGTCCTAAGTGCCAGGAGGACAGGGTCGGTGTCTGTCTTGCTTATCATTGTGTCTTCAATACCTGGCACACACAGTATCTGGCATATGCTACAAATTCCATAAATACTTGTCAAAGTAATGAGTAAATATTAATAAATCTGAGCAGGCTGCATTGTGAAGGGGTGAGTTTCTGGTGACAGGAAGAATGGAGGCAGGTGATCCCTGAGGTGGACTTGCAGAGGGGTCTGGTTTGTAGGTGCCAGTTGGCACGTGTGCTTCCTTCTTGTCCCCTGTTTTCCTGGCTCTCTGAGTTCTGGCTCGGCTTCCCCACCTTGCCAATAAGGAGTTAACACCTAAACCCAGGATAAGCCAGGGTTTCAGAAAGTGTGTGTGTGTGTGTGTGTGTGTGTATGTCTGCTGTTGCTTTCTTGGAAAAATAAAATTAGTGAGCAAAGTGCAAATCTCTGTACTTGGTGTTTACACATATTATCTCTTATCCTTAGAACAAACCTGAAAAGCAGGTATTATTTTAAATCCTTAACCTCAGAAAGGTTAAGTGATTTACCCAAGGCCACTACCCTAGCTGGTAATTTGCCAGGATGGGATTCAAATACAGGATGTTTCTTCTTAGGAAGATGGGGTATGGATTCTATGATAATCCCTCCTTATGAATGAGGTAGGAAGATTTTCAGGTACATGGGTCAAGAAGTTCATATGGTTTTGGGAAAAAACCTGGAGGAGGCAGGTTTTGAGAGGCAAGAGGCCTACGTTCAGAGTGTGTTGGGGCAAAGGAGAGGAATCACATAGCAAAGCAGAAACATCATCCCCTCACCTGCCTTTGCAGGCAGGTACTGCAGCCTGCTGGGCAGCAGTAGACCCAGGACCATGAGCCAAAGCCCACAGTGTATTTGCTTCTCTGTGGGTTTTGAGGAGCTGGGTAATGGTTTCTCTATACCTGAGGATATATGCCATTGAATACTGGGATCACACCACTGTGATGGACTGAGGATGAAAATGTCATTGTAGTCAAATGTATCTACTTTTATTTTTCAAGCTTTTTTAAAAAATGTAATTTAATATACCCCATGAAAGCACAGGTGATAAGTGTACAGTTCAGTGACTTGTCCCAAAGCAAATGCTTGTATTTGGCTACCACACAAGTCAAGAAACAGAACATATGCGAAGGTTCATGGTGGGTGTTGAGATGATGTGATTTCTGCCCAGTGCTCTGAATGTCAAAGTGAAGGAATTCAATGAAGTGCAGGTAAATGGTGGGAGTAACTAACTATGACTCTCTTAAGGTAGCCAAATGCCTCATCATCTAATTAGTGATGTGCATGAATGGATGAATGAGGTTCCCACTGTCCCTACCTACTATCCAGCAAAACCACAGGCAAGGGAGTGGGCTTGGCGGCAGCAGGGAAAGAAGACCCTGTTGAGCTTGACTCTAGTCTGGCACAGTGAAGAGACATGAGAGGTAGAATCAGTGGGAGGCCCCCAGCACCCACCTGGCCCCACCAGGGGTCGCCATGGGGCACGCTGGTCTTGCTACACTCACAACAACCCAAATTTTATGGGACACAATGAAGGCAGTCCTGAGAGGGAAGTTCATAGTGATACAGGCCTACCAAAAAAAAAAAAATAGAAACATTTCAAACAACCTAACCCCATGCCTACAAGAACTCGAGGAATGATAAAAGACAGCCCAGAGCAAGCAGAAGGAAGGAAATAACCAAGATTAGAGCAGAATTAAATGACATAGAGACTAAAAGCACAATTCCAAGGATCAATGAATCCAGGAGCTTGTTCTTTGAAAAGATAAACAAAATCAACAAGCCTTTAAGCAGACTCATCAAGAAAAAAAGAGGACCCAAATAAACACAATCAGAAATGAAAGAGCAGAAATTACAACTGATACCACAGAAATACAAAAGATTGTAAGAAATTACTATGAAGAACTGTATGCCAAGAAATTTGAAAACCTAGGTGAAATCCACAAATTTCTAGAAAAATATAATCTTCCAAAACTCAATGAAAGAAGCAGAAAGCTGGGACAGACCAATAACAGCAGATGAAATTGAAGTAGTAATCAAAAAACTCCAGACACACAAAAGCCCTGGACTGGATAGTTTCACTGGAGAATTCTACAAAGCATTTAAGGAGAGCTAACCCCTATACTTCACAGATTATGCCAAAAAATCCAAGAAGATGGAAGACTCTGAAACTCTTTTTATGAAGCCAGCATCATCCTAATCCCAAAATCAGATAAAGACACAACAAAGAAAGAAAACTTCAGGCCAATATCACTGATGAACGTAGACACTAAAATCCTCAACAAAATATTGGCAAACCGCATCCAACAATACATTAGAAAGATCATACACCATGACCAAGTGGGATTCATCCCAGGGATGCAAGGATGGGACAATATTTGCAAATCAATAAATGTAATACATCACATAAACAAAGGCAAAGACAAAAATCACATGATCATATCAATAGATACAGAAAAAGCATTTGATAAGGTACAGCACTTTATTTATGATAAAAACACTCAGCAAAGTGGGAATAGAGGGAGCATTCATCAACATAAGAAAGGCCATATATGAGAGACCTATAGCCAACATCATACTCAATGGACAAAAACTACAATCTTTTCCACCAAGATAAGGAACAAGACAAGGTTGCCCACTTTCACCACTTCTATTCAACATAGTATTGGAAGTTTTAGCCACAGTGATCAGACAAGAAAAGGAAATTAAAGGCATCCAAATTGGAAAGGAAGAAACAAAACTGTCATTGTTTGCAGATGACATCATAGTGTACATAGAAAATCCTATAGACTCCACTAAAAAACTTCTCAACCTAATAAATGAATTTGGCAAAACAGCAGGATACAAAGTCAATACCCAGAAATCAAAGGAATTTTTGTATACCAACAATGAAACAGCAGACTCAGAAATCAAGAAAAAAATCCCATTTGATATAGTAACAAGAAAAATAAAATACCTAGGAATAAACCTAACCAAGGAGGTAAAAGACCTGTACTCAGAAAACTACACAACACTGAAGAAAGAAATCCAGGGAGACACAAACAAATGGAAACATATACTGCGTTCATGGATTGGAAGAATTAACATTATCAAAATGTCCATACTACCCAAAGCAATTTACAGATTCAATGCAATACCTATTAAAGCACCAATAACATATTTCACAGACATAGAACAAACATTTCAGAAATTTATATGAAACCATAAACGACCCTGAATAGCTGCTGCAACTTTGAGAAAGAAGAACAAAGTAGGAGGAATCACAATACCTGATACCAAACTGTATTACAAGGCCACTGTAATCAAAATAGCCTGGTACTGGCATAAAAACCAGGCACATGGACAAATGGAACAGAACAGAGAGCCCAGAAATAAACCCAAGTCTCTATGATCAATTAATATTTGACAAAGGGGGCAGCAACATAAAATGGAGTAAAAACAGCCTCTTCAACAAATGGTGTTGGGAGAACTGGACAGCTACATGCAAAAAAATGAAACTCGAACACCAACTTACACCATACACAAAAATAAATTCAGGGTGGATAAAAGATTTAAATATAAGCCATGACACCTCTAAAGTCCTAGAGGAGAACTTAGGCAGGAAAATTTCATGCAGCAACATTTTGACTGATGTGTCTCCTAGAGCAAGGGACATAAAGGAAAGAATAAACAAGTGGGATCTCATCAAAATAAAAAGCTTCTGCATGGCTGAAGAAGACAGTATTAAAATAAAAAGAGAACCAACTGTATGGGAAAACATATTTGCCAATGATACCTCAGACAAGGGTTTAATCTCCAAAATATATAAAGAACTCACATGACTCCACTCTAAGAAGACAAGCAACCCAGTTAAAAAATGGGCAAAGGACTTGAACAGACATTTCTCCAAGGAGGACATGTAGAGGATCCAGAGACACATGAAAAGATGCTCAGTATCACTAGCCATCAGAGAGATGTAAATTAAAACCACAATGAGATACCACTTCACAGCGGTCAGAATGGCCATAATAAACAAAGCCACAAACAAAAAGTGTTGGAGAGGTTGTGGAGAAAAGGGAACCCTATGTCACTGTTGGTGGGAATATAGACTGGTGCAGACACTGTAGAAAACAGTATGGAATTTCCTTAGAAAACTAAAAATGGATCTGCCTTTTGACCCAGCAATTCCACTGCT
>CM052542.1:25573155-25644989 GCA_028533065.1 Trachops cirrhosus | reverse complement strand
GTGCACTAGGGTCCCTTTTTCTCCACAACCTCTCCAACACTTGTTGTCTGTTGTTTTATTTATGATGGCCATTCTGACTGGTGTGAAGTGGTACCTCATTGTGGTTTTAATTTGCATCTCTCTGATAGCTAGTGATATTGAGCATCTTTTCATGTGTTTCTGGATCCTCTGAGTGTCCTCCTTGGAGAAATGCCTATTCAAGTCCTTTGCCCATTTTTTAATTGGGTTTCTTGTCTTCTTCGAGTGGAGTCGTGTAAGTTCTTTATATATCTTGGAGATTAAACCCTTGTCTGAGGTATCATTGGCAAATATGTTTTCCCATACAGTTGGTTCTCTTTTTATTTTAATACTGTCTTCTTCAGCCATGCAGAAGCTTTTTATTTTGATGAGATCCCACTTGTTTATTCTTTCCTTTATGTCCCTTATTCTAGGGGACGTATCAGTCTTCCCTCAATTTCTTATGTGGTTGTTCATTGTTGCTATACAGAAACCCAGCTAGCTTTTGCATGTTGGTGTTATACCCAGCAACTTTGCTAAATTTGTTTATTAGTTCTAATAATTTTCTTGTGTATTCTTTGGGATTTTCTATCTAGGGGATCATGTCATCTGTGAATGGAGATAATTTTACCTCTGACTTTCCAATTTGAATGCCTTTTATTTCTTTATCTTGTCTGATAGCTGTGGCTAGAACTTCCAGGACAGTGTTGAGTAGCAACAGTGACAGTGGGCATCTTGTCTTGTCTCTCATCTTAGGTGGAAGGCATTCAGTTTTTCACCATTGACTACAATGTTACTTTTGTGGATTTTTCATAAATACCCTTTATCATGTTGGGGAATTTTTTCTCTATTTCTAGTGTTCTGGGAGTATTTTTTTTTTTTTAATCATGAAAAGGTTTTGTCAAATACCTTTTCTGTGTTGACTGAGATGGTCATTGCTTCTCCCCCTTTGTTGTATCAATGTATGTTACATTGATTAATTTTCTTATATTGAACTACCCTTGCATTACTGGGATAAATCTTACTTGGTCATAGTGAATAATCCTTTTACTATGCTGTCAATTGGATTTGCTACTTTTTGTTGAAGATTTTGCACCTGTAGTGTCCAGTGGTATTTGTCTGTAATTTTCTTTTTTTTTTTTTGTGATGTCTTTATCTGGCTTTGGTATCAGGGTAATGCTGGTTTTATAGAGTGAGTTAGGGGTTATTCCCTCCTCTTCAATTTTTTTGGGAAAGTTTGAGGCACGTTGGTATTGTCTTCTTTAAATGTTTGGTAGATTTAGCCAATAAAATCATTTGGGCCTGTGTTTTTATTTATGGGAAGTTGTCTTTAAAAATTATTACTAATTATTATTAATTTAATGTCTTATTATATTCCAGGCTGTAACACCTTGGTAGAGCTCCAGTCTATTCAATAACTAATTGTCACCTTGGAAACATGTAAGTGCGGCAGCATGATCTAAGAGCACTAGACGGGATAGGTTGGTTTTGATGAGGAGAAATGAAAAAGATTGCAGGGTGTGGCTGTAGAGACAGAGTGAAGCTTGACCTTAACAAGGTCTGAGCAGTTAGAAATCAGGACAATGGAGTCATGGAGTAGAAAGGGTCAGATGGGAGGGGTGGAAGAAGAACGTTACAGTTTTGTTGATGGCAAGTCCTAATCATCAGTGCACGTCCAGAGTTTGTGAGGCCTGAAGTTATACAACATAGGGTTCCCTCTGTAGGAAAAATAACTTACAAATACAAAATTAAGAATTAAAGCATCTTCTCAGAAGGAAAAAAGTCACGACAAATTGTTGGGTCCAGGAGTTCTAGGGCCCTTTCTTCTGAGAGTTCTTCAGATATTGACCAGAAATACCTTTACATTATTTCTGATTACCACTTGTCTTCCCTCCCCCTGCCCTTCTGGAACCCTCTACTATTTCCAATGCCTCCCAGCACTCACAGGGATATGTATACCCATGTGAGGGATCCTGAAATTTAAGTCTCATTAGCTTCCTGGTACCTCCGCTTTGGCTGATTCTCTTCCTCATGGCCAATCTTTTCAAGTTTTCTCCAGGGTAATTCTTAGACTCTCAGGTGGTAAAATTATAGAATGGTGATTACTCTATGAATTCTTGTAGGCTTATCTTGCTTGTGGGCTACTCTGTAGTTTTAAAGTAGAGGTTTTTATTCCTTTCCTGCTTTCTCTGGAAGAAGAAGAGAAATGGAAACTAGCATGTGCTAGAGAGAGGTCAGTTGTTTTGTCTGGAACAAACTCTAGAAAATATGTAAATTGTGTAAATTCATTTCTCTCTCCTCTCTGACATTATTGTGGGTGGTTCAGAATGTACGACAAGTGTTTATTGTTGATTTCACAAGTGGAAAAACTAAAGGTCAAGGGGTCACACTGGCCCAGATTTTTAGGTTATATTTAGGTAAAATATGTAGCTGAGCTTTCCAAGTGCTCAGCGAAGGTATCACTGGAAAATATATTTCCCTGAATGGTAAGTTTCCAAGTAATGCTCAGTACCATTTGTCTTTTTTTTTAATCTGAGAAATTCAACATGCACAGCAAACATTTATTACTTAAGTCTCATATCACTTACGTTGAGAAGGTTCAGCAAACATCTTCATTGCCCAGGTTGGAAAAATTGAAGCATGATGAGATTACAGGAGTACGTGTCAGGTTTGCCCAGCGCAGCTAAGAAATCAAGGAGGTTCCTGCCAGTTATTCCCTCGTCTCCCTTCCCTGTTTAGTTGCTCCGGGGAGAAAGCGAGGATGGTTGTGTACCCAGCTCCTTTGCCCAGTGAAGTCAGGACGCCTGGAGATCTTTTACTCTTGCTCTTCATGGGTTGGAAAATTCAGTAGAATGCTTTTGTTTGTGAGGAACAGAAATCCAGTTGAATAAGCATTAACCGAGAAAAAAGGACTTTATTATAAAAATATAGGGGTATCTCACAGAACTCAACAGTCACCTCAGAAACAAACCAGGCGCTGGAGAGAGTCCAGGTGTTCTTTTTTTCTTTCATTTGATTTCATTTTAATTGTTGTTCAAGTACAGTTTTCTGCCTTTTACCCCCATCCCAGCCCACCCCCCACATCCAGGTGTTCTTGCACTCCGTCTCTCACCTCTGTTTTAGTCTTTGTCACTGGAGACAAACTTTTCCTATTGCTTCTGCTCACAGGGGAGAATCATGGCTCCCACTTTTAGTTATAGGCAGACACTCATTTGCTGGGTTTCTCTGTGTCACTCAGAGAGAATCTGATTGTCCCGGGACAGGTGTTCACCCTGGTTCAATCTTGTGCTGTCACACAGCACAAATGGGGCTGCCCAACAGCCTGTTCTGGGGGATCAGAGGCTGTTCCAAGGAAGGGGGAGGAGGAATTAGGAGCTGGACCAAGCACTCCGAAAGTGTTTATTTTAGGTGAAAAATTTGTGACAGAGCTGAAGGCCTCATTAAGGGCTACTTGGGGATATCAATCTTCAATTTAATCAAGCGAGCACAGCAGGCTCCTTCCTCAGAAGGCTGCCCAGACCTTGCACTGCTTTATAAACATTCACAATGTGTGAATAGCCATGATGGTGATTATCCTTTAAGATGCCCAGACACACTTTAAAGAAGATGGTCCTGATCCTTCGAAGTACAAGGTGAAAGTGACTTCAGCAACAGTGGGCTGGAGAGGCTGGGCAAGATTCTTTGAAAAAATTCATGCAAAATTTAATTATTAGTTCTTCTAATTAATACTGTCAAGGTACCTGGACTATTATAATATTCTTTTAGTGATTTTCCTAAAATTTTTAACACATCCTATTCAAATTAAAAAATTCTAATGATTGTATTGTTAACATTTCTGTCCTTCTAAACACAACATATGCACAATTGATATTTAATTAAGCCTAAAACATTTAATTTTTTCTTACTGTTATTTCAGTGTTTCTTCTATCCTTTATCTTTGCTGTAATTTCACATTTCTTTTTACTGAATAATATACTTTACTAAGTATCTAAATGTGGATCTGTCTGTGGGAGGTCTTATTTAGTTTTTGCACTTTTGAAAGTGTCTTTTTGTTGCCCTCACTCTTAAATAATAATTTAGCTGAATATAAAATTCTAGGTTGACAACTATTTTATTTTAGTATGTTAACAATGTTAGTATATTGTCTTCTGTCCAAATTTTTGCTGAAGATCAGTTGCTGTTGGCCTAATGGTTCCTTCTGGATATTTTGTGTTTTTCATCTTTTCTCTCCAGTAGCTTTTAGGAGAGTTTTGTTATGGCTGGTGATCTGCACTTTCCTGTGCTCTCCACAGAATCCTTTCCATCAGAAGACACATGTCTTTTGCAGTTATTAAAATTCTCAGCTGTAATCTCTTCAAATATCACTTCCCCATCATTTCCCTCATCCTCTTCTTTTGGAAGATACCAAATATATGTTGGAGCCTCTTAAGGCACCTTCCATGTCTGTTAGCAATCATCTCATTGTCACTCAGGACTAAGTTCTCTGTGTGTATGTCTCAAAACTATTTTCTACTTCATTATTCTCTGGATCTAACCTATAGTTTGTTAAATTTTGGTAGCTACATTTTTTTAGTTCAAATATATATTTGGGTGTTCTTAATACCCACCTGGTTTTGTTTCATTTATGTCTCTTACTCTTAATGGACGTGATACCTGGGCTATGCCTTTGAATATTCTAGACATACGAATTTTAAAGTCTTTGTAAGACTGTTTCAGAAAAATAATTTATTTCTAGGTCATTTCATGTTTTGTAGGATGTCTTCTTTGTTATTAGATTTCTTCACTTTGGATGTGTGTGTGAATGTGTTTCTCTCATCCTGTTTGTCTAGCAATTTTGGAGATTTGCGGTTGCCTCCATCTGACCCTCCTTTATGTCCCAGTACAGCACCTGGTGGAATTTGCTCTGCAGTGATGTTGAGCTATCACAGATCCAGTCCTGGGGCAGCAGGGGTCTAGCTCAGTTCATGGCAAAGAAGTTGTGTCTACAGCCTGCTTTCCTAAGCCAAGAATCCCCTGTGTATTTCAGGAAGTGAGTTGATAATTACCTTTTCTCAATAGACGCCTTTCTGTAGGGGGAGGAACCCTATCCCAACCTCTGGCTTCAAGCAGTAAGCCTGGTTCCAATCCACTGTTGTGTATGAAGCACTGTTAGTTCCCAGTACATAGTAGGAGCCAAAATTCGATGCTACTATGTGCTTTGCAGACTTGGAACATAACAGACCTGTGGCTTCAAACCCACTCACTGCTTTGTAATTCACTGCCATCTCTGGTCAGTGAGATGTTTATCTTTTTTCCTCTCCCTTTTTATATTTGATCAATCATTGCAATTTATTTGGAGCAAAGTAGGTGGATCAAAGGATTCATATTTGATGTTTCATCTTGATTGGAATTCCATCTACACTGTAAAGGTTTTCATTTCGTTTTAAGATCCATTTAATTTTACTTTTGGAAAGCTACATGTTGCAGCTATATAACTACATCCTTAAAATAATATATTTTATTAAATAACTAATAGTATTATTTGAGGATCAAATGACATTATACAGCTGATGTGTTTACATATAGCACCCAGTACATAGTAAATGCCCAATGAATAGTTAACCACTGTAATCATTATGATTAAATCATGAGTATATGTGTCAACTAGTTTTGATAAATAAAATCATGAGGTTAAGATACAGACAGAAAGTCATATGAAAAAGTAACAGCAAAATAAACTCACTCCTTTATCATGTGTCATGCGCAGTTCAAACAATGAAGACCACATCAATCTTTACATATGAACAATAAAGTTATTCAACTGTTACACTGTGTTTTATGGACAAAAATTTGACTAAATTGAATTCCCAGACTAGTAATTTTAATGAAATTTGTCTTTACCTTCAGTGGCCAAAATATCACCTTCAAATGTTTCATTGCTATGAGTCAAAATCTTGTCAGGAGAGAATTTGCCTTTCGTGCCAATAAAAAGTTAGTATCTCAATGTTTTTCTGCTCTTCTGTTTTTACCAGTAGTTTCTATTAATAAAGAGAGAGTACATTTCTTCCCTCCTGAGTTAAAAAAATTCCAACAAACTGAAGAATGATCTCAGTTTGAAAAGAAAAATTCCACTACAGGATGATGCAATGCCTATAAATATCATCCTATTAGACAGGGGCTCAGGGGTTTGAGTGGCCTAGTTAAACAATTAAAGCTAACCTGCTTGGTCCCTTGGGCTCACAAAACCAAGACCCTAAGGACTCAATACAATCTCAGGAGACTCAACTTTAAAAGCACCTTATTTAACTTGCTTTAAAAAATAGTGCTGCATATTTGTATGTGTTTTACTTGGCAAATGCACTGACCAAGGGGGTTGGTCATTCTGTCTGGTTTAGCATCAGCACGACACCTTTGTTAACAGGTATATGAAGTAAGTGTGCTAAAATGAGGCTTTGATGCGTGTGTAAAAGTTGGTCACTTGTTCACAGAGTAATGAGACAACTGCAGGGGAAAGAAGAGGTCAAGAGCAGAGTCTCTGCTCCAGAGAAAAAAAGGACTGTGTCTCTAGGGCTGAATTCACATATTTAGGACAAGTGTCAATGTTTGACTATGACATATCTTTCTTTTTCCCAGTTGTATTGAAAAATAATTGATATGCATCACTATATAAGTTTAAGACACACCACATGATAGTTTAATGTACATATATTGTGAAATGATTACCACAATAGGTTCAGTTAACATCCAAATTCTTACACAAATAAAAAGAAAAAAAGAAGAAAAAGTATTTGTGGTAGAAAGTCTTAGGATTTCCTCCCTTAAAAATGAATTGGTACAGCTGCTATGGGAAACAGTATGGAGGTTCTTCAAAAAATTAAAAATGGAACCATGATATGATCAAGCAATTCCACTTCTGGATATTTATCCAAAAGAAATCAGGATCTCAAAGAGATATTAGCACTCCCATGTTCACTGCAGCACTATCCACAACAGTCAAGATGTGGACACAACCTTAAATATCCACCAGCAGGTGAATGGATAAAGGAAATGTGTGCATATGTGCACAATGGAATACCATTCAGCCTTTGACAAGAAGGAAATTCTGCCACATGCAACAGCATGGATGAGCCTTGAGGACATCATGCTGCAGGAAGTAAGCCAGTCACACAAAGACAAATTCTGCATGATTCCATTTAGATGAAGTATCTAAAATAGTCACATTCATAGAATCAAAGAGTGGAATGGTGATTGCCAGGGGTGGGAAGGAGGGAGAAATAGGGAGTTACTAATCAATGGACATAAAGTTTCAGCTAAACAAGATGAATAAGTTGGAAAGATCTGTTGTACAACATTGACCCTAGTCAACAGTACTATATTGTACAATTAAACATTGGTTGAGTGTATCTCATGTTAAATGTTCTTACCAGAATACAACACAACACAATACAGAAAATAGAGAAGAAAACCAAGAAAAGAACCTTGGAGAAATTGGAGAACTACTGAATTTTGTAAATGTGCAGTGTCTTTCTGTGGTCTGACGTTCCCAACCTTCATGTCTTTGCTCAGATTCTTTCCTCATCTTTAGATTCTCGTCTACTATCTCTAAAGGTTTGAATTCTTCCAGCATCTCAAATGGAAGTAATGCACCTCTTTGTTGGTACTCTTCACTCTCTGCTTCATGTTATAATTATTTACGTACTTGTATGTGTTCCAGGGTCTGTGTTTTCTGGTGCCTAGGAAACTCAGCTTCCTGCTCTTGTAGTCCAGATTCTTAGTGAGCTTCCTGAAGAAGATGATAACTATGATAGTGAGGAGAAGATGAAGAAGATAGTGATGGTGATGACAGCCCATCAAAGTGGAGCAAATATGACTTTGCAAGTAGACTGCCCTTGGTTTGAACTTAACCCTGCCATTTGCTAATTGTGTAGCACTTAGCGAGTTCCCATGATAATGGGATGAAGTCATTTCAAGAATGAAAATAAATTAACTGACATTTAGATGTACTGTATTCTAGAGCACACAATAGATGCTGCAGAAATAGTAAATTCCATTTTCTTTTCTGTCTCCCCCTTACCCAGTCCATAGTGGTTCTTAGTTTAGAAAGGGCTCCCATCTTCTGTGTATTAGCCTGGATTATTTCAGTTGCTAGTGACAGAAGCCCAGCATAAGTAAACAAAAAACCCAGAATGTTTGACTCATGTAACTGCAATGGCAAAGCAAGGCTTGATCCAGGGCTCAAATGATGTGATCAAAACTCAGTTTCCCTTTCTCCATTTCTTAGCGCTGCTTCCTCTGTGATTGTCAGTTAGGCAGGCTCTGCCCCTCATGGCAGATGGCCACAAAATCTCCTGTTTATGTCCTCAGCAACCTCAGAGGAAGGAAAGCACCTTTTCCCCAGCTGCTCCAGCCAAAGTTGTAGAACTTCATGTAGGAGGTTTTCATTGATCACATGCCCATCCCTGAACCAACACTGTGGCCTGGGGAACTGATGCCCTTAGTGACCATCTAGCCAGAGTCTCCTATTTCCTCTGAGCTGAGGGTGACAATAGCTCACCCATTCCACATGTACCAAGAAAAGGGAAGAGATGGCTTCTCAAGGAAAACCAGGGGGCTGTGACCAGAAGCAAGTGGCCAAGTGACAAGCAAAACCAACAGGTGTCTGTTGTTTGTCTGACCACTGTGAAGCTAGACATGCCTGGAGCAAACTTCTCTTCTGCTTTGTGGAACTTCTAAATACTCAGTAGTTTTAGACTTCCTTATTACTTTCCCAATTATGCATTTTTTTTGTTTTGTTTTGGTGGGAAGGTCCTAGTGAGCTAAGCTGTTTTAGGAATATGGTGGTTCTCTCTGTGTCTGGGAAGGAAAGAGATGGCACACTCAAAGGGGTTGAAGATAAACACTACCCGCATGAATGTGGGCAGGGCTAGCCACCTTGGGGTACTGAAGCTCCCAGGGTCTAGCCTGGGGCAGCAAGGAGAAGGAAGGGGATTAATAGAGTCCAGGGAGACCTGGCCTTGGGAAAGAGGGACTACTGATGGGAGCTATGGCCTAGGAGGATCACAATCACTGCATGACCCAAGGCAAGCAGGGAGGGAGCAGTGGGAGAAAATACAGTCTCTCTTTACCCCCATCCTCCATTCTCATGCTGGTCCTTCCCATTGGCCAAACCCAACCAGAAGCCAGAGGGCAGGGAAGCTCAGATGAGATAATCCACAGAGCAGGGCAGAGAATGGAGATTAGGCAGCAAGACCCTACTGTTCTGCAAGGTTTATTTCGTGGGAGGAAAATGTAGTGTGTTAGACACTTGGCTCATGATCAGTGCAATTGGGGGATGGGGATGTTTAGTCAGCGTCTGGATAAATTCTGATTTATTCTCTCTGCTTTTGGAAATGTAATAATCTCTCCATCAAAGCTCCATCTATCTGCCAAAATAATGCATGTCCTTTTTTACAAATGAAAGAATTAATGCTATTATGCAAACACTGAAAGTGTACCACATTTGCATGCAAAGGGGAAAAAAGAAAAATCTTATTTGCAATAAAATTAATTATACCAATGTGGCAAAAAGACACATGAGCATCCATTTAACACTTGGACAGGAGCAGAAGTAACTTCCCTTGCCAATCCTGATGAAATAATGGAAGCCAAAAAGAAAATCCTCTGAAAATAGAGGCCTAGATAGAATAAACAGGGATTGGGAATTTCTGGCCATTTTAAGCCTCCTCCTCTACAGAAACAAAAGAGTGAAACAAAGGTTTTTACAATGACTAACCATGAATATTAATGTTCTATCACTGATGCCTGAGCCGAGTTCCTCATTAAAATGGCCTTTTGATGGAGAAGTGTTAGATGCAGAACTTGGGAGTGGTGTGAGGTGCCACAAAGAACGTGCTTTGCATCTGAAACCAGAAGGAAGGTAGACATATGAGGTTTAGAACTTGTCAGGTGTTTATTATATTGCTGTGTTTGAACATCAGGAATAGGAGGTTTGAAAAGAAAGCAGAGGAATCGTGTATTCTGAAGAAGGGAAAGTTGAACTGTCACCAAGGGACGGTTAGTTCATAAAATGTTCCCTTGCATCCCAGGCTCCTCTTGTTGGAGGATGCCATTGGTTTGCTCATCTGTCTGCCTCAGCCACATCGAGAGCTTCCAGGAGGCAGGGCCTGTGTCTACCTAGGTCTTGTTCACCCTGTGTCTCCAGTGTTTGGTACAGAGTAGGTGTCAATAAATATTAAGTTGAAAAATGGACTAATGAACTAACCACAGATTTTAGACAAAGTTGCCTCAGAAATCACCAATTTCAATGGTTCTGAAAGAAAAAGTGCATTTGGAGTGAGGGGTTCAGCAAATGGAGGTAGTTGTGGTGGGAGAACAAGAAACAGAAGATGTACCTGGGAGAGATTTTTAAAAACCACGTGTTCCCCAAATCCACTGTCTAGCTACACTGTCAGTGTAGCATCTGCATGGCTATCAGGAGTGAACACTGTATTTTGAAAAGCTTCATGAGGGATCTAAGATGGCTGCAGAGTAGCTGGAAGCTCAGTCCACTTGCTCCCAGACCCAGGCCTGTCTTGTAGCTAAACCATAGAGCAATCAATCAGAAAATCCAGCTAAGAGTGAGTGCGAGTGTGTGTGAGTGACTGTGTATGCAGCCAAGTGTGCAGGGCATGTGTGTGAGTGGGCAAGAGCCTGCCCGTCTGCATGGCACTCGGGAGTGGGTGGCCCTGGCTCCCTTGTGGAGCAGCTGCTGTTGCCACTGCCCAACATGGCACTTCTGGCCACGCAGATTTGCAGCAGGAGCCATCTTGAGGAATTTAAAATATCCTCCTTGTGAAGAGGCCTCTGGAGTGCCCTCACCTTGGTGCCCAGACATGTCTCTGTGCCTTCCGCCCTGGCAGGGTTGCGCACCCCACTGCTGCCAGGAACCAGGATCTGGAGACTGCGGTACTTACTGGGGAAGACGCTGTTGCCTCCCAGACCCTGGGCACCATGGGAACAGAATCTGACTGTGAAGGCTGCGGTTGGGCTCAGGAGCCATGAGCCCTGGGGGCAGAGAGAGACAGCTGGGGTGGTGCAGGCTGCAGAAACGGAGAGGAAGGAGCAGGCCTGCCCAAGGCTGAGAATCACTGGAAGGAGCAGTGAGAGCACCCCACCACTGCCTCACGTTATTATAGTATTGCTGCAGGACTGTTCCCAGTGCCATCTGGGAGAGATCTTGAGAGAAACTTTATCTAAAACTGTCTGAGGCTCTGGCAGGTCATGGCCAGCCCTGACTGAGAGAGACTTGTGCTTTTTGGGGAGAGGGAGTGCATGGAAAACAGGCCCCCCAGAGCTCCATGCTTCACAGTGGGGGTCACACAGAAACTCTTTTAGAAAAGGAGCTGAGGCAACACTAGAGACTTGGCAGGGACCCTGTGCTCATGTGTGCTTGTGTGTGTGCAGCAGCTCTGCCAACAAAGAACTTGGTGTGATGGAGTCACACTGAAGAGACTGTGGGACCCCACCCAATGTGGCTGATTAGCAGGGGACTGTGCAGAGTGGAGAGTTTAGGACTGAGTTTCCTGAGAGAGCAGCAGGCTGCGGACTGGGAAGCCAGGAGCTGAACACCTGAGGTTCACTGCAGCCAGGCAGGTCCCCTCACAGGCAGGTGTGCCCAACCCGCATCTGTGGCTCTGCAGAGATGTAAGGCCAGGCTCAGGAATCCCTTCTGGGTGCATGTCCACAGGGGAAAGCTAAAAGCTCTGAAAGGGCCCTTTCTACCAGACACTATAAGCTACACTGTTCCTCGGGCCCTGGTCCTCTGAAGCCAGAAGAACAGAGAGATTAGAGATGGGGTCAACAAGGGCTGTTCAGGGCCCTGCACAGCCTCAGTGCCTAGACAGAACTGCTGTCTGTGCCAAGCAGGAAAGCTGCCCCTTTTACACAGGTTGGCCCCTCACAGAAAACGGACAGCTAATTTACCAGAAATCATACATTATTGGAAAGTATCTGGCACAGACCAAGACATATGGCAAGGGGGCAAGGAAAAACGTCCACCATCTTCCTTGAAAACTGAACAGTGCCCTCTGGAGGTGATCCAGGGTTACCACCCTCCCAATTACACCAGAGACCCTCTCTGGATAGACGGGTGAAGAAGGTACTGGGAGTCCTCTCAGGTCATTAAATGAACCACTCCTGGGCCCTGGGCTGATGGAAAGCCAGCAGGGCAGAGCCGTGGGGACCAGCCAAATCTGAAGGAGACAGCCACAGACTGTGGATTGCTTGTAGTCTTGAACAGGCTGTGTAGGGCCAGGCTAGGATGCCATCTGACATTACCATGGGCAGATCCAGAAAGAAAAGACAGTGGTACACACTGGATTCTACAGAGACTAATTCCACTGCGGTCTTCTTCATTATTTGCACTATTTTCTCTCCTGCATAGCTTAAAAAATATTTTTTGAAGACTTTATTTACTTTTAGAGAGAAGGGAAGGGAGGGGAGGGAGAAAGAGAAGGAGAGATACATTGATTGGTTGCCTCTCACATGCCCCCATCTGGGGAACCTGGCCCACACAGGCATGTGCCCTGACTGGGAGTCAAACCTGCGACCTTTCAGTTTGCTGGCTGGTGCTCAATCCACTGAGCCACACCAGCCAGGCCTCCTGCATAGCTTTTCAATATTTATTTCTTTTCTTTCAAGTTTGTGCCTATTATTTCACTATTTATTTTATTTTAATTTATTTCAAATCTCATATTTTGCTTCTCTCTTCTCTTACTCCATTTTACCTTCTTCCTTCTTCTTCTTATTTTTGTTTTAAATTTTATTTCTTCTCTGGCTATGACTTGTTTCTGTTCCATACTCTTACTGTTTCTCCCCTTCCAGCTTCTCAAAACCATTTTTCTTGTCATTAGTCATCTCACATTTTTTTTCTCGTTCTTAAAATTCTCTTTCTACCTTTATCAATCTTTGCTCTTTGGTTGTTGATATGTTGCATTTCTTCAGTTTTATTCCTAGATCTTCACTAATTTTGTATTTCAAATCTCAAATTTTACCATTCCCCTCTCCCACTCCAGTTTGCCTTCCTCCTGCCCTTTCTTTTTTTTGTCTTAAATTTTACTTTTTCCCTGTCTTAGCCTTGTTTTCATTCTTAGTATTTCTTCTCCCTCTATCCTCTCAAAATCACTTTTCTTTCTCCTAGACATCTCATAAGCTTTCTTTCTTTCTTTTTTCCTTCTTATTCCCACTCCACTTGTATTAATCTTTGCTCATTTGTTGTTGATATTGCTGTGGTCAATCTTCCCTCCAATTTGGTTTCTACCTCTTCACTATTGTTAATTTTTTTTAAACTGTATACTATACTCTTCCATTTTCTTATTCCATTTTGCCTTTCCCCCCCCTTTAAAACTATGATGTAAATTCTATTTTCTTTCTTTCTTCACCTTGTTTTTATTTCCTACTCTTATTACATCTCCTCCCTCTACCTTTTCAAAATCATTTTTCTTTCAGTTAGTCATCTCTTATTCATTTTCCCTTTCTTATAATAGTCTTAATCTCTTTACACTTCTATTAATATTTGGTCATTTGCTGTTGGTAATGTGGTTGTGGGTGGGGGTTATTACTGTGAGTGTGGGTTTTGTTTCCTGGGTTGTTTTGTTCTGGCTGCACCTGTACAACAGGATACAAAAGGTGGCGGGTGGTGTGACTCTCAGATAGTTAGCTGGAGGGAAAAATCCACCAAAGAACAATCAAAAACAACCAAAATCCAATTACAACAACAGAACTCACATAGATGACATAAAGGGCATCCCAAGGGCATCCAGCTTGGAAGATCAAGGAGCCTGCACCACTGAGTCCCACAAGTCTCCTACCACAGAGGGTCATACCATGAAAATGGGAAGTCAAAGCAGATTAATCTAATACTCAGAAACAAAAAAGAACAGTTACCTAAAATGAGGAGACAAAGAAACAACCCCCAAGAGAAAAGAAAGAAGGAATCCCCAGAAAGAGTGCTAAATGAAATTGAGGCAAGCAATCTATCAGATATTGAGTTCAAAATAATGGTTATGAGGATGCTCAAGTTGCTCAGTGAGAACTACAAGGAACTCTATGGAAACTACAAGGAACTTACTGGGAACTACATCAGCATTAAAAAGGACATAGAAACTATCAATAAGAGCCAGGAGGAATTGAAGAATACAATATTTGAAATGAAGAATACACTAGAAGGAATTAAAAGCAGGCTAGATGAAGCATAAGATTGAATCAGCAAGCTGGAGGACAAGGTAGAAAAAAAACTCCCCAACAGAACAACAAAATGAAAAAAGACTAAAAAAGAATGAAAAGGGTTTAAGGGAGCTGCAGGACAACATGAAACATAATAATATTTGTATCATAGGGATATCAGAAGTAGAAGAAGAGGAGCAAGGGATAGAAAACCTGTTTGAAAAAGTAACAATAGAACACTTTCCTAACTTGAGGGGAAAAGTCACACAAGTCCAGGAAGCACAGAGGGTCCCAATTAAGATGAACTGAAAGAGGCCCACTCCAAGACATGACATAATTAAAATGGCAAAACTTAAAGACAAAGGGAGAATCTTAAAGGCAAGGGAGAAACAATTAGTAACATACAAGGTGCTCTGATAAGACTAGCAACTGACTTTTCAACAAAAACACTACAAGCCAGAAGGGAATGGCAAGAAATATTCCAAGTAATGAAAAGCAAAGGCCTGCAACCAAGACTACTCTACCCAACAAGGCTCTCAATTAAAATGGAAGGTGAAATAAGGGGTTTTCCAGACAAAAATGTTAAGGAATACATCTCCACCAAACCAACATTGTAAGAGATGCTAAAGGGACTGCTTTAAGAAGATGAAGAAAAAGAGAGAAAGAGAGGCACACAGGTACAAAGGGAAAAATGGCAACAAATAAGTACCTATCAATAATAACCTTAAATGTAAATGGATTAAATGCTTCAATCAGAAGATGTAGGGTAGCTGAATGGATAAGAAAATGTGACCCACATATATGCTGTCTACAAGAGACCCACCTCAGAACAAAAGATCTACAGACTGAAAGTGAAGGGATGGAAAAACATATTCCAACCAAACAGACCTGAAAAAAATCTGGTGTAGCAATACTTATATCAGACAAAATAGACTTCAAAACAAAAGCCACAGAAAGAGACAAAGAAGGTCACTACATAATACTTAAGGGAGTAATCAAGAAGATATAAACCTTATAAAGATATATGGACCCAACATAGGAGCACCTAGATATATAAGCAAAATCTTAGAGGGCTTCAAGAAAGATATCGACAGCAAGACGCTCATTGTAGGGGATTTTAACACCACATTGTCAACAATGGGCAGATCTTCCAAGCAAAGAATCAACAAAAATATTGTGGCATTGAACAACACTCTAGATCAAATGAACTTAATTCATATATACAGAAACTTCTACACCTAAGAAGCAAAATATACATTCTTTTCAAATGCACACGGAACATTTTCAAAGATAGACCACATGATAGGATACAAAACAAGCCTCAACAAATTCAAGAAAATTGAAATCATATCAAGCATCTTCTCAGATCACAATGGCTTGAAACTAGAAACCAACCTCAAAGAAAAAACTCAAAAACATTGAAATACATGGAGACTGAATAACATGCTATTAAATAATGAATAGGTCAACAATGAGATCAAGGAAGAAATCAAAAAGTATCTGAAAACAAGTGAAAATAAACACACAACAGCCCAAAACCTATGGGACATGTCAAAGGCAGTCCTGAGAGGGAAGTTCATAGCATTATAGGGCTACCTTAAAAAAGATAGAAGAATCTCAAATAAAGAACCTAATTCTACATTTTCAAGAACTGGAGAAAGAACAACAAATATTTGCAGATGACATGATAGTGTACATAGAAAACTCTATAGTCTCCATCAAAAAACTACGCGACCTAATAAGTGAATTTGGCAAAATAGCAAGATACAAAG
Organism: Trachops cirrhosus; assembly: GCA_028533065.1. Classification (NCBI taxonomy): domain Eukaryota; kingdom Metazoa; phylum Chordata; class Mammalia; order Chiroptera; family Phyllostomidae; genus Trachops; species Trachops cirrhosus. The sequence goes on along the minus strand of CM052542.1, from coordinate 25,629,039 downwards.
TCAATATTCAGAAATCAAAAGCATTTTTTGTACACCAACAATGAAATATTAGAAAGAGAAAGTAGGAAAAATATCCTATTTACTATAGTAACAAGAAAAATAAAGTACTCAGAAATAAACTTAACCAAGGAGGTAAAAGACATGTGCTCAGAAAACTATAAAACATTGAAGAAAGAAATTAAGGAAGATTTAAATAAATGCAAAGCATATACCATGTTCATTGATTGGAAGAATTAACATCATTTTAAAATATGCATACTCCCTAAAGCAATCTATGGATTCAATGCAGTTCCTATTAAAACACTAATGGCATATTATACAGATCTAGAACAAATATTTCAAATCTTTATATGGAACCAGTAAATGACCCTGAATAGTCTCAGCAATCTTGAGAAAGAAGAACAAAGTAGGAGGGATCACAATACCTGTTATCAAAATATACTACAAGGCCACTGTAATCAAAAACAGTCGGATACTGGCATAAGAGCAGACACACAGATCAATGGAACAGAATAGAGAGCCCAAAAATAAACCCATGTCTCATCTCTATGGTCAATTAGTATTCAACAAAGGGGGCAGAAGCATACAATGGAGTAAAAATAGCCTCTTCAATAAGTGGTGTTGGGAGATCTGGACAGCTACATGCAAAAAAATGAAACCAGACCACCACCTTACACCATACACCAGAATAAACTCAAGATGGGTAAAAGACTTAAATATAAGTCATGACACCATAAAAGTCATAGAGGAAAACGCAGTAAAGTATCAGATATCTCATGCACGCAGCAATATTTTTGCTAGTATATCTCCTAGGGCAAGGGAGATAAAGAAAAAAATCAACAAATGGGACTACATCAAATTAAAAAGCTTCTGCATGGGTAAAGAAACCATCATTAAAATGAAAAGGGAACCACCATATGGGAAAACATATTTGCCAATGATATCTCAGACAAGGGCTTGATCTCCAAAATATATAAAGAACTGACATGACTCAACCAGGAAGACAAACGATCCAATTAAAAAATGGGCAAAAGACCTGAATAGGCACTCCTCCAAGGAGGACGTACCAATGGCTAATAGACATATGAAAGGATGCTCAACATCACCAGCCATCAGAGAGATGCAAATTAAAACCACAATGAGATACCACCTCATACTGGTCAGAATAGCCATCATTAATAAATCAACAAACAGTAAGTGCAGGTTAGGATGTGGAGAAAAGGGAACCCCAGTGCACAGTTGGTGGGAATGCAGACTAGTGCAGCCACTGTGGAAAACAGTATGGAATTCTTCAAAAAATTAAATATGGAACTGCCTCTTTCCCTAGAGATTCCACTGCTGGGATTATATCCTAAGAATCCCAAAACACTGATTCAAAAGAACCTATACACCTCTATGTTCATAGCAGAGTTGTTTATATTAGTCAAGTTCTGGAAACAGCCTAAGTGCCCATCAGTAAATGATTGGCTCAAAAAACTGTGGTACATTTACACAATGGAATACTATGCAGCAGAAAGAAAGAAGGAGCTCCTACCTTTCACAACAGCATGGTTGGAACTGGAGAATATTATGCTAAGTAAAATAAGCCAGGAGGTGAAAGACAAATACCATATGATCTTAGCTATAACAGGAACCTGATGAACAAAGCAAACAAATGAGCAAAATAGAAGCAGAGGCATGGAAACAAGGAACAGATGGAACTTGACCAGGGGGGATGGGGAGGGGAATAAGGGTGGAAAGAAGGGGAAGGGTCTAGCCAAAGAACATGAACTAATGACCCATGGACATGGACAACAGGGTGGGGATTGGCAGCGGGATTGGGGGCATGGGCTGGGTGGAGGCGAGCAAAGGGGGAAATTGGGACAACTGTAATAGAACAATAATATAATATTCAATTAAAAAAAGAAAAGCTTCATTAAGTGACTTCCTGCCCCACAAGGCTGAGAACCACTGACCTACCCACCAGCTACTCCTCCAATCCTCCAGGCTTCCAGGGCTCAGCTCTGCAGCTGCCATGCAACAGGGACCACCAATTGCTGCTGAGTGAATAAATGTTACTGGGAGTCTACTCAGACATAGCAAATATACGCCCAAGGCCCCATACAGTCAGGCACTGGTATTCCAGGACTCAGTGTGAATGGTCATCACAGAAGAAATGTTGACAATATGTTTCCTACACCTTCCCCTCTGCCCCCGAAGTTGAAAGCTTTCATGTGTGAAAAAGGACGCAGTCCAGGACTTTCTGGAGATGAGATGTCATTATACAGTGCGACTGGACCTTGGAGAAAATGTGGGATTCCCTTACTAGATCCTCCACTGAAATGTTAAAATGTGATGAATATGCATCTTTGTAGGATGATTAAGATTAGATGCAGCCTTTGTGGAGGCATAGAGTGGACTAGAACTAGAAGCTATCTAGTAAAATGGATCACATCATATTCTGTACTCTTTATAGGGAAATTACATTGCTACCTTTCAATGCAGGAGAATGGATGAAAGTAATGACCAATCCGTCTCACGGCCTCTCGGCCTGGTGGTTAAGTTGGGTTTATTTATTTATGATATATGTGGTTTTGGCAATATAGCATATCATGAAAAGCATGGATTCTGTGAGTATACTAAATATCACTGAATTGTATAATTTCATACAGTGAATTTTACATTATGTAAATTTTAACACACATGCAAGGCAGTTGGATTCTGGAGCCATATAGTTTGAGTTTGAATATTGGCTCTGGCACCTGATAGGTGTGTGACCTTGGGCAAGTTACCTAACGTCTCTTTGCCTCTGTTTCCTCATTTGTAAAATAGGGGTAATAATAGCCCTTACTTCATGGGATTGTTGTAAAGATCAAATAAGCTAATACATGTAGAAATCCTGAGACAGTATTTGGTGTGTAATAAGTGCTATCCAAGTGTGAGCTCTCATTAGTATTAGTGCAGATGGCTACCCCACAGGGAGCTGAGGCTGGTGTTAACTTCAGTTGCTTGTCTACAAGACTGTGCATGATTGAATAGATGAAGTATAGACTGACACCTGGAGTTGTCTCAGTTGTATGACACTGAATCAGAGGGAGCCTCTTTGTGAGAGGGAGCAGTTTCTTTTCCAAGGCATGGAGGTAATATAAAAATATTTCTTTTGCAATCACTGAATCACAGAATCCTAAGTACTGGAAAAGGGCTCACGGTTCATCTCAGCCTGAATGGAGAAGAAACTGACTCACCCAAGGTTGCACAGCTAGTGTGGCCTGGCCTCCTAACTGCTAGAGCAGAGCTTTTTCTTCCTGTCACCATAGTTACAATAACTCAGCACACGGAAATGCATTTTGTTGCCACATCTGCAATGTTTGTGTGAAATACACACAAACAGAAGAATCAAGATGGAGACAGTACTTCAATTTCAAAAGGACCTGTGGGCATCTCATTGGAATGCACCATGTTTTCTGATTTTAGGGTTCCTAGTTACAAGTAACAGAATCAAGCTCTGGCTAACTTGAGCAGTCAAGGAATTTATTGGAAAGTTAGTTTGAGAATTGAAGGGAAATTGGCAAACCAGGTTGGGAAGGAAGATAATCAGAAGAAGAGGCTAGGCCGCAGCTACACAGCCAGGCTACTCCTCGGGGCCAGTGTGGTGAAGATGCACCTGGGCATGCAATGCCAAAGCCCCACACTCTGCTCAATGCTGCTGCCAGTGGACTTGAATCTTGGGCTTGGCTGTCACGAGCGGTCTCTCACCTGCTTCTCTGTCTCTGCGTCACTCTCCATGATTTGATGTCCCAGAGGGAATACCCCATAGCTGAGCTCGTCGGATGTCTGAGATCCAGCATGGATGGCAGATGGGGGTGCAGGGAATGGCAAGAAAGTCTCTGGCCTCCTCAGATAGTAGATTGGGAAGAAAGGCTCTTCCTATAAACAAGATTTACAAAGGAGGACCCCCCTCCCCTTTCTGGAAGGTGATAGATTGCTGAGTAGTTGAAAACAAATGAACAGAAATAAGAGAAAATCCATGACATTAGGAAAATCTAGGAAGGGTGTATTGCCCAGGTGTCTGCATTCTCCCCTTTCTGAAATCAGCATCCACTCCTTGGCCTGCTCTCTCCCCTCCTTGCCTTCATCGCCCTCACTTCCCCATGCTGTAGGGAACAGATGCTCCAAGAAGGACTCCAAGGTCAAATGATTATCTTACAGCTCTGTTTGCTTCAGTTACTCCCAGATTCACCCTGGAACCCTTGAGTGTCTGCTCTCTCCAATTAGAATAAAATCTAACTGCCTATTTTTTTTCTTGGGATAAAATTCACAATTTACATAACATACAATTCACCATTTTAGCAATTTTTAAAGTCTACAATTCAGTGACATTTTGTACACTTACAATGTTGTGTAATCATCACCACTATCTAGTTCCAGAACATTCTCATCACCCTAAAAGGAAACTCCACACCGTTAAGCAGTCACTCCCCATCCTGCCTCCCCCAGCCCCTGGAAACCATTAGTTAGCATTCTGTCTTTATGGATTGGCCTGTTCTGGAAACTGCATGTAAGTGGAGTCATACATTATGTATTCGTCTGCCTATTGTTTATTCTTCGTCTCCTCCTGCTACAGGTTCTCCATGCACTGTATCGCCCCTACCGCATCTCAGCGCAGGGCAGGCAACAAGCACTGCCCACTCGACCCTTCCCTGACAAAGCCAGAGAAGGGGGTGGGAGGTCGATGGATCTGAGAAACCATCAGGAAGTTGGTGAGAATCCCCTGCGGTGACAACATATTTGGGGTCTCTGTGTGATTAACAACAATACAGAAGAGTAGAGGGCTGCAGAGGAGATGTGGGGTAGCCTAGGGGAAAACTTTTTCACTGAGTTAAATTCTTTCCCTCTCCCTGGGCAGATCACTGCTGACCTCTTCATCTCTTCAAGGCAGAGACACAGCAGGGCCACATTAGTGCTGCCTGGGGATGGCAGGTTATGTCAGGGCTGAGAGGGACTGGATGGGGCAGGGAGAGATTCAAAGCAGGTTCATGCAGTCCTACTGGCCTCTGAGTGTCTCTTCCTTCCTCCACTCTCCCCTCCACCGTCGGGAGAGAACACCTGAGCAAGAGCCATGCCTGGAAGTGAAGCACAGGGTGGCTTTCCGAGGCACAGGGCTGCCTGGTAGGGAATGAGCAGCACGTGGGTGCATTTGAGCCCAGGGTAGAGTGCCAGAGGCTCTCTTCTCCCCTCACTCCTCACCCCAACGCCCTGCCAGCAACCCAGAGAAAAAGAGCACAAGTTGGGGCTGTGCTAGCAGCCATCATTGCTCTCAGTTAATGTCACAAAGAGACATTAACTAATGTCAGTGATGTCACAAAGAGACCCCAAATGAGAATGGCTTAAGAAATATAGGCATGCATTTGTCTCACACATAATAATTCCAAAATCTGTGGGTAGCTCTGCTTTATATCATCACTTAGGGATGAAGAATGACAGCATCTCTGTAATCTTAATGCAGGGCTTCTCAGGTGTCTGTAGTTAAGGTTCAGTGGGCCAGCTGGGATATGATGCCATGCAGGGCTTTGAGCTCTCCTGCAGGATGTAGTATATGCTTTAAACCAGCAGTCAATGTCTGGTGTTGTCTCCGTAGCGAGAACACATGGGCTGGGAACCAAAGACAAGACTTAGAAGTGGCCCCTCTATTACAATGAGTACTCCACTTAATAGGACTTTTGTTTCTACCTCCATGACTGTGGGCTTGACAGGTTTGGGTGTTGATTCCTGAGAGGAATGTTCCTACCAAGGAACATGGCCGTGGCTCTGGTGAATTGGAAGCTGAGCTTGTCCCTGCCATTTTGGGACTCCTTATGACATTGAATCAACAGGAAGAGAAGGGGATCACTGTCCTGACTACCAAAGGGAAATTGGGTTGCTGCTATGCAACAGGGCTGAGAAAATGATGTCGTAAACCCAGGGGACTCATGGGGCCACTTCCTAAGACTTCCATTTCAATAATAAAGTTCAGTGGAAAGCTGGAGACTGAAATAGAGAGGACTTGTGGGGGCTCAGTTATTTTGAGGTGAGGGTTTGAGCCTCCCCACCAGCTGAGGTGCTGGTAGAAGGTAAGGTGAACATAGAAGGATAGTGAAAGAAGAATCCATTAGCTCCGGTCTCATGACAGTATACAGAAGGGGAGACTATAGCAGCCAAATTTATATTATGCTAATTGATTCTTCATTCCCCCCTCCTTTTCCTCTACTACTTTATATGAAGAGTGCTTGTGGTAGCTAACCTCAAAATTTAGATTCCAGGTGGGATGACACTTGAAATAACATACCAGCAATAATATGGGAGCTAATGACACTTGCGTCTCCTTGTGTTTGGGATGAGATTTTCATCACTCAAATGAAGGGCAAAAATGGAAGCTGAATGGCAAATGGAGTGGAGTGAACTGATTATTCTTTGTTTATGCTACCGTATCCATTCTCCACTGTTTCCCTGGGAGGCTGATCCCTGTTGATTGCATTATCTGGGCTTCATTGCTTGTGGGTTTTCTGTTCAGGTCAGCCAGTGATAGGCATTTGCAGGAGACTGGAGAAGGGCCGGGGGCATTATAGAGGTCAAGGTGCTTTCCCCCCACTCCTCTGCTCTGAAGCCATTCTTCTGGCAGGATCTCTGCCTGACTGTACCTGTGGCCAGGCAGCCCTTCCCACTCTCCATTTTCCTCTGCTTGTCTCTTCCTTCTGTGGGGTGATAATGGTTTTCTGCTGTGGTGCCTCACCACCCCTACCCACATTTCTATAGGTAGTCCTTTCATTGAGCCATCTGAAGCAAGCTCTATTTCCTGCTGTAATCTGACAAGTCTAGGTCCATTTCCTCCCCCATCTCCTGAACTCCTGAAAAATAGGGACATTGTCTTAGTTATTTCTGTATGCAAAGATTATCCGGGCATAAAATATTAAGTGAATTAATCAAAACACTGCTGAAGATCTGTCTTATTCCATGAATCTTGCAAAGCTAGAACCAAGAGCAAATTTAACCAGCAACATGCTCTTAATTTCTATTTCCAGAAAAGCAGTTCAGATTCTTTCCACATCGCTTCTTCCTGTGGTTCCCAGAGCCTTCAGGTATGGCCCCAGTGCCCCAGTGTAATACCTGGCAGGAGACCCAGGCAATGCTTTTTCAAATTAAGATGTTGATTACAATTGCATGTCCAAATGCATTATTTTAAATGGGCTACATATCCCTGTATGTGAAACCTTTCACACATAATTGCTAGTACAGTGTATCTAACAATTTGCTCAACCCTTCAGGCTTCTAAGGTGCTTAATCTCTCTTATTAAGTGAGTCTCTACTAAATAAGCATCCCTGTCTCCTTCCTCTAGGCCCTGCTGCTACAGATAAACAAATCTGTGCTCTGGAGCTGCTGGCTAATATATCATCACTTTCAGCTGATTGAAGGTGGTCAGTGCTGGGAATGCAGACATGAGGGACGCGGGCAAGTTAAATATGTGATGCAGAGGTCAGATTGGGGAGAGATGGAAGGCACGGGGGAGTGCTCAGGTCAGAGAGTTTGGGGAGAAGAGGTCAGAATCTGAACAAGGCATCTAAGGTCATGGGCAACAAGAATCAAAGGTCTTCTAAAGCAGGGTCATCTTTATACTTCCTTTCAGAACGCCCCTCCCCCACAATCAGAGTGTAAGAACACAGGGCTGAACACAGGGGTGGAGAGGGTGGAGATCCTGGTATAGGCCACAGATTAAGGATTTCTGTTTGCACTTCCAGTCTTGGCTACTTTTGCTGGGTTAAACCAGAGAGTCTTATTTTCCTTAGTTCTTACTAGTAAATGATAATACACTTACATTTTTATGAGTATATTTATTCTTCAGAGACACCCAGGATGTGAGGCCTGGCAGAATTCTTAGAAATTATTCATATTACCTTCATTTTATTTGTGAGAAAGTGGACACCCAGAGATCGTTAAGTATTACTGTTAGGAGTATTTATGCTATAGACAATAAACTAAACTCTAATAATGAAGACAATTTATTGGCTCATATAACTGCAAAATAGTGGGCAACAGTTTCATGTGTGGCTTGATCTAGCTGCTCACTGTTCAACAATGTAACTGAGGTTCTGTTTATTTTCCATTTGCTTTTCATTAGGATTCATCCACTGACTGGCAACCTGGTCTCTATCCTTGTGGTCAGGTGTGGCTGCAGGAATTCTAGACCTCATATTATTGACAGGAGCTATAGCAGGGAGAGGAATCCTCTTTTTTGTCAGAAGCCCTTGTAGATGTCTTCTTAAATCTCATACATGGGTTTCATGTATGCCTTTGAAATAATTTCTGTAACCAAAGAAATAGGGTAGAGTGATTGCTTTAAACCCATCAGGCTCAGCTCCTGGAATTTGGGGTCAGGTTATAGAAGACCACATGGGTTAGAACAGAGAAAAAGTGGTTTTCCAAAGAAACGTTGGGGTTCTGATGGTGGGACAACGGAGGAATAGATACTGGGGAGGCTGACTGCAGTTGTCCAAGGGCAATGGCTTAGTCAAGGCCACGCAGTTGGTTATGATCAAGTTGGGGCTAATATCCAGCTCGCCTCACTCAATATTTGAATAGCCATCTAATGGATGGCTATACAATCCCATTTAAGGTAATATACAGGGCTGAGCAAAAGTAGGTTTACAGTTGTTCATATGGAAAATAATACAATAATTAATAAATAATCCAAGAATAAATGGTTTAATTAATAACAACTGTAAACATACTTTTGCCTACCCTATATATATTAGATATCAAAAGGGAAAAATAGATTTGCTTATATTCAGATTATTCTTCAAGAGCTATGATTATAAATCAGTACAAAAACACACTTTGTGGAAGGTATTAACAAGTATGAATTGCCCGTTATAAAAACAGTCACCAGGATGTAAAGTTCAGCATAGAGAATATTGTCAATAATATTGTAATAGCTATGCATAGTGTCAGATGGGTGCTAGACTTACCAGGGTGATCATTTCATAAGGTACATAAATGTCTAATCGCTATGTTATACACCTGAAACAAATATAATATGTCAACTGTAATTGTAAGTATATATGTATATATGTATATATATATGTGTGTGTGTATATATATATATATATATATGAGAAGCAATTCTAAACTCTAAAACAAATTTTAATATCTTGAAATAGCATAAAACTTCCAGACATATTCTAGGGGAGAAAACCCAAAACACACCTTGCCATTTAGTCACAATGAGTATGATTGCCTGAGTTACCTAATTTTGCATCTCATTAAACCATGAAGGCTTTCAGGAGAAATTGAGTAATTTTAGAGATGAGAATTATATTATTTATAAGTGCCCTTTAGTCCTACTGAGGTTTTAGCAGTCAGTCTTCTGGGACATTTTCTGGAATTCGAATACAGTTTTTGGACAAACTGTATGAGATATCTTAGGCATGAATTTTTGTTTTTCATATCTCTGAAAAATGCTTGTTAATGTCTCTTAATGAGATCCCTTTCTCTTATTCAGGAATTACAGAGGCAAAGAAGAAGAAAGGAAGAGGTCTGAGACCTGCCAGGCAGTGTGCTGAGTGTACAGATAAGGAAAAGAAGGTTATAGTCCTTGAGAAACAACATACGAGTTTAGTGGAGAGGCAGATACTTAAATAAGTAAAGTACTATAGCACTAAGTTCAATAATAGGTGGAAGAATAGAAGGCTTTGAGAACATGGAGTGACAGCATGTTGGGAGCAGGGAAGAGGCAGGGGAGGCTTTCAGAAGGAGGAGAGTTCCTTAAAGGATGGCGGAAGTTAGCAGGGGAAAACGGAAGAATATGCTACACAGGGGACTCATGAACACTGAGGCATAACATCTTACAGTGAGTTTCCATGAAACTCCAAATAATTCAGAATGTAAGGGCAGAGAATGAGGAGAGAAAATGCAGGAGAGGCGGGTATGGAGGGGTCATAGAGCTTGTAGGATATCTTATGGGTGAGAGGAAGCCTCTAAACAGTTTTAAGTAGGGACAGACAGGGTTTGTGCCTTACACATATGTCTGTATCAGTTAGGTTCTATGGTTTTAGGTAACTCTGGTTAACTTCCAAAAAAGGAATACATTGGAGAGGTAGGGGATCAATCAGGAAACTGAAAGAAAAGCTGCAGAACCCAGTCTCTGAAAGGAGCTTCTGGGGGCAGAAATAGCAGAAATTGATTGGCAGTCTCCTTGGTTTGTAAGAATCAGGTCCAACCACATGCAGTTCTGCCCAGGATTCAAATTCCAGATGAAGGATGTTGTATTGCCCCAGCTTGAGGGCGCACCCAACCTGGGCCAGGTAAAGTCAGTATCTTTTTTTTCTTTTCTTTTAGTTTATTCAATATAGTTTCTATCCTTTATTCCCATTCCAGCCCACCCACCCATCCCTCCCCTCCTCCCTCCCATTTCTACTCCCCTAGTTTTGTCCATGTGACCTCTATATTTGTTCCTGTAAACCCTTCCCTTCTCCCCTGAAATTCCCTCCCCTTAAAGTCAGTATCTTGATTGGCAGTCTCATCAAGACTAGATCTCCTGGGGGAGGGTGGATTCTGAAAATAAAATCAGGGTGTTGTTACCATAAGAAAGAAGAATGCCAGCTATGTCATCTAAAGCAATGGATGTCCACCTCACCAGCTGGTTGGAAACTAGATTTGAAGGGGACAAAAGATGAAGGAATTAAAAGGCAAAAGATGATGGAGTTGTGGAACATAGCTGTGGTAGAATGAGTAGAAAAGAACTGGGATTTAAGGACAGTTACAGGATAAAAATCAGTGGTTGAAACTAGAAGAAAGAAGAGGGAAGAATCAAGGGTTACTCCCATGTCCTAGCATACAATAATAGATATCACTACTGGAGAGAAGGTAGAGGAAAGGGAGAGGAGATGACAAATTGCTTAGGACACAGTGAGTTTGAGAAACCTACTCAAGTCACCAGGTGGCTATTAGAATTTGAAGCTGTTTTCCGTGGAAGGGGACATGGAAAACAATACTATTTAAAATTGGCTTGCCATGGAAAAGAAAGTGGAACAACAGAAAAAAAATGAAGAGGAGGAGAGTGAGGAATGTTCAGGGTCATAGAAAGCCACAGGATTCAAGGAGAGAGCAGTTTTGAGCTCTGTTGTGGGTAGAAGCCACATGCTAGGGAACTAATACATATAAGTGAGAGACGAGGAAGTACCGGTAAAAATGTGAAGACTACTCTTGTAAGAATCTTGGATGAGAAGGGCTGGGAAGCTGCATAGTAGCCGGAAGGGGTACAATGTTAAGGGAGTTAGGGGTTTGGGTTTTTTTTTTTTGTAATTTGATTTTTTAAAAATCAAGATATAATTCACATACCATAAAATTCACTCTTTTGAAGTATTTTATTCAGTGGCTTTCAGTATATTAACAAAATTGTTCAATTATCGCTCCCATCTAACTCCAGAATATTTTCATCACCCTCTCCCCGCACAAGAAGCCCAATACTCATTAGCAGCCACTCCCCATCTTCCGGTTTCCCCAGCCCTGGCAATCCCTAATCTACCTTTTGTCTTTAGACTTGCCTATTCTGGGCATTTCATAATTGGCCTTATACACTATGCGATCTTTTGTGTCTGGCTTTCACTTAGTTTCCACCGTTCATCCATATTATAGCATGTAGTGGTACTTCATTCATTTTTATTGTCCAATAATATTCTTTTGTATAGTTAAACCATAATTTGTTTATCCATTCATCAGGCAATGAATATTCCAATTGTTTCCACTTTTGGCTATTATGACTATGCTATGAACATCTGTGTACAAATTTTGGTGTAGATGTGTGTTTCTAATTCCCTTGGGTATATACTCAGGAGTGGAATTGCTGCGTCTTAGTTTGGAGAGACTTGATCTTGTTTACAAGCTGAGGGTACCGTGGGGACCAGTGAAGAGGGAGGGGAGGGAGATACAAAGAGGATCAGGGGTGGAAGAGGTAGGGTCTGGAGAAGAGCAATTTTCTTCAGGGTCACTCACTTTCTCTGTTGGCACACCCTAACGTCCTCACTTCGTTTCACAAATACTAGACTCTTCGCACATACACCACACTTGGTGACCAGGGGGCGAATCCAGTGCGTGGATAAGGCACCCTTAGACCCTTTGCGGATGCGTCCTTCAGGTTTTCTGTTGCAGTTCAGGTTTTCTGTTGCAGTTCATAGTTTTGGGATCTCTTCTGGTTAGAGCCTGGCACATTCCGGTTTTGTTTTCTCCCGTAGATTGGTTCACAGGTGAATAAGGACAATTTACCATGGAGCTTGAGTCTAATACTTGGTTCCTCAGGTCATTCCAGGCTCCCAGCAGTCCAGGTTAAACGAGGAGGACAGATACCAGCGGTCCTACCCCATGAACACCAGCAGTCAGCTTTTTACGTTCCCTTTGGCAGCCACCACGCGCACGCGCCGATCTTCTGCCAAGCAGTGGGCAGGGAGTGGGCGGGGCGTGTGTCTCCAGGGCCAATCGGAAGCGGGCTCCCCCGCCCTCCAGGTCGGTGGACCCAGCTTGACCCCGGTGGTGGGCGGAGGAGGCGGGGCCAGTCGCGCGGCAGCGGAGGGGGCGGGGCCTGAGGCCTGGAGGCGGAGCCTAGGGCTGTCAGTCCCGTGCCAGCCGCTGCCGCTACCGCTGCCGCCGCCACGGTTCTTTGCCTTCTGTGGCCCCGGTGGCTGCCAGCGCTGCCACTCGCTGCCGGCCGCCCTGGCATCCCAAGCCACCTCCCGTCGCGCTGGCCCGGGGCGCAGGTAAGGCTGGCCCTGCTGCCAAGACCTCGCGTCCTCTTCGGCATCGTTCAGTCGCGCGGGCGCCCCCTCCGGGCTGTGTCAGCCCCACTGCTCACCTGGCAGCCCGGGGGCGGTCCCGGGGGGCGGGACGACAGTCTTCCCATCCCCCTCCTTCCAAGCGCCACGCCTGTCTCCGGGGTCCCGAGGCCAAGCCTCCTCATTCCCGCATGGTTATGGTCCAAGCTCCCCACTCACCCCTCCTGCGCCGATTACACAATCCCTGGGTCTGGAGGCGGGGGTCCCCTTTCGAGCCTCGGTCCCACACCTGTTCTCGCGACGCGCTCCCAGGCGGAGGGCAGAGACCCAGCGCGACAGCGGGGCCGGGAAAGTTTCACTTGTGATCTGGGTTTGTTGACATCCAGAGATGCGGGGAGATGGAGGCTGAGCAGCGAGGATGCGCCTACACGGGTAGCGTTCTCTTTGCCCCGGGGTGGCCCTGGTCCAGGTTTCCTTTCCAGATGTCCTGCCGAGAGCCCTGTTCTGGGCCCGGAGGTTGCTGCAGGGCACACCGGGTCTCGCCGCCGCTCCGCTAGGGAGCCGTGGCCCCTGGATTGCTGCAATCTGGGGACAGCTCTTCGCTCTTCCTCCTTTCCTAATTTAGCATTGACATTTAGACCAGGTAGGCGAATTTACTTAGCATTTCCCTGACACTTTATATTTGTGAGGTGCTTTGCCATCCCTGATTAGTTAATTAACAAGGTGAGAAAGCAAAATAGACCCTGAAACGCATGGCTAATGCCTTTAGCAACTTTAAGGATGCTTCTGGCCAAGGTGCTGCTGGGAGAGCTATTCAGTGTCTTCTCGTTGCCTGAACAGGCTTTGGCCATGACAAGGTCTTCTCTGCCTCTCTGCTTATGCTGTTTATTGAGGGTCGCCAGTTTATGGTGGGTTATTTTGGTTTTCTTCACTTAAGCAAAGCGGGGATTGAAAGTGTTTCTGCCGAAGCAGTCAAGGAAAAAACCTGAGGTTCAAATAACTTTGGATACTTGTATGCTTTACCAGGTTACCCCACCTGTGCAGAATATCTTGACTCTTCCTGTTCTTTCTCCATTGTCCCGGTAGTACTATCCAACTGGGTAGGAATAACTGGTTCCTCATTTAGTCCATAGACCTCTTGCTACCTGCAGTTTATAGACCTGCCTAGGGACATCCTCTAAGAGTGAGCTTAATTAGCACTTTTATCTGCCCATTAAGCAATACAGCTTGAACTCTCTTGTAATCAGGCTCTGTTGCAGTGTTGAATCTTTAATAATATCTAATTCATTTTAATAGTGTTTCTATAATAATCTTTCTATTAGTATGCCAGTTCTGCAACACCAGTACTTTTAGTATAGAAGCAGCAATTTACTAGAAATATTATCATGGTAAAAGCGATTCTCCAACAGATTTGCAGCTCACTTTACTTAGATAATTACTACTAGAGGCTGTTAGGGTTTTTTATTCTTTGGTGCAGTAGGTGTTACAATGCTTTTGATCTATGAGGTCATTATGAGGTCATTCCTCCCTGGGAGTTATGGTTCTAGTCACTACATCACTTAAATATTTTTGGACTAATATTGTAAGAGATTTTCCCCCATGCTGATTTCTTTTTGGATAGGCTTCAGAGCTAACAAGATTTAGTTTGGTTTGCCAGCCTAAATTTTAAGAAGGATTGTATTTGTGGGTATATATTAGAGCTATGATGGTGATATTATTAGCACATGTACCAGACACTATTTTTGATGTTTTACAGATACTAATTTTCCTAAAAATGCTTGAAGGAAGGTTGTTATAACTACCCCATGTTTCAGATGATGAAACTGAGGCCCAGTTGCTTGAGCCAGGGGTCACAGTTAAGTAAGTAAGCCAGACTCTAGCCAAGGCAGCCCTGGTTGAGTCCAAGTCCCTAACGACTGTGCTGTCCTGCCTCTGCAGATTATTTTTTCAACAGGTATTTTATTTCTACCTGCTGCCAGTACAGCTTTGCATTCTGCACTGTGAGGAGGAGGAGAGTGCTCTGCAGTGTAATAACAAACACTGGGTTAGGAGCTTTTGTTCTGGTCTTAACTCTGCCACCAGCTAATCTGTGGTTTTGAGCGAGATACCTGATCTCCCTACCTTCCATTTCCTGGTTGGTGGAATAACAGCAATCTAAGCAGATTAACCAACTAGCCTTTACCTCCTGGGGAGCTGGAGAGATGAGTCAGTGCATGTAAGAATTAATTGTCTTCCTCCCTAAGGTACAGGATAAGATCAAGTGTCAAACGAGTGGGGTGTGTGCACACACAGCCTTGCACATGTGCCATGGAGAAGGACCAGAAGCCATTCACCCTATACTGCCAGTCGTGACTTTGGGAGTGCAGTGGTTGAGAGATATCATCTTAAACACTTCAGTATTTTTATTCTGTTGCCACCAGCATTGTTCCTTTTGTAATTAAAAAAATAAAAGACAACCCCAAAAGAAGTCATCCTATAAAAGTGGGGTAACCACGTGCAGGACTACGTGAGGAGCATTTGTGAGGGACCATTTGGCATCATTTTGCAGAAGGCTAGGGGTCAGAGGATGGCAGGATCTCAACGGCAGACCCAGGAGTTCCAAGAATCATGCAAAGTCAAGGTTGAAAGGAAATTTTAAGGTCATTGGATTTGGTACCCTCCTCCTCTTTTCTCCCTCCACCATCTTTCCAGTAAATAAATCCCGTGCGTGCACCTGTCCCACTCAGCACTCATCCTACTCTTGCTGGGACACCTCTGGACCAAACTTTTGGTGTGCTTCCCATATCTGTGCACCAAAGAAGCTGGGGTTGTACCCAGCAATAGGGAGTGGGAAACTACAGAAGGATTCTGAGCCCTTTACGCTTGTGCTCTTCAAACATCACCATTGACGTGAAACCTGGACTAAAGGGGAATCACTGAACCAGGGAGACCAGTTAGGAGGCCTTGGCCAGAATCTAGGATTGAGGTGATCCAGACTGAGACAGGTGGTGGCATGGGATTGTGGAGGAAGGAATGGACCCAAAAGATAGACTCCTCTGCACCGCTGTCCGCAAGCATCAGAGAGGAGGGACGAGCTAGCATCTTCCTGGGGTGAGAGGGGTATTGGGAGCACCACTGAGTGGAACAGAGGGTCTGATGGGGTGGGAGGAGAGTCAGTTATGTACGTATGTCCCCCAGAGTCAATAATAGACTGTGGCTAATGTAAGGCCTCTGCAGGCCAGAAGACAAAATTTGTTTCTTCTCAAGAAGGGAATGAAACATTTAAACATAGTAAGAAATTCTCTTTGCCTTATGAAGAAATACAAGAGTATTTTCCCTGGGGTGTTACAACCTCTTATACTGGCTCCTTTAGCCTGTATTAAGCTTCTTCATCACATTGGGAATCTGATGTTATTTGAAATTGTACCAGGAGGACACCTTGGTGGTGCTTTTTTTCTGATTTCGTTGGGAAATCTTCTGGGGGATTCTGTTTCCCAGTGACACCTGTTATATAAGCGTCGGAGGGCCGGCACCCTTCATGGGGAGTGCTCGGAAAGTCATTAGAAGTTTTTCCTTCCAATGCAGATTGTGTGGCTCTTCAAAGAGGGCCTGGGCTGAAGTGATTACCCCACTGGCAGGAAAACAGGATAATTTGAAGGAAACAAGACTTACCCAGGAAACCACAAAGGCAGAAAAAAAGTTGCTAGTGTTGTAAGTTCATTTTTCTCTTGTTATTTTTTGTGTTTCTGGCTTAGGATGCAACATTTCTTAATATTCATATTTATAAATTTATAAGTTGAAATATTATCTAATAGTATATAGGGAAATAAACTATATAATTTCAGGTTTTTTTTTTTTTTTTTTTGCTAGGACAATATTGATCTTGATTTTTCAATACCTTATAGGCCAGTGCTTCTGAAACAGGCAACTTTCCCTCCTAGGGAATGTTTGGCAGTGTTTGGAGACATTGTGGGTTTTCACAGCTTCTGGGGGGGTATGTACCACTGGCATCTAGTTGTGTAGAGACTAGGGGTGATTCTGAACATCCTACCATGCACAGGACAGCTCTCACAGCAAGGAGCTGTTTAGCCCAAAGTTAGTAGTGTTGATGCTGAAAACTCCACTTTAGATGATAAAACAATTTGTTATTAGGAGCAAAGTGAAGTTTAAGGGAAGAGGAAGAAGAAGGAAATCTAAAGTATTTTTTGACGCCTTGAAAGGGAGAACAGCATCCTCACTTCTGACACCCAGAAGGAAGACCCCACAAGCTGCCGAGCGCAGCTGCCACCCAGGAGCTATTTCAGTAACTGGATTGCTCAACACAGTACTTTGGGACAGGAAGTTGAGGTCCTCGTAGTGGGACGAGGCTGTAGGGTAGTTTGTGGAGGCAGAAGGGTTTATAGGCCAAGAAGGGAAGTTTGGTCCTGCCAGAATAATTTTGCAAAGTTCTAGGGAATTTTTCAAAGGTGATTTTGTTGGGGACACTGAGTGTCGCACTTAGAAGATCTGCTCTGGGAGGGCACGAACCTTCTAGGCTGTTGAGCGGAGCCCTTCCCAGAGCTGACCATTTCTGTGTCCATGCACAGAGTGGAGAGTGAAGAACACTTGGTTTTATATTCAGGTTGTGTCTGTCCTCCCCAACCCTTCTTCAAAAGCTTTTTTATTATGGAAAAATTTAAGCATATACAAAAATCAAGAAGAGTTTAACAAACCTTTATTTACCCAATGCCCAGCCTCAATGACTGTCAACTCCTGGCTGATCTCGCTCTGTACCCTGCTCATCTTAGGCTCCCTCCCCTCTTTTTAAACCTGGAAATTAGCTTAAATAATTACCGATTGCCTGCCAACTAGGAGAGGCTTGGCAATGAAGGAGAAACGTGATTTTCTCATGCTTGGGTCTCCCCAGAGGAAAAGTGGTGACAAGCCTGGATGATCAGAACAGCCACAAGGGCCTGAGAAATAGGAACAGTCCCAGGCAGACCTGGGATTGGGGGCTCTGCCCTTTTTCTTGGTGGGAAAGTACAGGGGATCAGAGACAAGTGTCTTTTTCTTTCTTTACTTTCTTCTTTTTTTAAAGCTTCACAGGTAGAAAAGCCTACTTAGAGTTGTCTGCTGGTAGAAATGTGTTTCTGGGCTCTGCAGTGCAGGGTCCTGTCAGTTCCAGGAGGGAGCATTGTTCGTGAGTTTCCTTTGACCATGACCCCTTTCCTGTTTCAAGACCCTCCAGGTGTGTGCTGTGTGGCCTCCTGGCGCAGGTCTGATGGGTCTTCACTGATTGCCCTCTCCCTGGAAAGGGCAGGGCAGCGGAGGGGTGGGAGAGAGGGGCCTTGCTGCCAGTGCTTGTGGATTCTCTTCTGCAGCAGTTGCTCCTTCTGTCAGAGGAGGTGGGGCCATCCTATTGTCGCCACTGGCAGCCCACACCAGACAGAGATGGCAATGCAGTCTACTCTTCACAAAGAGGGTTTTCTTTTCCCACCTGTGTCCCTTGAGCCCCAGGACTAATTTATTTTTAGGCCATTGGAGAATTGGGATGCATTTTCTTGACTCAGTGTTGTGTGGTAATATGCATACAAAAGCTGGCTTCAAAAGTTGAGAGATTTCTTGAATAATCAGATTATTGATGTCTATGAATATTAATTAGTGCTGATTTCTACAAACACAGACGTTCTGGACTAAGCTCACAAGCAATTGCATTCGTGTGAAGACCTGGGCTCCTGAACGGCTGTACTTCCCATCTGTATTTTATTTACTAAATGCATTTTTGGCTTCTCCTTGTTCCACAAGGAGCTTTAGGTGGCATTAGCTTGCCATGAACATCCTGTATCACACTCGTAATTTTCAGGTATCATGCCTTTCCGTGGGGGAGGGCAGCTCCTCATCTGTTCATTATAGCTATCTACTCTGTGCTTCTGTTGTGTACCAGACACTTTATTTACATTAACTCTATTCCCTAGAGCCCTTCTAGATAGGAATTTGTACAGTAAGTACTTTGAGAGGTTCTTGGAAGCTGTGACTTCATGAGAAACAATGTATAATGAAACCAGTTTTAACATAGGCTAGTTATGTTAACTAGCCTATGACATAACAAGAGTTAAGTTTGTGCAGCATATTTCTGTTCACAAAAATACCACCGGACTTCTAAATAAAGACCCCTAACACTTCTAATATTAAACATTGAAATAAATGTGAGCTATACATACACTTAAGAAAGATTGATAAAAACAAGTAAGATGATAATTTTCTAGCCTGCTTATTCCAGGCCAAGGTCATGTGTGACAGAGCCTATCCTGACATTTCACGGCGCAAGGTGGAACCCTACCATGGAGAGGATATCCGTCCATCTCAGGGTACGCTCACGCCTACACCCACACTCACTCAGATTGGGAGACGGTAGACATGCCAGTTCACCTCATGTGCATGTGGGATTCCCCAAGCACCAGGAGAAAGCCCACCCAGACCTGAGGAGAATGCGCCAACTCCACACACAGACAGTGGCCCCGGCTGGGAATTGATTTTTCCCTTTATCAGTGTTATAGTAAAACAACATTGAATGAAGTAATGTTATTTAAGAACCTACTGTATTCCCATTTCGCAGATGAGGACATTGAGATTTAGGGAGATTAAGGAATACTAGGAGGTACCATTGGTTTTTAACCCAGATTTATTTGATTGCAAAGCCCAAGTGCTTTCCACTAAGACTTGTCCCACATGGTTAGAAGTTGGTGGGAGTTTGTACTGGGACTGGTAGAGCAGATGGGGGCAGGTGCTGTGAAAGGGGACTGGGAGTTCTGGTTCCTCCTGCTAATGAAATCTTCATAGTGAGCCCCCTGGGAAACTTTGCTTTTGAGTGTGATAAATTACCTGTGTCCTATTTTTGAGCTGACTGTATAAAACAGAATTGCACATTGGTAGCTCTGAGCCAGATTTGGTGAGCAGATGTATTATGTTTGATCTGTGCAATAATTTGTTTTTTAAAAAAATTGTATGAGTTATTTTATTTTTTAGCTTTTTAATTTTGTTATTTTTAAATACGTAATATTTATTATATTTTCCCCATTGCCATTTAGTTTCCTTATACCCCCTCCCCCAGCAATCACTGCCCTGTTGTCCATGAGTTGTCATCATTTTAAAAGTGGGAGATTTCACACTAAAATTTCCAAATTTTCAAATTTTTTGGCTCCTCTTCAACCATCAGAAGATTGTGCAACCCTGGGCCCACATTCTTGCTTGGTGAGTGGCTAAGATATAGGAGAGGCTCCCTCATTTTCTGTCTTTACTTCTCTGCCCTCTTCATTCATTCATTCATTTGACTTGCCAGGACTCTGAAGGCATTTGAGTGAGACGTACCCTCACAGGAGTTATGCATATTCTCTCTGCCAGTGTCAGAGATATATTTGTGAAGGCTTGTTCTGTATTTAAGTCAAAACTCTTCAGTATTTTTTCCTTTGTAGAGAGACTGGAGACTGTACTTGGCATGTGAAAAGACACATCCACATTACCCATTTCTAACCCCGAGCAATGGCTATTTGGACTTTGGATGGGTTCTTGGACTGAGGCAGAACAATCTGATGCTTGGGAGTTGGACACCGAATTAGTGAGCTGAGGAGTCTCAGGCAGGAAGGACTGTAGAGTCAGGCTGACGATGGTGATGGTGGAAAGCAGCCGGGCAGCAAGTAGGTGAGAGACCACGTGGCAGCAGAGAGGGAGGACTCTACCTAGACTCTACTTTTGCTGTACTTCCTGCAGTTGGGCTCCTCTGTAGCCACGGCCTTCCTTCAGTGCTTTTATTGCGCGCTTACTGTAATGCTAGGTACTGTGATACATCAGTGAACAAAAACAGATGAAGGTTCTCTTCTCACAGAGCTAGTACTTTGGTGGGGGAAAACAGACAACTCCAGACAAAAAAGCAAATAGATATAAAATACGTAAAGTGGTGATAAATGCCAAGAGGAAAAATAAACTGGGGAAGGAGACACAGAGTGGATGTATGGGGTAGTGATGTTATGTTAGAGAGGTTTTTTAAGGACTGCCTCTTGATAAAATTATAGTTGAGCAGAGATGTGAATGAAGTGAGGTGTGAGCCATGAAGAAACCTAGGGGTACAGCATTCCCTACAGAGGGTTTAGCAAGTGCAAAGGCCCTGAGGTGGGAATATGCTTGACCTGTCTGAAGAGCAGCAAGAAGGATACTGTGGCTGGAATGCAATGGAGGAGGGGGAGGAGGAAGGAATGTAGGACCTCATGGTTGTGTTAGAGACTTTGGGTTTTATTCTAGTGAGATAGGAGAACATTGGAAGATTCTGAGCATAGGTGACACGATCTGGCTTCTATTTAAAAACGTGTCACTGCTGTACGGAGAATAGCCTGTAAGGTGGCTCATGTGTATGTTGGACAAGTAACTGAGGCCATGTAACAGTCCTTATAAAATTCAGTGATGACTTAGACTAGGGCAGAGGTGGAGGTGGTGGGAAGTGGACAAGTTCTGAATATATTTTAAATATAGTGTTGACAGGATCTGATGATGCATTTGATATTGGATATGAGAAAAAGAGAGGAATCAAGCCCTGGCCGGTGGCTCAGCTGGTTGGAGCGTCATCCTGTACACTAAAAGATCCTCAGTAGGAGCGCATACGGGAGGCAACTGATTGATGTTTCTCTCTCACATCGATACTTCTCTCTTTCCCCAGGCCCCACTTCCTCTCCCTCTAAAATCAATAAACATATCCTCAGGTGAAGATTTAAAAAAAGAGAGAGGAATCAGGATGATTCCAACCCTTGAGTATACGCGTAGACATTGCTGTAGTGGTTAGCATTTCCCATTCTCTTCCTGGAAAACATTCAAAAGCAACAAGGAAGGTAAAAAAAAAAAAAACAAAAAAAAAAACTAAAACATTGCAAATTCAAATTCCAACAAAATTAAGAGATAAAGTTAGTCCACAGACATCAAAATGTTTGTAAAGACTGTCCCAAATAAATGCGATCAGGTGGAGGCCATGCAGAACACATGGAGAGAAGCAGCGTGGAGACAGTGAGAGAGCCCAGCAGCAGCAGGTCTCAGAAAGTAACAGAAAAGCCACATTATTTAAGGAAAAGTGTGGAAGTGTGGGAACTGGATGTACAACTGGTGGAAGAAACCCTCCTGGATGCAGTTTGATTCAAAGAAGCAAAAGAAGAGGGGTTGCACAAAGACTCACAGGCAAGCTGCCGTATTTGTAGGAAGTGTTCTGTCTCTGTACTAGCTGGGAGAAAGAGAGCCTTTGGGTCATGAAAACTGAAAGAGTATCATGGCCATTCTCTCCTTGCCTGCCACGAGGAACCTCATGCAAACAGCTGCAAGGAAAAGAAATTATTCCATGCTAATAAAGAAAGGAAATGGTAGACTTCTCTTTCTGATAATGCTAGGCAAGGTTATTTGGACCAAAGATCCCCCTGAAAAATATTAAAATGTTTGGATGTATATTTTTAAATTTTCTTAAATGCACTAAACAACTGAGAAGAGAAAAAACTATTGGCCCCAAATCTATGGTCAAGGGGAAACTAGAGAGATGTGCAGATCACTAGAACACTTAAGTGACTTTTGCCCAAGGAACTTTGTTGATCCAAATAAACACAGAATTTGGTTTTGGCAGCCTTGCAGGACAAGAAGGTTAGAAGTCAAAGTTCATGACTTGCCCAAGTTGGAAAGTGTCATAAGAGACTCTCTCTGTAGAAAGCTAGAACTACTGGGAGTAAAGATGAACTAGAAGTAAAACTGTGTCTCCCCTCCCTTAAGGGACAGAGGGAAGGTTGCTCAGGTACTGAGCAGAGTGGGAGGAAAAAGGCAAGTTGTGGTCATTGGATGGTTTTATAACATCTTGATCTAGGGAACCGCAAGCCATGAATTGGGTTTTAGGTACTTCCAGGTTGCTCTTGCACCCTGCTCTCCCCTCCCCCAATACCTGGAAGAATCAAAGATGAATCTTCTCTGGAGGACAGCATCTTCCTAATTTTCCAGGGCCAATGAGCAGTACAGTCAGAATGAACAGATCAGAGGAAGAAACAAAACAGGATGAGAGAACCAGTAAAGCAATAACAGAAATAAAGGAAGAGACAGATTCACAACTTCTTTATGTATTTAAATATCAGAGACAAATAAATATGTTTCTGATGTTCATAGAACATAAAGGCAAGCTTGTAAATATCTTCAGACATGGGTAGCAATTAAAAGTGGCTGGCAGATTTGAAAAAGACCAAATAGATATTCTAAAAATAAAAATACAAAATTGAAATTTAAAAATTTAAGTGTTTACCATTAGACAGCATATAAGACAAAATGAAGGAGAGGCTAATGAATTGGATGATAAGTTATCAGAAATTATCCAGAATGCTGCCTAGGGAATCAAAAAGACAGAAACCAGGGAAGAGTGGTGAAAAGACATAGAGGATAGAGTAGAAGTTCTAACGTGCATCTAATTGGAGTTCAAAAAGGAAAGGGAAGAAGGAATAGGTCAGAAGCAATTATTTGAAGATATAATGACTTAGATTTTTTCTAGAATTGAAGGCAAGCTGAGAGCACCAAAGACAATGAGAAGACCCTAAAACCAACCAGAAAAAGAGACAAATTACCTTGAAAAGAGCGATTTGCACATGTCTCGACACCAACAATAGGAGCCAGGAGACAGTGGAATGATATCTGTAATGAGATAACTGACGACCTAGAATTGTATGCACAGAGAAAATGGCAACAGAGAGACATTCTCATAGAAAGAAGATGAAGTTTGCCACCACTTTAGTGAGTTTGTTTCATTAACGGAAATCTTAACTGATACACTTTAGGCAGAAGGAAAGTGACTCCAGATTGAAAAAGCTGAGACACAATAAGGAATGAAGGATTTTTTAGAAAAGACATTTATTTATTTATTTTTAGAGAGAAGGGAAGGGAAGGAGAAAGAGAAGGACAGACACATTGATGTGTGAGAGGAACATTGATTTGCTTCTTGGCCCACAACCTAGGAATGTGCCCTGACCAGGAATCAAACCTGGGACCTTCACAGGCCAGTGCTCAATCCACTGAGCCATACCAGCCAGAGCAGAAATGAAGGATTTTAAAAGCAGGTGGACATGTGGGTAAATATAGATGTAGATGAACAATGAAATGTAAAACAAAGTTTTTAATATCTTATGGGTTAGAATATATAGAATTGAAAATAAGACAACAATAGCATGTAAGTTAAGAAAGGAGGTAGAAATAATCAGGAGGATTCTAGGGTCCTTTTATTACCTGAGAGGGGGGTATATTAATAATTATAATTAGACTATGTAGATATGATCTCCTCAAAGTGGCCTTCTCTGACTGTTGTATAAAAAATAGTCCTTCCTTTTTTTCCATCCCAGACTCTTACCTTACTGTATTCTTCACAACATTTATCACTATCTTGTTTATTGTCTGTTTTCTTTACTAAATGCAAGCTTCATGAAGCAAGAATGTTATCTTATTTAATGCCGTATTCCTAGAGCTGGAATAGTTCTTGGATCATAGTTTGAACCAATACATATTTTTGAGTGACTGATGAAATGAAATTCACATATGATATAGGTAGCATATCATATTTTATGAGGGTTATTATTTGACAGATTTTGAGAAAACTAGTTAGACATTCAGAGATAAAATAGATTATTAGTAAGAGGATATTATAGATAGTTTTATGCCAACATATTTGACAATTTAGATGGAATAAACAAATTTCTTGAAAAACTTATGTACCAAAACTAATACAAGAAGAAATAGAAAATATGAATGAAACTTTATCTATTAAAGAATTGAATTCATTATTAAAGACCTTGCCAACAAACAAACACACAAACAAACTCTCTAGGCCCATATGGTCTCTTCAAGTGAAGTCTTCCAAATATTTACAAGAAGTGATAACCTCACAGATAGACAGTAGTAGTGACTGCGAGAGGGAAAGGGTGGTATGGAGAGGTAGGAGAAGGTAAAAAGGGGATAAATGGTGATGAAAAGAGACTTGACTTTGGGTGGTGAACACAAAATACAATGTGCAGATGACGTATTATAGAACTGTACCCCTAAAACCTATATAATTTTATTAACCAATGTCACCCTAATAAATTCAATAAAAAATTAAAGAAGTAATATCAATCTTACACATTATTTGAGAGAACAGAAAAAGAAATAACATGTCCCATCTTATCCTCAGGAAAAACCTTTATACCCAAACCTGACAAGGACATTACAAGTAAACAAAATTAAAAATCAAATTCTCATGGATAGATACAGAATCCTAATCCAAATATAATCAGAATGAATTCAACAATACATACAAAGGATTATGCATCATAACTAAGTGGGATAGTTTTCAGGAATCAGGAGTTCAAGAGTAGTTTAACATTTTAAAATAAATCAAGGTAATTCCCCACAATAACAGAAAAAAGAAAAATATACAGTTATCCAATAGATGCAGAAAAAATTGATAAAATTCAATACTGATTAATGACTTTAAAAAAGTTTTAGCAAAGGAAATTTCTTGACCTGATAATTATTACCTACAAAACTTATAGCAAACATACTTAATGGTAGAATGTTGAAAACCTTCTCCTAGGATGTCTGTTGTAACTGCTTCTATTTAACATTATATTAGAAGTTCTAGTCATTGCAGAAAGGCCAGAGAAAGAAATAAAAGGCATGTGGATTGGAAAGTAAGAAATAAAACTGTCATTATTAGGAGATAACATGATTGTGTATTTATAAAATCCAAAAGAATCTATAGACAAACTTTTAGAACTAACAAGTAAATTTAACAAGGCTGCTGGATGCAAGGCCAATATATAAAAATCAATTGTATTTCTATATACTAGCAACAAATAGTAGAATATAAAATTTAAAAAAATTATACCATTTACAGTAGCCTCAAAAAATCAAAATCATAGGAATAAATGTCAAGATGTACAAGATATCTGTATGAAAACAAGAAGATGTACTGAGAAAAATTAAATAAGGCAAGTAGATGGAGAGATATACCATGTTCATAGTTGGGATGGCTCAATATTATAAAGATGTCAACTTTCCCAAATTTATCTGTAAATTATGCAATTATGCAAACCATTCAAAATTCTAACAGGCTTTTAAAATGGAGATTAACAAACTGATTATAAAATTTGTATGGTAGGAAAAGGGCCAAAATGAGCCAAGACAATTACAAAGAATAATAACAAAGCTGGAAGGACTTCCACTACAAGACATCTAGACTTACTGTAAAGCTATGGTAATTAAGACAGACTGGTACTTATGTCAGAAGAAACAAATGGTCCAATGGAACAGATTAGAGAGATTAGGAAGACACCCTCATATGATCACTTGATTTACAACAAGGGTGACACTCCAATGCAGTAGAAAAAGAATGTTTTTTCAATAAAAAGTGCCAATTTAATTTAATATCCATATAAAAAAATGAGTGTTGATCCCTTCCTCAAACCGTTTAGAAAAATCAATTCCAGTTGCATTGTAGATATAAATATGGTAGGTAAGACAATAAAGCTCTTAGAGGAAAACATGAGAATGTCTGTGTAATCTTAGAATAGGCAAAGCACTGCTTAAACAATATACAAAAGCAATAACTATGAGGGAAAATATCAATAAACTTGATTATATTAAAACCAAGAATTTATGATCATCAAAAGATGCCATTAAGAGAATGAAAGAACAAGCCACAGGATAGAAGATATTGTAAAGAACTACAAATCAATGAGAGAAAGGCAAGTAGTCCAATAGAAAAAATATACAAAAAAGCTTGAATAAACACTTCACACAGAAGATGTTCAAATGGTCAATGCCTATATTAAATGGCACTCCATAGGTTCTCAGGGAAATAAAAATTAAAACTACAGTAAGTATCTTTATATATCCACCAGAGTGGCTAAAATTAAAAAGCCAGAGAATACCAAGTGTTGTAAAGAACATGGAACAATTAGACTTTCATATATTGTTGGTGGGAGTGTAAACTTGTACAACTACTTTGGAAAACTCTTTGGTAGTATCTACTAAAGCTGAACACTCTATACCTCAAATTCTACTCTTACATATATACCCAACAGAATTGTGTATACATTGTTACCGAAAACCACGTATGAGAATATTCAAGATGGAGGCATAGGTAAACATGGCTCACCTACTTGCACAACCACATCAAAATTACAACTAAACAATAGAATAACCATCACTCAGAACTGTCAGAAATCAACTTGAATGGAAGTCAATTTGATTTCTGACAGGAACACAACTACAGAACTAAAGAAGCCACATCCATCCAGACTGGTAGGAGATGTGGAAACGTGGAGACACGGAACAGGCTGGTCCCTCACCCATCTTTGGTGAGTAAAAATTTGGGAGGGATATATCAGGAGTGAGGGGTCCCAGCCCCACACCAGGCTCCCTAGCCCAGGGTTACAGTGCCAGGAAGATAAGTCCCTATAACTTCTGTCTGTAAAAACCAGTGGAGTTTGAGTTGGTGAAAGAAACTACCAGATTCCCAAGAAGTGCCTCTTAAAGGGCCCACACATGGACTTACTCAGACTCACTCCCTCTGAGCTCCAGCACTGGGGTAGCAGCTTAAAAGGCACCAGTGGCATACAGGGAGGAACTTAACTGTCTGGCATTGGGGAGAGAGCTGGGGGACAGCTTTCACTCAGACAGAAAGGTGGGCAGAGGCCATTGTTCCTTTTCAGAGCCCTCTCCCCACAGAGTCACAAAGCCAGCAGGCAGGGGCCCTATCTGAGACCCCATAAATCTGGCTCACATGGTTTGCTCTGCCCTGGGCAATCACTGAGGCTCTGCCCCACCCAATTTACAGCCCACCCAAGCTGTTAACAGTGGCTGTCCATAAGAATAACTAGTCTTGACTCAGGCTTCACCTCTTCCTACATCCTCTCAAACAAACAACAACCAGCCTCAGTAAGCCCCTAGCCATGAAACCTCTGGCTAAGGGGTGACATGCCTGGCACCATGAGTAGCCAGCTTTGGATCACAGTTGGGCTTCACCTGGGAAACTCCAAGCCCAGCACAAGTAGCAGCCATCTGCAGATTGCTTTGTAGTTCATGCAGGGTGGCCCTGGGTGGAACTTGGGTGGTGACTGACTTTGGCCTGTACCACCCAGAAAACCCCAGAGCCTGTACACATACTGGACAGCCACAGACCATGGAGAAACACCACCACCCTGCACCTCCACAGCTGATCCTCCATGGAGGGTAGAGATTGATTCTCAGTTGTCACAGCAAGTCCTTGAAGCTAACTGGCTTGGCTAAATCTTTCCCAGTCACCTGTCAACAGCAATCAAGTCTCCACTATAAGAGAAGGGTATACTCAGCCCACACAGAGGGTGCACCTCAAGTACCCAGTTTGGATGATAGGGGAGACTGTGCCACTGGATTCTATAGAACAGTTACTACATTAGATCA
Organism: Trachops cirrhosus; assembly: GCA_028533065.1. Taxonomy (NCBI): domain Eukaryota; kingdom Metazoa; phylum Chordata; class Mammalia; order Chiroptera; family Phyllostomidae; genus Trachops; species Trachops cirrhosus. The sequence continues at coordinate 25,600,833 of CM052542.1, read as the reverse complement.
TGCTACCAAGATAGGGAGTCATAGCAGTCATGTTTGTACCTAATACATAGAAACAAACACAGGGATGCTGCCAAAATGAGGAGATCAAGAAGCATGGGCCAAATGAAAGAACAGATCAAAACTCCAGAAAAAGAACTAAACAAAATGGAAATAAGAAATCTATCAGATGCAGAATTCAAAACACTGGTTATAAGGATGCTCAAGGAATTTAGTGAATACCTCAACAGCATAAAAAACACCCAGGCAGAGATGAATGATATACTAATGGAACAATTTACAGGGAATCAACAGTAGAATGGATGAAGCTGAGAATCAAAGAAATGATATGGAAACAAAAACACAACCAATCAGAACAACAAGAAGAAAAAAGAATCCAGAAATATGAGATTAGTGTAAGGAGCCTCTGGACAACTTCAAGAGTTCTAACATTCACATCATAGGGGTGTCAGAAGGAGAAGAGAAAGAGCAAGAAATTGGAAATCTGTTTGAAAAAATAATGAAAGAAAACTTCCCTAATTTGGTGAAGGAAATAGACATGCTAGTCAGGAAGCATAGGGAGTCCCAAACAAGATAGATGCAAAGAGGCCCACTCCAGACACATCATAATTAAAATGCCAAAGGTTAAACATAAAGAGAGAACCTTTAAAGCAGCAAGAGAAAAGCAGTTAGTTACCTACAAAAGAGTTCCCCTAAGACTGTCAACTGATTTATCAGAAGAAACTTTGCAGGCTAGAAGGGGTTGGCAAGAAATATTCAAAATCATGAAAAGCAGTGACCTATAGCCAAAATTGCTCTACCCAGCAAAACTATCATTTAGAATCGAAATGCAGATAAAAAGCTTCCCAGACAAGAAAAAAGTAAAGGAATTCATCATCACCAAGTTGTTATTATAAGAGTGTTAAAGGGACTTATTTAAAAAAAAGAAGATGATCAAAACTATGAACAATAAAATGGCAATAAATGCAAATCTATCAACAATTGAATCTAAAAAGCAAACTAAGCAAACAAGAATAACACAGAATCATGGATACAGAGAACACTTTTATGGTTGCCTGATACGAGGACAGTGTGGAGGAATGGGTGAAGAGGTGAGGGAATTAAGGGATTAAGTTCAAATTGGTAGTCACTTAATAGCCATGGGGATGTAAAGTACAGTACAGGAAATGGAATAGCCAAAGAACTTATATGCATGACCCATGTATATGAACAAAGGGGTGGGGAATGACTGATGGAGTGGGGAGTGCTGGGCGTGTGGGGGGCCATTTGGGACAACTGTAACAGCATAATCAATAAAATATAATTTAAAAGAAAAAAGAATGTTCATAGCATATTCATAATAGCCTCAAACTGGAAGCAACCCAAATGTCCAAAGACTCTAGAATGGACAAAGAAATGGTTATAAATTCATACATTGGAATACATACAAGAAAGTGAATAATCCATAACTGCATGCAAAAATGCGAATGAATGTCATGAGCATATTATTGAGAAAGAAGAAGTCAGACACCAAAATAGGCACAACTAATATCTGGTGATACAAATCAGGAGTAGTCGTTACTGGGTAAGGGAATGAATGGGAGGGGAAATTAAGGGGAGTTTTCGGGTGTAGAGCATGTTGTACGATACTTCTTTCACTGGCTGTTGTGGTAGGTGGAGGAGTTTCCTTTGTGAAAATGCATCAACTCGAACATCTATGCTTTGTGCACTTCTCTGTATCTTATACTTCATTAAAGATTTTCTTTAAAAACCTGGAATCTTTACTTCAGTTCTTAAGCCAAAGTAAGTTACAGCTACATTCACCATTTAAATATAAAATAAAATTTCTACAATTAAATGTGAGTCAACATTTTTATAACCTGGAATCGTGAATTAAACTGCATAAAATTAAAAATTTATTTGAAAGGCAATATTAAAATTATAATTCAATCCAAAGGTAAATGTCAACCTGAGGAAAATATTTGAAAAACAATAATATATTATGTGTTGCCAATCATAGTATTGAATATTAACAGATGGATTACACCACTCTTACTGGTGTGGCTCAGTTGGTTGGTATTGTCCTGTAAAGTGAAAGGTCACTGGTTCGATTCTTGGTCAGGGCACAAGCCTGGGTTGTGGGTTTGGTCCCCAGTCAGGGCATGTATGAGGCAACTGATCAGTGTTTCTCTCTCACATAGATATTTCTCTCCCTTCTTTCTCCCTTCCTTCCTCTCTCTCTAAAAATAAATAAATAAAATCAGAAAAAAATGGATAATACCAAGTATTGCTAATGTTTGCGAAGAGCTCTCACACCCTGTTGTTGGATCTATTTCTACAGTGTATTTTAGAGGAGTTTGGCAACATCCTTTAAAATTTAAAATGCATATTCTATTTGACCTAACAATCAATTTCCAGGAATTTTATCTCAAGAAATATTTGTACAAGTGTATAAAGAATACATATATTTATATATTGAGATATGATAATATATTATATAATATGTAATTATATATATCTCAATCAGGATTAAATATTCATTAAGGCATTTTTTGTAATAGAACTGGAAATATTTTAAATGTCTCTTAATAGGGCATGGCTAAATAAGGTACATCTTATTTAATATCTCAATAAAATATACAATATCTATTAAAAAGAATGAGGTTGACTTGTATCAATTAAAAAAATCAGATGGCCAGGAGAGACTGTTAAATGAAAAGAGCAAGTCAATGAACATGTGTGTAGTGTGATCCTATTTAAATATATTTACATTTCATTGGAAAATTATGGGAAAATATACACCAAGCTATTAACTATGATGATAAGATTGTGAGAAAATTTTACCTTCTAAGCTGTTTGAATTTTTTTACATAAAAATATATTTTATTAAGCAGACTTTTGTAAGCAGAAAAACAATGAAAATAAAAATGACACAAAAGCAAAATGAAATATTTACACTGAGTGATCCCACATAAGTAAAATTGTCCATGGTACATATATTAAAATCCGTGCAAAATATACCAAAATGTCAACATTTGGCTATCTTTGTGATGAGATTACCAGTGATTTTCATGTTTGTATTTCTTTGTCTTTTCTAAATTCCCTGCAACAAGTGTGTGTTGATTTAATAATCGAAAAAGACTAATTAGGACTATTAAATATGTCTGTCTCCTAGTGAAGACATTTCTTTCCGTCCTTCTGGCCTGTCTATTCCTCTCTACGTGCTGCTTATCCTCCACCTGCATCCTGCCTTTCTTTTCCTATAGAACAGATACATTCTCATTGGAAATAATAGAGCACACAGAGAAAAATGTGGAAGTCTCCTTCCCGATTCTACTGCCCTACCAAGATGTTTCCCTGTACATTTGCTCACATTGGTATGTCCATATACAAATATTATTTTTTAAAACATGAATGGGGTACTTGTTACCTACTTCTTAACCACATTCTGTAACTTGCTGTTCCTTGAACTGTTTATGCTGTTTCACCCCATGTGACTAGCCAAAAGCCCCTTTTGCCCTTTCCTCTGGTCCCCGTGCAACCAGCAATTACAGCATCTAATTATTTGATGTTTTTCTAAGGATTTTGGATGGGAGAAGTTCAAAAGGGACAAAGCATGAAAGGAGAGCAGACACAGCCATAGCATGTAGGCAGCAGAAGGACAATGGGGAGTGTGGCAGGATACTATTTCAAGTTATTCACTGAAGTTTTTGTCCCTCTGGTTCCTTTTAGTTGTGGCGCATCCCCCTGCCTAGGTGGCTAAGATGGTCCACATTCATTGTCTCAGGGGACAAGTGACAGAGCAGAATTCAGAAATCAATGCTTGGCTTTTGATTTTCCAAAGCCTGGTCTTCATGGGTACACCAAAGGGCTCAATGCATGGACAAAAGATTTAGATGGATGTCTGATGAGTAAAGTAAGACAAGGCTCTTCTAGCACCCCTTACCTGCTCCTCTCCTCCCCAGCGGGGTGATGGTGCCCTTGGTGGGGGCAGGGAAGAGTTAGAGGGGAAGGAGGAGAGGCAGACAGCTGTCACCCCCAAGGAGGCAGGCTGTGCCATGTCTAGGCTGAATCCTGAAGGGCAGTACTATGCAAACCCTTCACAAGTTGGGGAACTGGAGAGAAGAGGCAACCTGTGCCTCTATGTTTAGGCAAGGCCCAGGGGAGTAGTATGACTCCATCACTAATATAACACTGGGGCATTCAAGTAGTAATGGCTTCTTGCCCTATGGAGGCAGAGAAGCCCCCACACACTTCTCAGAGCCCTTGCTCAGCACAGAGCATACAGACTGTTCCTGGGTAAGGCAGGGAAGGCTTGGAGGTTGGCTTAGAGAGCTTCGGAGGAGGTCTTGTGGTTGGGAGGGGAAGTTCCCACCTGAGGACTAGTGATCCCAGCCTGGGGTGGGGAGGGGGTGTGGCAGAGACTGGGGTGGGGGATAACTCAGGCACCTGGCTCTCACTGAGGGAGGACATGAAATTTAGATATAGCACTGGGGAGATAGGGTGGTGACCTTGAATTGCACAGAATTATCAAATGGAGGATTTCAATATAAATTAGATGATTAGAGAACAGAAATTTTGCATTCTATATATCCCTGAGTATGAGAGCTGGAAATTGGCCCCAATACAAATAGAAGAGTTCAGCTTTATTTCTTTGTGTTGGTGGTCATGCTGCTGGGCTTTGAAGTGAATGGGCATGAGCTCAGGGCTTTTCTTAAGTATGATCTGTGGGAGTTATCTCACCCACCCCCACGCCGCTTTGCTGCTTTGTGGGACTCTCATGGACCTGTGGAGGTCAGCACAGGCATGGCGGTCACAGATGTGTTTGCAGTCACTTCTGTACGTAAGCAGGGAAAGATGAAATCAGCAGAACCAGACCTTTCTGGATAAGAGTAGGAACCCAGCACAGAATGCACTCAAAGTTGATGCTACGTAATTCAAGAGATGCAAATGAAAAACAACCATTAAAAAAAAAACAACAAAAAACTACTCATTACATTGGAGGGAAAATACTTCTTAATGCCTTGCAGTAGGTTAAGGGTTGTTAAGTAATTTTCAGACCTACATTTATCATTTATTCGTAGCATTTACAGTTCATTCTGGAAACCACCTGGCAATGTCAGCTTCATCAGTGCCCAGAAACTTCACTTAAGTAGATGTCACAAGAAAATAAGCTAATGGGAATGAGAGGATAGAGTGGCATCACTGGATACGCAGGAGAGAAAGTTGTTTCTCTATGGCAGTTCTAGGCATTCCATGGAGCTTAGGATGTAGGTGTTTTTGGTCAACCCGGCCTTATTGTACTGTGTTGGTCCACCATCATGTCCGACTTTGCTGACCTTTGCCACAAATATGCATTTATTCATTTCTCCCTCTCTATGTCTTTTCCTTTCTGTCTTTCTACTTATGTTTTGTATAGTATGCTAACTTCTTGGCTCTGTGCTGTGGTTTTGGTTTTTCTTCTCCTCCCTGGGCTCTCACCTCATTTGCCCCTGGTCCCTTTCTTTCCTCGTAATGTGCACATCCTTCGCAAGTGCAGCTCTGTTGTGAATTTTGTGGCGTGCCTTTTTCTCTCCATCTAGCAGACTGTCCACCAGTGGGGGAAGGAACATGTATCTGCTCTTCAGGAAATGCTGTCCTTTGGATGAAAAAGGACTGGTTTCCTGGCAGTGCCAGAATGAAGATCCTCCTCTGCCTGAAACAAACAAAACCCCTTTATCTGTGCAACTTCCTGTTTCCTCCGCTGAAAGGTGGCTGCTCAAACATGGGGCATTATGCCAGCGGCACATGAAATCATAGGATCCACTGGGCACATCTTCTGGATGTTACTTGAAACTTGGGGGGAAAGTTGTTTTGAATTTTTCTTCCTTGTGAAAACTGTTGCCCCATATGGGCCGAGGAATATTATGGAAGGCAACATAAAATTCACATGGTATTTAATGATTAAATTGGAGTTGTAAAAATTTCATGCTTCTGGTAAGCTGCTTTGGCTTATGTCTTCAAAATTCCTGGGGTGTCTTTCCACTCCATTGCTGTTAGGAAGTACTTCCGTGGAGAATTTTGGGCAACACATAAAGAATTCCTTGAAAGTAGCAGATTGCTACAGGTTTGACCCAATGAAGTTGGCACTGTGGGCTGATTTAATGCAGTTGGAGAAAATATTGAAATATTAATAGAGATTTCTCCCTGTTCCTTAAAGTTTCACTATGTTCCCACCCCCTTATTGTGTTATTAATTCATTGCCTGGGGAACATTTGGATCATTATAGAAGGAATGCAAAGGTAAAGAAACAGGGTGCCTATCGAGATTTTGTGTGTGTGTGTGTTTATATTTAAATTTATATTTCACAGCAGAGAAAGCAAGTCTCTTGATTTGTAAGAGTTGAGGTTTCAACATCAAAAGCAAATCTTTGAAGGAATCAAAGCGTTATGGGTTGGATTGTGTTCCCTCCCCCACCCCCAAATCCTTATGTTGATGTCCTAAGCCCCAATACCTGAGAATCTGGCCTTATTTGGAAATATGGTCTTTACAGAGATAATCGAATTAAGATGAGGTCTTTAGGATGGGCTCTCATCCAATAAACCTGGGGTCCTTATAAAAGGGGAAAATTTGGACACAGAGGCAGACAGGCATAAAGCGAAGAGACACAGGGAGAAGACGGCCTTCTCTAAGCTGAAGAGAAAGGTCTGAGACAGATCCTTTACTAAGCCCTTGGAAGAAACCAATCTCATCAATACCTTGATCTCAAACTTCAGTCTCCAGAACTGTAGACAATACATTTCTGTTGTTGAAGCCACCCAGTTTATGGTAGCCCCAGTAAACTAATACACAGGGCATGAAATTGTATCATAGAGCAACAGGTTGAAAATCATGCTTCATCAAATGTAAGATGTTATCAGTTGTAAGTTAAGGGTTTCACATCCTAATTTGAAAGCTGTCTACATGAAAAGAAATGTGTATCTTAGAATCAAAATATGGCAGTGTAGATGAAGAACGAAATTGCCTTTTTCAATAAACTGGCTAAACACGGTCTAAACTAGAGATGGGGAGGAACCAGAGGAGCTGTGCTAGAGATTATACTGCTGTAGGTTTATGGAAAGAGATCCAGTGTCCTATCTTTATGCAGTAGGCTGAGCCTTGAGGGTGGGGTGAGGCAAATCCAAGAGTGGGGACATGACTACCTCACTTCCCATTCCCACTGCTTCCCAGGGAGAAGTCCTGTGGAGAAGTTCTTTGTGTCATCATGCTATACCAGCAAAAGAACAAAAGGCCAAGGGTGACATGTCAAAGTTTGAGATTAGAGAATAGCACATGACAGCACCCCAAAACTCTTTGTCTTCAAGATAGTTTTTAAGTAGCGAAGAAGAAAGAGATTGACAGCAAGTGATCCAGCGAACCTGAAGGGACTTGAGATGGTTGAGATGAAAAGGATACGGACCTGTTGCTTGGAGGCTAGCATGAGGACCAAGGACATCAGTGAAGGCTTTGGTGGGGGTAGAGACCAGCAACAAAGATCCAGTGGGAGGAAGGCAGTGTGCGGGAGCCCAGGCAGGCACCATGTGCTAAAATGCCTGAGCCACGTTCGATAAAACCCTGGCAAGAAGGATGATAGTGGTGTGATATTTTGAATTGACTAATTTAAGCTTGCAATTATTACTGATATCCAGAAGTGACTGGGCTTACCTGGAAATAAGTTAGATTACATTTCTGACTTTGGAGGGAATTAGGTGGGGAAGAGGTCAAGACAAATTAATTCTGGTTAAAATTAATTTGAGAAAAATATATTTGTCTTTATATACTTGAGTCTAAATTTATTTTTTTTACTCAGTACAAAAATTCTAATTCTAACCCATTGCCTCCTACATTATGTGCATTTCACTTGGACCCAAAACACTCAGTTCCCTGTGGTTTCCTAACCTGCTTTGGGTTACAGACCACTTGAGAATCTGATCAAAACTGTGGCTACTTTCCCTAGAAAAATGCAGATATGCACAAACATTACCAAATTTGGCATACGATTTCAGGGACTTTCAGATACTCTGAAACCCCTCACGTTGTCAAAAATGGAAATAAAAATTTGATTTGTGTTAATAGAAATGTATTAAAAATTTTGGTTCAAGGTAACAGACTTAAGCATATTCATTTGCCTTCCCTGCCTTCCTAGAACCCACTGAAATAAATGTTAAAGATATGTAGAAAAAATGAATTTATGACAGCACTGAAATAGGAAGGAGTGCTGGTAGATGGAAATTAGGTGCACTTGCACTCAATTATTTCAAGAGTTCAATATATAGTAGGAAACCATGGCCTCACACTCAAATGGGGAATTGTACTGGAGGTGAGAGATTTTCTTCAGACAGGCTCCAAGCTCGTAATTAGAACATACAGAGGGTAAGAGTGAGCTTTGAGGCAGCAATCTGGGTGGCTAACTGCAAAGATGTCCTCGGGACATTTTGGCTAAGTAACTACTACCTTCCTGAGATATGTACAGAGCAGTTTGAATTTTCAGAATTGTTTTCTGAACTCATAAAAGGTTTGCTAAAGGACAGCCCAAGGTATGAAGTTAGAGCAAGGGAACAAGGCAGAATAGTATTTGAAATAGACCCAGATGATGAAATGAGAATCCTGGGGTTGAGCTGGAGAGGGTAAAAGGAAAAGTTGTCTCACACTAGGAAGGAAATACATTTAAGTGCCCTGCTTTTCTTTGACAGTGGAGGGGGATCCAAATCTTTCTGCCTGCTCTCTACCTAGGTATACCAAAGAGAGGGACCTCTCCACACAAAGGCCCTATAGTGTGCCCTCACATTCAGAGCAAGGTACTTTCTTAACTGCAAAGGAAACTCACATGAGCTACCTATACTAATCTACAAGGTCCTTCATCAATAAATATAAATGGTTAACTAAGGACCACCTGACATCTGAGGGAAATCAACATGATAAAAGACAAAGACCAAAAGAAACAACGAGTCATCTGAGAGGATATGGAGATAATAAAAGCAATTCTGAGATTTTTATATAGATGAAACAATAACATACTGCTATATTAATATATAATTAGAATATCAGAAAGAATTCTCAGAAATTAAAATATAATTGTTGAAATTATAAACATGCAGTAAAATGGCTGAATAACAGAAAGAACACTAATAAATTCCAAATAAGTGAACAGAAAGATAAAGTTGAAAAAATCAGAACTTAGTGTAAAAAGATGGCAAGTATAAGAGATATGTAAAAAGACAGTAGATATAGTTTGAGGAAGTCCAATATCTTTATAATAGACACAAAAGAAATAATAAAAGAATAAACTTTTTCATAGCTAAAGAATCTTATTTTCTGATTAAAAGCAGCCCACTGAGTGCTAAGTAGAGTTCATGAGAAAAGACCCAAACCAAGATACACTCTGATGAAATTTCTCTGCTCTGGAAATGAAGGGAAATGCTATAAAAGCTATTAGCTGGAGGGAAAGAAACAGATTATTCTCAAGGAAATGGGAAATAGATTCTCATATCACTTCAATAATCAACAACAGTAGATGCTAGTAGACAATGGATTGATTAATGATTTCAAAGTTCTAAAGGAAAGTAAATCAAGAATTTTATACCCAGCTGTATTGATTAGGGTACTTTTGACTGCAAGGAACAGAAGCCAACCCAAGATGACTTAAACAAGAAGGAAATGTATTATTTCACATTATATGAAATTCAGAGGTATGACATCAGCAGTTGTTAAATTCATCAGCTTAATAATGACAACAGTCAAGGTTTGTGATTTTCTGTCATTCTGCTGTCTCACCTGTAGCTTGCTGGCTTTGCACTCAGGCTGCTTTCTCTCTGGTGACAAGAAGTTCACAGTAGTTCTAGACCGCACATCCAGAAATAGCAGTCTTTAGAGGACAATGAGACTGCCTCTTATTCAGAAGCTCTGACAGACTTTTCTTCATGTTTTTTGACCAAAATTTTATCACATGTTTATTTCTAAGCCAGTCATTGGACACCTGGAGAGGGAGAATACCTGCACCAAAGCAGATGCTATTATAATAAGTATAGGGATGGGAATGGAGGAATGTTGTGACATGTCAGAGTGTCTGCTGTCCCAGCCATATGAGTAATTAAATGTGAGAACAAGATAAACATGCTTTCAGATATACAGGGACTCAGGAAATTTGCATCCTACATAGCCTTTCCAAAAAAGAACAATTACTGAAGCATATTTTCTAGCCAGACAATGCATGATCAAGAAACGATGAAAATATTGGACTCAAGAAGCCATGGTAGTAACCAGTAGGACAATGAAAATAAATCCTTGTATAACCACTGGGATCAGATCTAGAAAGCAGCTGGTACCAATCAGAAGAAGTCCAGACTGTCTTCAAGAAGAAAGTGGATTCTATTACACAAACTGGTAATGGGCTGCTGCTGGCGTATGCCTTTCCGTTTTTCCCCTTCTTAGAAATCCTGGGAAAAATACAAAATCATTGTCCAAATATGAAGGAAACAAAAGTGTGTCTTGGTTCTCAGCAGTTGGTGGTGAGAGGGGACAGAGATTCCCTGTGCTCTTTACACGTGAAACATCCTTCTTTAAGTGGCACAGATTTTATGATGTACGATAGCATTTCCTTTGTTTGGGTCCAGTTGCAATTCTTGGTTCTGCATTCTGAACCATATTTTCAATGCTATGTAATATTTTTTATTACTTAGAATCAATTTAAAGACAAAGCATGGAAAAGAAAATTACTGAATAAAAAGTAAATTTATCTCTTTGTCTTTGAATTTTGCCATTTTAATTATGATGTGTCTTGGAGTGGGCCTCTTTGAGTTCCTCTTGATTGAGACTCTCTGTACTTCCTGGATTTTTCTCTCATCAAATTAGGGAAGTTTTCCATCATTTCCATAACAACCAAACAAAACAATAGTATCTTGATCTCCAGAATCCCACTCAACAAGTGGAAATTCTTATACTTGGAGAGAACTGTGGTAGCTGAGCCAGGACCAGGAGAAAGAACAGGGATTTACACTCCCTACGCAACTATCACTTGAAGTCATGTGCTTTTGGAAAGAAATGGCACATGCAGTTGATGGGGCTTAAAAATCCCTCCTCTGTTCATCTAGGAGTCTGTCTCTGTTTTGCTTGTTAGTTCATTTTGTTCATTAGATTCCAGATATGAGTGAAATCATATTGTATTTGACTGGCTTATTTCACTTAGGCATAATGTTCTCTAGGTCCATCCATGCTGTTGCAAAAGGCAAAATCTTTTTTATGGCTGAGTAGAATTCCATGGTGGAGAGGTTAGGGGGTGGAGGAATTGAGCAAAAAGGAAAAAGGTCTCATGGACATGGACAACAGTGTGGTGATTGCTGGGGGAAGGGGTGTATAAAGGGACTAAATGGTAATGAAAAAAATACTATAAAGATTAAATTTAAAAAGTAATAAAAATAAAAATATCATTGCTATTAAAAAAAAATCCCTCCTCTCTGTTGTGATGGAATTGGAAGGGACAGGGTGCCTAAGCTTCTGTCCATGCAAGCTGGCTACTTGACCGACTAAATGCTGCTGTATTTCATAACTGTGTCCATTGCTCAGATAAAGATTAGGCAGAAATTACTGTACACATGGAAACGTACAGTCTGATGGGAAGGGTACTGAGCCACAAGTTAAAAAGAAACACAATTTAAGTTCTGCTGCTTTCTTCTTCACATTCTGTGTGATTTTTGGCAAATTCCACAATCTCTCCTCTCTGACTATCTCTAAGTAGGGGGTGGATTCATAATTGGCTAGTGCAGTCATTCTCAAAGTGTGATCTGGGACCTCCAGGGGTCTCTGAGACCCTTTTAGGATATCTGTGAAGTCAAAACTACTTTCATAGTAGTAGTACCAAGTTACTTCCTTTTCACTTGGGTTCTCTCACAAGTGCACCAGGGAGTTGTCCACAGGCCACAGGGCGTGTGATATTGCAGCAGAGTTGAGGCAGAAGCAGATTTTAGAAGCCAGTTGTCTTTTATTAAGTCAGATGTTAACGAGACTTGCAAAGGCGTGACATAGCACCACTCATCTCAAAATTGTTTTTGTTTTGGAAAATACAGTTATTGTTCATAAAATATATTACTTATGTTAACAAGGAATAGGATCATTAGTGTTATTTTAATGAAATAAATACTGTAATAATTTTTTAATTGCTAATATAACAAAGAACAATAGATACAACCCATATGAAAAAAAGCTCTTTGGGGTCCTCAATAATTTTTAAGAATATAAGTAGCCCTGACACTAAAGAGTTTCGGAATTACTGGACTAGTGCTTTGCAGTTAGCAGGGTACTTTCCCACACATTTTTCATGGGTCCCTTTCTTCTCCCTCACCCCCACCACACCCTCCACACACACTCTAAAAGACAAACCTGCTGTCTTTAGCTTGGTCATCCACCAGATCTCAAATTCCTAACTAAATTACATTTTGCAAAATTTGCTTCAATGTGGTTTTATCATTGGGTGGAAATGGGGAGCAGCAAGACTGTGTGAACATCTAGCAGGGATCCAGTAATCGTTTCTAGTGGTGAGCGTCCACTTTTGCCCTGTTGTGACCTTAGAGCTGTCTGTGTAGAATTGTTTCATGGAAAAATATCTGAAACTGGAAATTCCCAGGAAAATCACGAAAAATAAACTAGTTATGAAATATTGCTACCCTACATCCAAATCATATCTGTTGAACCAGCCAAGAAAACATCAGAGTGTTTGACAAAAGTTTACATTTCCTTCCCACTTTAAGCTAGAAGCAGAAGTGTTGAATTTGAGTTAACTCTGTTGGTTTTGCAGTTTAATTGATAGTCTTAATTTTTAAATGCTGGAGAAGGCTTTGAGAGAAACCATTGGCAGATGAATGGTTCCTTCAATCAATGGCTAAGATTTCTATATCCAACACCTTTATATTGGTCTCACCTTTTCATAAATGTTGGTTGCAAAGCAAGATTGTTAACTATTTGGATATTTTCAGAAGGAAGACTATGGGCAATCTCATACACTAATTAATTAATTAATTAATTAATGTCATTTTACCATGTTAGCCCCATTTTTACTAATGGGGCAGGTTGAGACCAAGAACCGTTACAGCTTGTCCAAGTCACGATACTTAAGTTTTTGAAGACATGCTGATGTGTAAGAGCAGAGGAAACAAAGATCAGAACTCACAAGCCCCTGCTGTACCTTTGCCACAGTGTTAGGCCTGGAATGCACACTGGGCTCTGGCTGCGCCGAACTCCGTGCTTCGGATTTCAGCCTTAGCCGTCTGACGTTTCCTTAGTCTCTTTTCCCTCTCCTTCGTTAGCCCGGGCTCTGCACTCTCGCCTGGTTTGTGTTCTCTTGCCTCGCCAGCAGTGGCAGTGTGATAGGGGACTACAGCACTGGACACCTTGTCAGTCTGCCCAGATTTAGTGCCCAACATGGGACATTTGCATTGATTTGTTTCTTTCTTGGTGGTAAGATTTGTGAGATGAAAAACTACACATTTAACAGCAGCTTAACTGAAATCTCAAGTTTATGTCTCCCCAATGGCACATTTGAGGTGTTCCTCTTTACTGCACTCTTTTGATGATGAGGCATATTTTGCCCTAAAAAGACATTTGTCCATTCAATTGGTCCCTTTACCTCCCCGCACCTTAGTTTCCTTGTCAGCAAAGCAGGAAACAAGATCCATCTTTTAGAAAGAAGACCTTTGGAGGTGCTGGGGCTCCACGGCCTGGTTCCCTGCCAATCCGGGCAGCCTCATGGGAGGGGCAAGATTTCAGGGTCTGTGCCAGCAAGAGTGTCTGAAGGACTTGCTTCCCAGAGCGATTTATCTTCCATCGCCACTGCCCTCCTTCTGGCCCCAGTGGCATTAGAATGTGTGGACAAGGACACCCTTTGCTGAATTAAGGACAGGGCTCTTTGTAAAGGGTCTCAGAAGACAAGGATTACCTATGTATTATTATTTTTTTGTATAATATTATCTTTGAGAAGCCGCTTTTAAATCTTAATTTCAAGATAGGTCACTAATATTTTAAACAATGAGCAGTTAGAGGAAACCCCAGAGATCCCGGAAGGCCATAATGAATATTATTAAAATTTGCAATCTCATATTAGAATCTGGATAAATGACTTTCTTGTCCTCACTGCCCTGCCTTCAGGTGTGGGCAAAATGCCAGAACCATTTATCCCTGGGACCTTGCTCCAGGCAGAAGGGGTACACCCCTCATGGCTTGGGCTGCTGTATGAACACCTGGGCAGGATGATGGGAGAATCTGCGGTCAGAATGACACCTGGACATTCTCCTCCTGGGTTGCAGACTTGTATGTAGGAAAGTGGAACCCTCAGGGTCTGTCCTACTGGTCCATGGAGGCAGGTCACCAATTTGGAGCTCTCTAAACCAGGGCAGGCCCCACTGGACCAGTGGTCAACACTGATGGTGCCTGGCTGGGCCTCGGCATCTGTATTTTAAAGTACCCTGGGTAGCCCTGGCTGGGGGGCCCAGTCGGTTGGAGTATCGTTCCATATACCACATGGTTGTGGGTTCAGTTTCTGGTCCTAGGTTGTGGGTTTGATCCCCAGGCGGCTGTGTATTGGAGGCAACTGATCAATGTTTCCCTCTCACATCGGTGTTTCACTCTCTCTCTCTCTCAAAACAACAACAAAGAAAACAATAAACATATCCTAGGGTGAGGATTATAAAACAAGTGCCCCTGGGTTATTCTAAGGGGCAGTGAGAGTTGAGCACAGTATTAACGGGGAACCCAAATGCCTCTGAGCCTACTTTTCCAGATTTCTCAGGGCCAGTCTTAATCTTTCCTGGCACCTGGGCCGGTAGAGGGATTTCCCAGCAAGTGAGGCTGTCATGTGAGCGGGTGGGTGAAACTCCCTGACCCGAGTTATTTGCCGTTTCTTTGTGCCTGACACAGCCAGTAGGAGTCTGAGCCTAGAAGAGGCCAGAGGAGGTGACGAGGCCCCTCTAGTTACCGTGGCTGCTGGGCCATCTGGGTCTGTCTCACTGGGGCCTCTGTTCTGAAGGTGACTGTTGATAGCACTGCGGTGGGTGGCAGGGGAGAGGAGGTAATTTGGTCCCGACTTGGCAAGAGGTCCTCTGCGTCAACGGGCTGTGCTCAGACAGTTGCTGATTGTCACATTGTGTGTCTGATGCTTTTCCCTTTTTAAAAAATAAAGACCTACTGTTTCTAAAGAGAACTGGCAATCAACCATAAAAGTGTGAGTTTAAGGCTTGTTTAAAGGGGGGAAGACATTTTTTGTAGTTTGGCCACTTGTAGTGCATATGAGCAGGGGCATGCCCCCTACCAATCGGAACAGATGTCTGCTGTGTTCTGGAGGGGGTTCCTGGAGGCCTCTGCTCAGCCTGCCTTTTCCCTCCTGTTGGTAGATTGTGGCAATGTTCTGGGAGTCCTGGGAGAGGGGCCAGGGCAGGAGAGGCAGTGGTGGGACCCTCAAGAGACACTTAGGTAGTGGCGATTTACCAAACAGTAAAAAAAAAAAAAAAAAAATTCAGTGCTTTACTGTAGGGGCATATACTGTCCAGATACCAGATCTACTTAAAAAAGATGCTAAAAATTCTGGTTAACCTCCACTAGAGTGTGAGACAAGCCAGGTCTAGGTGGAGAATACTGTGAGGTCATGGCAGCATCTGTCTGGTCATTGCTATGTGTGTCCTCAAGGCCTAGCCTGGGGCTGGGCACACAGTAGGTGCTCAATAAATACTTGGCCACGAAACCTAAGAATAGCCTTTATGACTCTTCTAAGAACAGGCGGCCCCCCAGGGATATCCAACTCACAACCCATGGGCTGTATGCGGCCCAGGGTGGCTATGAATGCAGCCCAACACAAAATCGTAAATTTACTTAAAACCTTTTTTCGCTCATCAGTTTTCATTAGTGTTTGTGTATTTAATGTGTTCCAAGACAGCTTGTCTTCTTCCAGTGTGGCCCAGCAATGCCCAAAGGTTGGATGCCCCAGAGCAACACTATTGGACGTGACCAGGTGTCGACACTGCAGCGGGTCCTCCGTGGGCAGGTTCCCCCCACACGCCAGGGTGTTTGTGGGCACAGCAGCAGCGGGAGGGAGAGGGTGTTTCCCTCCACTACCACGGAGGGCATCCTTAACGTGGATTAGTTAGACCAGACCACTCACGGCCTCTTAGACAAGGTGTGCTGGCGTCCTGGCCCGTGTTGGGGCTCTGTTGCCAGGTGCAGACGCTGAGCTTAGTGTCTGGATTAGGCTATTACCTCTGCTTAGCTGTTCCATTGCAGATTGCTCTGTTTCAGTTCCTTCTCTCTCTTCTCTGGGTTTCCACGGCACTTTCATTTTTCTCTATTTATCTCAACTTGCATTATGTTATAACTAATTGTCCCTGTGACCCGTTTGTCCTCTGGAGTTATCCTAGCTTTGTGGTTTTGATGGCACTGGCTTGAAAGCCCGTTGCTGTGAGGTGCAAAGCTGGCCTTCTCCTGGTTAGGATCCTGGGGCAGACTGTCGTGGAGGTGCTCTAAAAAGTTCCCCTATATCTCCTTCTAGCACTTGGATGGGTTAATTTCTATATTTACCTCTTTGTTTCAATTCTTAAGTCTTTTGATATACAGAGTGAGAATGGGATCTAATTCAAGGGTATTAAGTAAACATTATGAAGGATTTTTAATTTAGGTGTTTTATATTTTCTAAATTTCCACAATGAGCATTTGTTGTTTTGTAATTAACAGAAGTATTAAAAATAAAAATGATTCCCAATGATGTAGATGGGATCAAAATGAGCGGCAAAATAGCACGAGCGAAGTGCTGGGACAGCTTGTTTTGATTTTTTAAGCCATCTTCTTGTGTCATAGGAGATACAAGCAAACCATTTATCAGCCAATGCATGGCCATTGCAGATTGTTTCAAGAATGATCCGATCTGAAATAAGGGTTTATGATCTGACTTTTAACAATTAGCGTTGGCATCTAATCTATGTGCTTGATTTTACATTTGACAGAACTAAGTCACACACAAACGACACATTCTCAGGATATTAAATCTCTGCCGTGTGACGTGCAAACATCCATTTGAGACAGAAGGCAGAAGCCTCTGTGGAACGTTCATGTATTCTTAAGGAATATTTCAAACTGAGCCGAAATTGTGAAGTCATTGGAAATATACACTCACTTAATTCCCTTTGCCCCCCCAATTAATAAAATGTGGCAAATATTCAGGGTCAAAGGTAGCATGAAACAAATACTGATGGTGAGTTTAACTGGGCAAAATTCAATGTCCCGTCTTCTGAATGTACAATAGTAAGACAAAAATTATTTCACATAGTACTTGATTTTGAGGAAATTAAGACAGAATACAAACTTTTTTGATATGAAATGCGAACTGAATGTATTGTGTTTATTTTTACAGCATATTGGCTTTCCTTTTTGAAGTTAATCTTATATTTATCCCCTTGCTAATCCTTATTTTTAATAGGCAGGCTTTTAACGCTGTAAGGGGCGTTTTGTTCATTGATGTTAAGCCAGAGTACCTTAGGATGTTTTACAAACACATCCACTGGAATTGCTGCCTTCTCCGGCTTTGACAATTGACTGAACTGATATAACAGGTAGTCAATGTAGCCGCCGTATGGAGAGCGATCGTTCAGCACAGTTTGATATTTACCACTGCAGCTTAACCATAAAAAATACAATTTATGCTAATATGTCTCATTCAGGCCTGTTTCCAACAAAGCCTACAATTTAGCCACAACTGCTGTTTACTAATAATGCTTGATTTCAACAGTAAAAGCCTGCCTTCAATTCAAACAGCATGGGAAACTCGTATTTTAAGGGAAGTTAATCATTTGGTGATTCTTTAATCCTTATGCTAAAAGTTGGATGTAATTTTCACATATCCTCAGTTTTCTTCCTTCATGTTTCATTATGTTTCAGATCCGCACAGAATTAAAACAAGTACAGAGTGCTCACAATTTATGCAAGGATGCATTCTTAAAACACTCACATAATCCAAAACATAAATTTTCACTGAGGAATAAAGACAAAATCCAGATTTGCTTGACTCAACTGTGCATGAAGAAAATTTGCATTAACTGTTTTATAGGACACTGTCTAAAACTGGCACAAAATACAACTGTACGGCGTACTTTTGCCTCATCCCACATCTGCGGAATCATGAGATTGTCCTTCTCTTTGTGTGTTCATGCTGCTGAGTCCAGAAAGGGAGTGAAGCTCCTTCCTGAATGGTAGGCATGGAGTGGCCACAACAGGATGGTGGAGGGACAGCTTTGAAAACATGGCCGCAAATTCATTGGCACGCCTTCCTCTTGAGTTGGGGCTGCCGTGATTGCTCTGACCAGTAGTGTGCAGTGGCAGCGATGCTGTGTGGCTTCCAAGGTGTAGTAGGCAGAATAATGTCCTCTCCCTACCCCTCTGTAGATGCCCATATTTTAATCCCCAGAACCTGGGACTGTGTTACCTTACATGGCAAAATGGACTTGCTGTTGTGATGAAGTTCAGCATTTTGAGATGGGAAGACTGATTGTCCAAGTTGGCTCAGTGAAATCATAAGCATCTTTGTAAGAGGGAGGCAAGAGTGTTAGAGGCAAAGAAAGATTTGACGATGTTAGGCTGCTGGTTTTGAAGATAGTGGAAGGGGCCATGGGCCAAGGAATGCTGGTGACCTCTAGAAGTTAGAAAAGGCAAGCAAACAAATTCTCCTCTAGAATCTGGACTTCTGACCTCCAAAATTCGTATCGTTTGAAAGCACTAAGTTTGTGGTAATTTGTTGTAGCAGCCACAGGAAACTAATACACAAGACTAGGAAGGCTTGCTTCTGTTAGAATATTCACTCTCCAGAGGCTCCCTCGCAGGACACTTCCTCTTGGAATCCAGCAACCATGCTGTGAGCAACCCAGATCACAAGAAGAATCCTGATGTGGAGCTCTGGTGTACAGGTCCACAGGATCCCAGACTTAGAGCCGTCCAGCCCGGTGTCAGATACGTAGGCGAAGAAATCTTCATATGATCCACCCCCCGGCCCCCGCCATTTGAGTTATCCCCAGCAGCTGCTTGAGTCTTCCCAGCTGAGACCCCAGACACAGTGGCACAACAGTAGCTATCTCTGCTGTTCTCTAAATTCCTGACCTACAGGATCCATGAGCTTAATAAAATGGCTGTTACTTAACCTCACTAAGTTTGGGTTGATTTGTTGGGGCAAAGGAGAAGGTGAGGATATGTGAGCCAAAGCAAAATATCTATTTGGCAAGAAGCCAGTGTGGGTTGGCCTTTGGTCCTAGGTTAATGTAACAGGTTAGTTTGGACTGATGCTCTGATGGGGCTGAAGGAAGAAGAGATGAATAAGAAAAAGGGATGAATGGCTTGGTGTGAACCTTGCATCCCTGAGACACCACACTGATACAAGGCCTTTGTGTCGAGAATTTAGGGGTTGGGAGACTATGTCACATTGCTTCAGTTAGGATGATATCAGCAGTAAGCAATGGAAACCCTGGAGACCAGTGGCTGAAAATATAAGGATGTTTTTCATCTATGTGTAAGAAGCCAAGAGGGGGAGGAGGCCAGGAGAGGGTAGGTTTAGCAGCTTAACAGAATCCTTCCACTCTGCCATCCTTAGCATGTTGGTTTGTCCCCAGGCTTGTCCCCTTGTGATGATAAGCCCAAAAGACATAGTTGGAGAAAAACATACAGACCCTTTTAATGTATGACCACTAACCTCAGGTGAACCTTTGTACTGTCTGATGATTTTACACTGTTTTCTAGTCCATTTACTCTCCATTCATTCTTTGACCCGGCAAATGTTGATTGAACTCCTATTATGCCAGGTGACCATCTCTCATTTTCTTCTCTCTCCACACGTCTCCAACCTTCTTGCCCTCAGTCTTGGATGATGATCTTGTTTCCTACTTTCTGAGAGCAAAGAAGCAATCAGAAGAGAACTTCCTCACCACCACATCTTACAGCATCTGCACGCATACCCTGCCCCCCATGCCTTTCTGACTGTGCACAACCTGGCTGTGCTCTTGTCCCAGGCCAGTCCCTCCTCTTGGGCACCAGATCCGAGCCCCTGTCACCCACTCAGGAACATCGCATCCTTTTCCTCTCGGATCATCGATAATCCATCTACTGGATTATTCTTTTCAGCGTACAAATATGCTGTAATCTCTCCCATTTTAATCTCTCTTAAACTTGCCTCCATCTTTCTTCTTGCTCAGAATAAAGCCTTTTGTGTCTTAATGAAAATATTTTGTATGATGTGTGTATATTCAGTTGAGCCTTGAACAACATGGGTTTGAATTGTGCAGGTTCACTAATTTTAGTGAATAGATGTGCAGTGAATAGATGTACAGTCAGCTCTCCATATCCCTGGGTTTTGCAATCACCAATTCTATCAACTGTGAATCAAAACCAGTATTTTCTATCCACAGTTGGTGGAATCCAAGGGATAGGAAGGCCAACAGTATGCATTGTCTACACCACTTAATATAAGTAACTTGAGCATGGCAGATTGTGATATTGGTTGGGGGTGGGGGATGGGTCCTGGTACCATTCCCCCACAGATACTGAGGGATGACTGTAGTCAAGTTTTGGGGACTTAAAAGTTATGTGTGTTTTTCTGACTGTGTGGAGGGTTGGCACCTCTAACTAACCTTACGTTGTTCAAGAATCAACTGTATCTATATTTATGGTATGATATATACTTGATATGTGTATCATATATATACATGTATTTGATATATATTACCTTTCTTTTGGCATTTGCATTATGTATCTTTTCCAACATCCTATATCTTTATATTTTACATGAGTCTTTTGCAAATGGTATATATACAGCTGGATTTCGTTTTCTATTTAGTCTTATAATCTGACTTTTAGCTGGAATATTTAGTTCATTCATATTCAATATTAACTCTAATCATTTGGGTTGACTGTCTTATTTGGTTTGCTGTTTGTTCTGCCTATTTCTATGTTTTGCTTTTTTTTTTGTCTCTTTATTGTTTTTTCATATTATTTCATCTTGTTTTCTTTCCTGGTTCTGAATTTACGTACTCTGTTTATGTTCTTTTAGTTGTTACTCTGATAAATATCTTTATCCCCCACCTGAATGATACAAAGACCTCAGAACACTTTCATCAATTACCTTCCTCCTGATTATAAATTATTGTTGTCATGCATTGTATTCATTTTTTTAATCAGAAGACATTTTTGCTGTTTTACACAAATACTGTTAATTTAGATTTATCCACATCCTTGTTACTTTCTCTGCTCTTCTTCCTTCTTGTATCTCAGGTCCTTCATCTGGGATTACCTTTCTTCTTCTCGAAGGACACCCTTTAGAATTTCTTTTAGTGAGTGTCTCCTGGTAGTAAATTCTCTTAGTTTTTTTCTTTAAAAATGCCTTTATTTTATTCCTACCTTATTTTATTTTTTAAAATATTTTATTTATTTATTGTTAGAGAGAGGGCAATGGAGGGAGCAAGAGAGGGAAACATCAATGTGAAAGAGAAACATCGATTGGTTGCCTCTTGGCATGCCCCGCCTGGGGACCAAACCCACCACCCAGGCATGCGCCCCAGTAGGAGTCAAACTGGCCACCCTTAGCTCTGTGGGACAATATCCAACTGAATGAACTGCACTGGTCAGGGCTTGGCTGCCATTTTAAAAGCTGTTTTCACCCTGGCTGGTGTGGCTCAGTGGATTGAGTGCTGGCCTGTGAACCAAAGGGTTTCTGGTTTGATTCCCAGTCAGGGCACATGCCTGGGTTGCAGGCCAGGTCCCTAGTAGGTGGTGTGTGAGAGGCAACCACACACTGATGTTTCTCTCCTCTCATTCGCCCTCTCTTTTTCCCTTCCTTCCCCTCTGTCTACAAAATCAAGAAATAAAATCTTTTTTTAAAAACAGCTCTTTTCACCAAAAATATAATTCCAGATTGGCAATTGTTTTCTCTTACTACACTGAAGATATTCCATTGACTTTGGTGTCCACTGTTGCTGTTGGGAAGACACCTGCCAGTTAGAGGCGATCAGTCTTTTCTTTCTGGATGCCTTTAGGATGTCTTCTTTGTCTTAATTTTATGAAGTTTCACTGTAGTGTGTCTGGAGGTGGGTTTCCTTTCACTTACTGTGATTGGGTTTCACTGGACCTTTTAAATCTGTGATTGACTTTTTTTCATTTGTTCTGGAAAATTCTCAGTGATTATCTCTTAAAATTTTGTTTCTTTCCAATTCTCCATTTCTTCTCTTTCTGGAACCTGGAATAAATGTATTTGGACCTTACCCTTTCTGTACTTAATCTTTTTGATTTTATCTGATATTGTCTTTCTTTGCAAATATTTTGGGTAATTTCTTTAGACTTTTTTTTAATTAATTCTCTCTTAACAATGTCTAATCTGTTCTTAAACTCAACCATTGCTCTTTTGTCCTTTAAAAAATTTTTTTTAGTGTTGTTTTATCCATTACCTTTTAGCTCCCTTATCCCTCCTTCCCCCTGCAATTGCCACACTGTTGTCCATGTCCCCGAGTCCTTTTTCCTTTTTGCTCAATCCCCTCATCCCCTAACCTCCTGCCAACAGCTGTCATCCTGTTCTCTGTCTATGAGTCTGTGTTTTGCTTGTTCGTTCAGTTTGTTCATTAGATTCCGCATATGAGTGAAATCATATGGTATTTGTCTTTCTCTGACTGGCTGATTTCACTTAGTGTAATGTTCTCCAGGTCCAGAGTTAGTACTTAGTACTTAGTTGCAAAGGTAAAATTTTCTTCTTTTTTTACAGCTGAGTCGTCTTCCATTGTGTGAGGTCCCATAGTTGTTTTAGCCACTCATCTACTGATGGACACTTGGGCTGCTTCCATATCTTAGCAATTGTAAATAGTGCTGCAATGAGCATAGGGCTGCTTACATTCTTTCAAATTAATGTTTTGGGTTCTTTCAGATATATTCCCAGAAGTGGGACTGCTGGGTCAAAAGGCAGATCCATTTTTAATTTTTTGAGGTATCTCCGTACTGTTTTCCACAGTGGCTGCACCCACCTGCGTCCCCACCAACCGTGCACAGGGGCTTCCCTTTCTCCACATCCTCGCCAGCGCTTGTTTGTTGATTTGTTAATGATAGCCATTCTGACAGGTGTGAGGTGATTATCCTGGAGAATCTCTGGTTATATTTTTCAACCTTTGCTGTCATTTCCAGATTCTTGTTTCCTGTAGATATTGCCAGGCTTATACTTCATTTCTTTAAACAAAGTAAGCCTGACCGTTTTATAATTTGCATTTCATAATTCCAGTAATGCTAGCCTTGGCTTATCTGCTTTTACTGATGTTGTTTCTGCTTATAATATGTTTTTTTTAGAATGCTTGGGTATTTTTCCTCTGTCAGTTACTCATTGTTTTTGAAAAATAACTTGTGGGAATTCTTTGAGGCCTAAGATGAAGGTGCCCTTCTCTAGAGGAGATTTTTTTCTTCTTCTGCCAGGTGCCTAGGGTCATTCTTGCTCTAATGTCCATTTAAAATAAATTTAAAGCTTAAAATAAATAAAGTAAAATCCTGACTTCTTTTTGCCTACATGGGTAGAATAAATTCGGGTAGCAAATTCTTGCAAAGGCTGTCTGTTCTCTTTTTCTAGTGCTCCTTTGTATCCATTTCTTCACTCTCCGCAGGTCCCTGCTCAAATATCACCGTATCAGTGGAGCCTTCCCTGACCATGTGATATAAAATACAATGCCTATGTGGCTCCATCTTTCTGTGCTGCCTTATTTTCTTCCTAGTACTTTTTACCACATAGAATGCCTGGCACATTGTAGGCACTCAGTTGGTTGAATGTGTGAGTGAGCAAATGAATGAATGAATGAATATTATCTCAGATACTCAGAATTCTTTAGACATAATTCACTGTAGTGCAGCAGACAGATTTTTGTTGACCAGAGATTTGGGAAGTATACAGCAGCATCTAGCATAATCTATTGTCCTTTAGAGGTCTGTTTAATAAAAGAACAAACCTCTCTCTCCTCAACACTAACTCGTTTTTTAAAACATCACATTTTAAATATATTTGATAAATAGTATTCATTTAATACTCTGCCAGAAAGGCAGTATCTTAATAAATAGTTTGTTAAATGGACAGTGATTAATAAATATATTTGTGCTAAAAAGTTCCTATTCAATATAAAACACTGCATCCATGTCAGCAAAACTGTGCTCCTTATTCGATAAATACTTACAGAACTTTAATATTAAGTATGGAAGCCTCGTTCTTATGGAAATGAATGTCATAATGTTTTAATTAAATTAATATTTCATATCTTTATTTTTTAAAATCATCACCCAAGGATATATTTATTGATTTTAGAGAGAGAGGAAGGGAGAGAGAGAGGGAGAAACGTCAGTCTGAGAGAAACATTGGTTGGTTCCCTCCTGCATGTGCCCGGACTGGGGTTTGAACCTGAGACCTTTTTGTACACAAGATGACACTCCAACAAGCTGAGCCACCTGGCCAGGGCAATATTTCATATCATGTGCGGGGAAAACCTAAGCACATTATTTCAGTTTGGCATAAACATTGTCCTCCACTTCTGAACATTCAATAATTTGATGTTGATACAAATAGAGTCTCCTCTCTCAGAGATTTCTCACATTCTGAATTCTGAAGTGGTATTAGAAAGCAGCTTGTTCTCTCCCCTGCACTTTACAGGTGAGGAAACTGAGGCACGGAGAGCATGTCTTGAGCCAGGTCTTGTAACAAAATTGGATAAGGGGTCCAGGTTTTGACTCAGCTGACTTCCTATTTTATGAAGATCTTGGCTTTGAACAAGAGAGACTACATCTGGGATGGGTGTGGCATGAACGGATTGCTTTCTAAACAGACTTGTATTCACAGAAGAGAGTTAGTACTTAGTGCTGCACCGAAAGCTTTGCTAATGTGTCAGGAGGCAAATCTACCCTCTGGCTGACTGGACACGAGCAAACATAGGACACAGGTCTCCTTTGAGCCACTGTCCTTTGTGGCTAAGTAGCGTGGCACTGGCATTCTCTCCTAGCTACTGCTGTTTCCCTTGACTGCCCTTCCCCCAATCCAACAAGCAGAGGGAACTCAGCATTTTTCAGATTTAGAAGAAGTATATTTATTTAGTAGACCACTCAGGTTCTTCACTATGGCCTGCAAGATTCTGGGTGACCTGCTCCTGCCTACTCGTTGGATATCACCTTACTATAATCCATCCTCTCCTTAACTCACCATGCTTTTCATGGTTCATATTCCTCCGCCTGGAACTAACTTTCCATTCTTCCTATGGTAGCTCCTTCCCACCCTTCATATCTCAGCTTAAAGTCTTCTTGGAAGGGCCTTCCCCGTTACTCTATCTAAACCAGATCCTCTTTTCATTCACCATCTCAGCACCTTGTTTATTTCTTACCTTGCACCTGTGACAGTTTGCCATTGGCTCAGTCATTTGTTTGTTCTCTGCTTCTTTACTAGATTGTATGCTCTAGGAGGGCAGGAAACGCATTTGTCTGGCTCAGTCGGCCTATGGGGTGCCTTGCATGTAGAAGGCAGTCAGTAACCATCTGCTGTGTGATGAATAGATAGAGCAATAACCTCTCAGGGTTACCTCTAAACTCTCTACCCCATAGCTTGCACAAATATCTATCTATTCATTACTAAAATCAGATCATTCTATTAGAGCTTAATGTACTTTTCTGCAATAAACAAAACTTCTCTGGCCTTTGTTCTCCTGGTTTCTCTTTCCCTTTTATCTCTTTATCCTTTCCTTTTGCCTTTTGGGTGATGTTTTTTCTACTTCTTGAGTCAGGATTCCTTTCCATAGGTTTCACTTTCTACAATGTGAATTCTGCTCCTGGATATTTCCCATGCATCTTAAAGTTCTGAACTGGTTTTGCTTTTCTCCTCATTTCTCCCTGAGCTCATCATGTCAACTTTGATCTGACAACTTTGATCTTTGTTCTTCTTTTCTATGCAGGTCATATTACTTTCAAGTTTCCTGAAGAGAACAGAATATTGTTTAAATTCTTCCCCATATTTTTTTCTTGTTGTTGAAAATCTCTTACTTCTTGTCTGTTTGCTCCTTTTTTTTTTAACCAAATAAAGTTCTAGCCAGGCCTATTATTTGGTCAAAGAAGAGTATGAAATTTTTTTCTTAATTCCTCCACTTCTTTATCAGGCTATGCTAGAATCCTCCCCCGGGCATGTCAGAATATGGTTCTAGGGGCTGGCTCGGGTGTGACTGTCCTTTTCTGCACCCAGCTGCACCTTTGTTTGCTGTTGTCATTGTCTGCTAAAACCGTTAATTTTTGGTGGTTATTGCCCATCTCTTCTCTTTGTTCTCAATCACATTGGGAAGCGGCGAACATATACATTGTGCATTATATAGGTAGTCCCGTGCTGCATAATGATGTTCCAGTCCACGGCAGGCCGCAGACACAACGGTCCGTCCGGCCTCGGTGTGCCGTGGGCTGTGCCATCCAGGTTTGTGTAAGTGCGCTCTGTGATGTTTGCATGATGACGAAATCGCTCAGTGACGTGCTTCTCAGAACATATCCTCATCGTTAAGTGGCGCGTGACTCTTTATCTCTTTCTCTAGATATATGCACCCAAATGTGTGTATGTGTCTGTAATTAAGAAAAAGGGTAACAGGACTTCTGGCCAAGATGGAGGTTTAGGTAGACACACTGTGCCTCCTCACACAACCAAGATAGGGACAATTTAGGAACAGAATAACAACCAGAACTGACAGAAATTGAACTGTATGGAAGTTGGGCACCCAAGGAGTTAAAATAGACACATTCATACAGACTGGTAAGAGGAGTGGAGTCGGGCAGCCGGGCAGAGAGGGGTTGTGAAACAAAGGGATTGGAACCTGGCCCATAAGGCATCCCGGGTGCACAAGACTGCATCAGGTGGGCCCTGGGTGCACAAGTGGTGGCTGGCAGACCCCGGCCAGCAGAGGGGTGGCAACCGGCAGACCCAGCAAGGTGGTGATTGTGAAGCAAGGCACTGTGTGCAAGGTGGCTGGCTGACTGGCAGTCCCAGGATCCCAGCGCTGGGAAATAGAGCCTGGGGGCACTGATTGAAAACACCTGTGGGTGTTGAGGCACAGGGAGAGACTCCCAGCCTCACAGGAGAGGTCATTGGAAAGACCCCCGGGGTGCACAAGCCCACCCCCATGGGAATCAGCACCAAAAAGGTCCAGTTTGCTTGGGGGAAGCGGCAGAAGGGACTGAAATTGGCAGAGAGCAGAGCAAGCACCATTGTTCCCTCTTGGACCCCATCCCCACATACAGCATCACAACCCAGCAACTGGGGTGCCCTGCCCAGGTGAACACCTAAGGTTCCGCCCCTTATATGCAACAGGTGCAAACAGACCAAAAAAAAAAAGATGGCTCAAACAGAAGAAGAAATGAAAGCCTCAGAGCCAGTACTTTTAAGCGACTGAGAGATAGCCAACCTATCAGATGCACAATTCAAAATACTGATGATCAGGATGCTCACAGAATTGGTTGATTTTGGTTGCAAATTAGATGAAAAAATGAAGGCTAAAATAATTGAAATGAAGAAAAGTGCATAGGGAGCCAATAGTGATGGAAAGAAAGCTGGGTCTCACATCAATGGAGTGGACCAGAAGGAAGAAAAAAACATACAACCAGAAAAGAATGAAGAAATAAGAATTCAAAAAAATGAGGAGAGGCTTA
>CM052542.1:25516565-25573055 GCA_028533065.1 Trachops cirrhosus | reverse complement strand
AATGAAGGAGAGAATCCTAGAAGCAGCAAGAGATAAGGGGACAGTAACCTACAAAGGAGTTCCCATCAGACTGTCAGCTGATTTCTCAAAAGAGACCTTACAGGCAAGAAGGGGCTAGAAAGAAGTATTCCAAGTCATGAAAGGCAAGGACCTACATCCAGATTGCTCTATCCAGCAAAGCTTTCATTTAGAATGGAAGGGCAGATAAAGTGCTTCTCAGATAAGGTCAAGTTAAAGGAGTTCATCATCACCAAGCCCTCATTGTATGAAATGTTAAAGAGACTTATCTAAGAAAAAGAAGATAAAAAATGTGTAGTAAAATGACAGCAAACTCACAATTATTAACAACCACACCTGAAACAAAAACAAGAAGAAACTAAGCAAACAACTAGAACAGGAACAGACACACAGAAATGGAGATCACATGGAGGGTTAGCAACAGGGAAGTGTGAGGGGGAAAAGCTACAGAGAATAAGTAGCATAGATGGTATGTAGAAAATAGACAGGGGGAGGGCAAGAATAGTATGGGAAATGTAGAAGCTAAAGAACTTATGAGACATGGACTTGAACTAACGGGGGGGAATGTGGGTGGGAGAGGGTGTGCAGGGTGGAGGGGAATGAAGGGGGAAGATGGGGCAACTGTAATAGCATAATCAGTAAAATATTTTAAAAAAGGGTAACAAAGTGTTCATAACATTTTGAACTATTGTGTTCCCTGCTTTATAACATTTGCTTTCATCAGTTAAATTTGATATATGTGCATTATTGATATATAGATATTGTTTTTGGTGGGTCATGCTTGCATTGTTACAAGAAATTTTAGATTGAGTTTTAAGTGCATAGTAGGTAGTAACGAGAAGTGTTGTTTATGAGTAGCTTTTCCTCCTTTAGGGAGTCATCTAAGCAGGTCTTTTGTTTTGTTGGTGTTTATTTGGTTCAACCAACATTTTTGGGGCTCCTATTTTGTGCCAAGTAGAGCCCTGAGAATACCAGATGGTCCTTCTATCTTCCAAATTGTCAAAACCTATTTGTATTTTAACTACTTTTTTTGTAAATTGGCAGGTTTAATGGTATACCTCCAGTTCTATCATCTATTCTGTCAGCATGTAATTAATAAAAGTGTTAAATAGTACTGGGCAAGAACTGACCCTTGTGGAACTACATTTATTAAATTCCCCCAAGCTGACATTTTACATTGACCTGTTAATCAATTCTGCATTCACTGGATACATAAATTAGTTTCCCAGGTTCATGATGGGTAGGCTGTACAAAATAAAGCCTACATCATTAAATAAATTCCTCTCCTTGAAGGTGAAGAATCATTAGATTTATTTTCAAAGCCATGTTGGTTTTTAGCCTGGCCGTAGCTCTTTATTAAAATAAGCTAGGCCTGGCTTTCATGTTTTTCAGACTTTGAGTGCAGTAGGAGGCGAGGGACTTAGTTCCATTAATGCCTTTAGGTTGCCAACAGCCAGGGTTGATGGTGCCAACTAAACACCAACAAGAATCCCTAGTTTGGGGGGTGGTGAGGAAGGGAACTTTATTCAGTGCAAACAGCTCAACTGTGATATAGTAAGGCTGTGAGGAGGCCCTGGGGTGAGGCACCTGTCAGGCCAGACAGCTCTGCTCTGGTGAGAAGTCTTTGGTGTTTCAGCTCCAGCTGGGGAAATGCAATCTTCAGTTTTCAGTGGAAAGGGAAAGTGTCCTCTCTGAGCCAGAGGGAACCCGACTTATATAGACAAGAGTCCCTGCCCCTGGTCCCTGATTGGTCTGTCCTCATGCAAAGGAGGACTACAGATTCTTGCAGTTTGATTGGTTCAAAAAGCACTGCCCTGATTGTCAGAGTGGAGCTGCTTTGATTGGTTGGTGAAGTTATAGCAGCACAGCTCCAATTCAACAGGAAAAGTCTCAGTCCTATTGGTTGAAAGAGGATTCCAGGAACTCCCTTATAAGCACTGGTTCAGATGCCTTTAATTTCCAGTGCAGAATTAAAGGATGGGTTACAGTAAATGCATATTTTGGGACTCTGCCAAAATTAAGGTGTTTAAGTTTTTAAAATATAATTCCAACAAGGGAATGGCTTACAGAGCTAGGGGCTGTGCAAAGCCAGCTCAGAAAGGTATACTTTCTGAACAAGAAACACAAATGGTCAGCATGTATTTGGAGCCACGTACAGTGGGCTCTACCTCAGCTGGAGTATTAACCTGAGAGTGAAGCCTGGCCAAGGACGGTTATTTTTTTTTCCAGAGTAATTGAGACTTATTTGAAAATATCATGGCCACTCTATTGGACCACCTAGCTTTCTGTGGCCACGCTCACTTTTCTAATGGTTCCTGGACACTGGTTTGTTATACTGTTGGTATGATGTGCGGTAGAATATTTTCTTTCATAATTTCCTTGCTCTCCCCTCACCTTTGAGAATATGTAGAGTATGTAGGAGAAAGGGAATTCCACAATGATGAATCCAGTAATGGAGCAGTGAGAAATATTTATATATACAACAAAATACAATTTCCTTTTCCTTTAGTGCCTTCCATACTCTAATCCTCACAGAACTTTTGGTAGCAGCTACAAATTTCCATTTTACATAGGTGGAGATGGGGTGGGGAGGTCACCTGGTGGTCACATAAGTTGTGGACAATCACAGAACTCATGAGGTGTAGAGTAGGACTCAATGTCAGGCCCTCTGAGTCCAGCCACATCTTCCCCACACCCAGCCCAACAGATGTGACATAGCTGTGTCTCTGCCTCTTCCTCGTCACTTTCTTCCTGCTCCTTGCTAGTCTAGTGTCCTTCAGACCTGATCTTATATATGGGTTTGCCTTCCCCCATTGTTCCCCAGTTCTGTGGGGAGGGAGAATCTTTGGTTTGACTTTCCGATGAGGCTTCTATAAGGTTTTTTCCAAGCGGTGTTCTTTTGACATCTTCCCAGGCTGAGGTGAATGCTGAGGTGATGCCATGCTACTAGTAAGAACTTGCTGCCTTGGGGACAGTGTGCCCTCTGCTTCCCATTCTTTGCTTTCCACCCTCATGGCTGCTCCTGTGAGGGAACGGCTTCCCTTTTCTCCTTACTCCTGGGCCCAGCTCGCCCGAGCCCACCCACACCTTGTAGAGCAGTCCCTCGCGGGGCAGCGGTCCCTGGGGTATGTGTCCGACCCAGGCTTCTCTCAGACTTCCCCAGCCACGTACTGATACCCACCGGAGCCCTGCTGGCCACGGCTGGCCCTGGTCTGGTCTCAGGCTCTCGGTCCCTGGCTGAGACACGGCAGGCCCCTCCCTGCCTCGTCTCCCTCGGGGAGAATTTGCTCAGCAGCAGAACATTGCTCCACGGGAACTGTCCCCTGGGTTGTCTTTCAAGACATCTCTCCCAGAAGAAAACAATGTGAGCACGTGCTCTCCTCTCCATGGCTTACCTGTGTGTTAGGTTGAATAAGCCTCAGTTGTACCAAATCAAAGAGCTCACACCTGTGGAGTGGTTCCCTTCACAGCAGCCCTTTCCAGAAACGGCTTTATTGAGGTGTCATTTACATATCATCAAATTCACCAATTTTGAGTGCACAATGTAATAACTTTAGAGCTGTGTGACAGCAACTACTTTTAGAATATTTTCATCATCCCCAAAAGGTCTGTTGTGCCCGTTTTCAGGTAAGCCCCATCCTACCCCAGCCCCACCCAACCACTAATCTACTTTCTGGGCAGTTCGTGTGAGTGGAATCATACAATATGTAATCTTTGGCATCTGGCTTCTTTGGCCTAGTATAATGTTTTTGAAATTCATCCATGTTGTACAGCATCAGTAGTTTGTTTCTTTTTATTGCTGAATGGCATTCCAGTGAATGGGGATCCCACATTTCGTTTGTCCATTCACCAGCTGATGGACATCTGCGCTGTTTTCACCTTTGGACTGTTTTGAATAATGCTGCTGTGAACATTCACGTACAAGTCTTTATGCAGACAAATATTTTCATTTCTCCTGAGTAGATACTTAGGAGGGGGAATTGCTGCATCCTATGAAAGCTTCATGTTTAACTTTTTAAGAAACCGCACTATTTTACATTACTCCCAGCAGTGTGTGAGGGCCCGTGCTTCTCCACACCCTCGCCCAGGTGTGGTTCTCTTACTTTTTCGAGGTTGGCTGAGAGCAGACGTGTTCTCAAAGCCCCTCCGCTCAGCCTGTTCCTTTTCCAGGTGCGGCACCTTTCCGGGACTGTAGACCCACTCGTGCGGGCATGCCTGCTCCCTAAAAGCACGTCTAAATGGCCACAGAAAATATAATTTCACAACATTCATGTTCCTGCCCTCCTAGTTGGTAGTGGAATTTTTTTCTTTGGTGGTAGGTATTTTTTTCTCCTATAAGGAAGGGAGGAGCAGCCCATACCCCTAAATGATGATGGCAAACTTAGTAATATACCACACACCAGGAAGGACGTAATCATGTTAAATTGAAAATGGGCATTCTGAGTATGTAGAAATCAATAAGTGTTACTTTCAAAATGCAGACATTGCTGAGCCAGGGAAAGGTGAGCTGAGTCCCGCTAGGCCAGGTGGGATCTGATTGTGTGCAGTGCATGGGACTAAGAAAAAAAGAAGAAGAAAGAGAGACTAACGGTAATAAGAAGAGAGAAGAGGGTTGTGGAGGGCCTGAGGAGAAAGTGTGCAGGTCGGCCTTTCGAATCAGGATCCCATTACTAGCTGTGTGTCTCTTAGAAGGCAGTAAGCTTCCTGGAGCCTCAGATTCCCCCTCAGTTAGCTGGGGCTGGCTGTGTCAGCCTTGTGGGCACTGCCGGCCTCCAGCCAGAGTGTGGACTGCACAGGGCCTGGTGCTTAAAAGGTGGGGAGATGGAGAGGGACTGGGGAGGAGGCCACGAGAGCTGTGTTCTGGGGCAAGGTGAATGCTGCAGAACGTAGAGTAGTGGTTCTCAAACTTTCCTCTGAGAATTACCTGGAAGTCTAGGCTGCACCCCCAGAATTTATGATCCAGGCGGTGGGGGGGCGGGGCCTGAAATGTGCATTTCTAACAAGTTCCCGGGTGGTGCGGCTGCAGCAGCTGGTGCAGGTGGTGCTTTGAGAGCCACAGGTGTAGACGAGAGGAACCACTGGGGAACCAGGTTCATGCCACAGGGAGGAAGTGATGCCTCCTTGATGCCTTCTGCACTCTGGAGACTCTGCTTAAAAAGTTGAGGTCCCTGTCCTCAACAAGTCTGTCTAGGGCAGTGATTCTTGGAGAGTTGGGGGAGGACTGGGAAGGTGGCTCAGAATGTCCATATTAGATCCTGCATGGGGACCTTTTCAAACTCTACCTGTCCCCAGCAGGAGACTCTAATGTTGCATTTTAGGAGGGCTCCCCACATCTTCCCTTCCCCAATGGCCTTGTCTCTTGCATTTATTGCTCTATTCTTGGTAACCAAAAGAGTGCCTGGCACTGAGTAGGTGCTCAATAAATATTTGTTGAGTGGATAAATGGAGGTTGAGAATTACCATTTGCATTTATTTGCTAGGGCTGCCATAATGAAATACCACAGACTGGGTGGTAAAAATAACAAAAATTCATTTTCTCATGATTCTGGAGGCTGGAAGTCCAAGATCAAGGTGCCAGCAAGCTTGGTTTCTCTTGATACCTCTCTCCTTGGCTTGCAGATGGGAAGTGTCCTTCTCATTGCATCCTCACTTGGTCTTTCCTCTGTGTGCTTGCATGTCCCTGGTATGTGTCTCTGTCCAAATTTCCTCTTCTTGTAGAGACACCAGTCCTATTGGATCAGAGCCTTCCTATGATTTCCTTTAACCTTCATTACCTCTTTCAAGTCTGTATCTCCAAATGTAATTATGCTGGGGGGTAGGGCTTCAAATATCAGCTTTTGGGGAAACACAGTTTAGTTCATAACACTATTGTAGAGAACCATGGCTGCTGGCTGCAGGGATCATATTGCTCAGGGGGGCTCTATAAAGATCTATAACCCCTCATCTAGGGGGCTCCTTTGTGCCTTCCTGAGAGGCGGAGGGAGCGCAGACATAGACTTGGGCCTTCATGGAAAAAAGGAATAAAAGTACCGACAGGCACAGTTTCGAGGAGGAATTATTCATTTGTTTTATTCCAGAGCCATCGCCTATTAGTGGTATGATTAATTTTTTTCTATACAATACAGCATGAAACTGTGTGATGTTATTCCTCAGCTGCAGTTGTTCCGAGTCCTAAATCTTCCCATGTTTCTAACATTGGACTCCAGCGCGGAAGCGCCTGCTTGAGGTGTGCTGCCCTGAAGGGGCAGGGCAGCAGGATTGCTGGAGGAGTGGAATAGGAGGGTGGGACAGGTGCCGCAGAGGTTCTTGCTGTGTTGCCTTTGGCTGTGGCGGGAGGAAATAGGGAATTTGTCACTTATGCTTTGAGCCCCTCAGCATCTCATCCCACCATGGCATGGTCCTTGTAATGCATTGCAGACTCTCAGTGAATACATTACACCTGAGACCTCCACTTTGTTTGCAAATGTTGTTATTCATGACTTGTTATCACCTGTGGGACTGCCTGGTCCTCTGCCTCTGTTCCTGCTCAGGCGGGCATCAGTCAGTCTGGGAGCTGCAGGAGAGGTAGGGCTCCCCTCGTTACCTGTTCCTGCTTCCTCCCCAGCTGGAAGGCCTGCACCTCCTGAGGCTAGGAGAGGAAGGCAGGTAGCTGGGAAGTGGGGGAACATGGGGGTACAACCCTTTTTTGGGGATTCCTCATTTGGTAGTAGCAGCAGGTGGCAGTTCACACAGGAAATAACTGTCTGGAGCCTCTGGGTTGTGGAGCTGGAGGAGCCATGGAAGGTAAATCCTTTTCATCCTGTCCCTGCCAGGTCCTGTCCTGACCCCCTGACTAATTTTTGTGTTTGGCCCAGCTCTCTCTCCACCTTGGTGCACTCACCCTAGTTTAACATAGTTCACATGCCCAACTCCTTCCCATTGCTCAGCTCACCTGCTCTCTTCCTGCTTTGGTTCTAAGCTGGTGGGCTGTGAGCACTGTAAGGGTTTCTAGGGTGTAAACTTTGGAGATGTGTTGAGTACTGTGGTTGCGTTAATTTGCTAGGGCTGCAGTAACAAAGTACCACATACTGGGTGGCTTTGCTTAGAACATGGAAATTTTATTGTCTCTCTGTTCTGGAGGCCAAGTGTTGACAGGGCTGTGCTCTCCCTGAAGGCACCAGGGAAGGATCTGTTCCAGGCCTCTCGGCTTCCGGTCATTCCTTGGATTCTGGCAGCACAATCCCACGTTCATGTGGCTTTCTCCCTGTGTGTGTGTCTGTATTCAAATTTCCCCTTTTTATGAGGACACCAGTCCTGTTGGACTAAGGACCCACTCTGCTGCAATATAGTCTTATCTGAATTTGACTATTACGTCTTCGGTGACTCTATGTTCATAACAGTAATCTTGACTTGCTATGAGAAAGAGCTTGAGATATAGTTTGAATTGGGGTTTCTAAGAATATACTTGTAAACAAATGCTGTACCATATTTCTATGACACACCTACTTTTAAGATAGTAGGAGATGGAAATTGCATTTTATACAAAGTAGGAAGCAAAGAGAGGGGCAGTGACATTTACAGCTGCAAATTCTCAGAGGCAAAATTAGAACAGAATGCAGGTTTACTGAACCTTTAGTTCCCTATTTTGGGCGGTGTTCTGGACCAAACACGCCCAGTAAGTGAGGCTAAAAATTGGAAGCTTCGAACTGGGTTTCTGGCATCAAATGCCTCTGCCTGAGCCAATCAATCATCATCTCTAAATCTTAGATGACTCCATCTCGGGAGGCAGAATACTACTACCTAAGAGAGAAGCAATAAAAAGGAATAAATTATGCTGTAAATGTGTTTAGCAGATCCTCACATGAAAGGCACTACAAGATCATTGGTAAATTTTCAATTACCACTTGGAATAGAGACAAAAAATGATCTTCCCTTTTCTTTTTCATTTATCTCTGTGGGTCATACCTGCAATCACAGGTCTAGAGGTGAGCACGGTTGACCTGTAAAGACGATCAAAGAGACAATCAACCAGGTGGATGGAGTCACCAGTCTTCAAATAAATTTCTGAGTCTGCTACATGCTGTTCAGATTCTGGCACGAGGACTATTTGCCCTGCCGTGAGTGCTGGCTGGGTCTGCTTCTGCTCCTGAACTGTTCTGCGCTCTATGCCACTTTGTGAGCTCACAGTAGGGCCCTTGATCTCTGAATGTGACCTTGACAGTTCATTAACTACTGGTGGCTCTGTTCCTCAGAAGTATGCCTCTGGATGGACGCTTGCCATTACAGAATCTTTTTATGTGCCCACTAGCAAGATGAGCAACACCAGGTGCCTGGTCCACATTATCGCTATTTAGAAAAACCTCTGCCTTCAATCTTGACTCTCTTGGTCTAAAGAAATATCCTTGGAGAGCAGCATTGGTATGTGCTTTCATTTCTAGCGATAGCTAGCAACAGAATTTACCTGCACTGTGCTTGGATAGATGCATTGTAACTGAGACCAACGAAGGAACTATAAAAATTTTATAAATCGATTTTTCTTACTTCCAAAGAAATGTAGTAATTTGAACCAGATTCACATAGTGTGTGGTGAGAGTCAGCAGAAGAATTCAAGGACAGAGTGACCAGATTGATCCATCCGATGTCTCCTGCAGCCCCATTGTGTGCTACCATTGGGGCTGATCTACAAATATTATTCTTGTGTTGCCAAGCGATTGGCACAAGATACGCTGTTTATCTGCTTGTGTCAGGTCAAGTTCCCTGGGAAACAGATTCTGTGATGGTGATTTGCAGGTAGGAGGTTTAATGAGGAATGTAGGATTGCTCTTTGGATCCATGGATGGGGGAATGAGGAAGACAGTGTTGGGTAGATGGGGAAGTTGAGCTGTGATGCAATCAAAATGAAGGCCTCCGCTGATCCCATGGGAGGCTTGGGGGCTGGGACGGCCCAGGTTTCAGGTCTTGTTTAGGTCCAGAGGCATGCTTTTACCCAAGACGTGCTTTTCTCATTGTGATGGCAGACATACAAGATGCAAATCCCATTAGCCAACACAAGTGATGTGGCTAGGCTCAACGTCAGTGGGGCTCCTGGTTATGTTGCTCTGGAAAAAATTTCCCCAAAACTTTGTGGCTTAAGACTAACAATCATTATATCGTCTCTGATGTTTTCCAGGGGTCAGGAATTAAGGAAGGGCTCTGCTGGGTGGTCCTGGCTCAGGGCCTGTCATTCAGCCACAGTCAGATGATGACTGGAGCTGGCATAGGAAGGGGATGCCCAATGTTCTCAGGCTTCTCCATGTGGTCTCTCTGCGTGGGCTGGTTGGGCTTTCACTGGACTTGGTGGTGGTATAGTTGTTGGGCTACTTGTGAGGTGGATTAGAACTCCAGCACAATTGTTCCAGAGAACCTAGTAGAAGCTACATTGTCTTTTAAGACCAGCCATGGAAGTCACCTAGCATCACTTCTGCTTCTCTCTTTTGGTTGAAACAGTCACAAAAGCCTGCCCACTTTCAAGGGGAAGAGACACAGATCCCAACTGGATGGGAGCATTGTAAGAAGTGCACGATGAATGGGAGGTGGTGATTGTGGCCATTTGGGGAAAATGCAATCTGCCACAATGGGGTAGGGAGGTGTTCTGCCACAGCGGGGAGGGAGGAGACTGGATCTTAGCTAAACACAAACTATCATAGGCCCTTAGCCTTTGTACGGGGCTGTAAATACAGTGGATGCACAAACATACGTACTGGATAACTCTATTAGGTTGAGTGCCTAGAAACATGGCCTGCATGGGAAACACGTGCAAGATATTTACTGAGGGATCGCTCTTATGCAAACCCCAAAGCAGGTGAGAGAAGCAGAACAGGGCAGGAAGAAACCAGGCAAAGACGTGGCTTTGGGAGGTTTGGCTTTAGCCTAAGTTATGGACTGAATGCTTGTGTCTCTCAGAATCTGTATGTTGAAATCCTAACCTCTATGCGATGGTATCAGGAGGTGGGGTTTTGGGAGGTAATCACATCACCAGTGTGGAAACCTAATGAATGGGAAACCCTTATAAAGGAGACCCCAGAGAGTTCTCTAGCCCTTTTTCTACCATGTGAGGATACAACAAGAAGACGGCAGTCTGTCTTGGAAGAGAGCTCTCATCAGAAATGACCATCCTGGCACCCTGATCTCAGACTTCTAGAACTGTGAGAAGTAAATTTCTGTTGTTGATAAGCTCTCCAGTCTATGGCACCTTGTTAGAGTAGCCCAAACTGATGAAGAAACCCTAATTCCATGAGATGCTCTGGAGTGCGAATTGTACCACAAAGTTTTACTGCCTTGAGGCAAGGGGTCCAACTTTTATTTCCTTGCATCTGTCAGTAACAGGTGTCCCTTGTGGGGAGATGGGAGAGGCCCCTCTAAAAAAGGTCGCTCCCATAAGGTAAGCAGAGATGTCCAGAGAGGGGTGCAGGTGTGAGCAATAAGCAGCCAACACCTGCAGCAGCAGGAGGGTGGGCGCACCTGCCTGGCAAATGGTGCTCTGAGCCGGAGACCAATAGTGGCGCTACAGGCCAGCGCTTGTGCCAGTCAGGTTCACTTGTTTCTCTAAGTTTACTGTATTCTCTCACAGCTTCTCTAGGATTCCTGTTGGTCAGAATTTTGGGGGTTAGTGGGACAATCTACAGCCCCTATTGCTGCAGTTGGTCCTGAGGCTCTAGCTGATGCTCATCAATCTTGTCTACTACCCTATCTAGAATCCCCTCCCTTGGCTGGCCCCTCTGCTGGTCAAGGGGGCTTGCCTGGTGGAGTGACCCACACTTTCATTCCTGAGGGGCCTGAGCCCTTGGTTACCATGCCCTGTTCAGGATGTGGTTGATGTACCTGCTAAGTTACAGTTAAAACTGGGCACTGAAGGACCAAGGCACACCCTGGTAGATCTCCTGCCATGCCCACCACATGACATCTGTATTCTCCCTGCCCCATTGTGAGCAGCTTCTCCACGTCCTCAGGATGATCACTGTCAACACCCCTTGCCAGTAAGACAGCTCCATTTCTTTGCCTGTTAGTGGAACGAGGAGCCTAGAGTAACCGAGGAGGCAGTGGTTACAGCTGTAATTTTAGTAAAAGCTGGTACCATGCTGGAAGAAACATCTCTAGACCCACAGAGTTAAAAGTATTGAGCATAGGAAACACAAATTTCCCATGTGACACTGGGAATAATAGTGAGTGGGGCTACTCCTTCTCCCTCCATCCCCTGGTTCCCACACCTGTGCATTCTATTTACCAGGATCCAGCCCCATGTCATGGCTCTTGATTTAAAATATATGCTCCTCCCAAAGGACAGTGTCTTCCCTGCACAGGGTGTTGTGTCCAAGCTTGCAACTCAACTGTGCTTTGAAGAAGTCGTTCTAATGTTCTGTCAATCCAGCAGGCTCTGAATGGTGTGCTAAGTAGTAGGACCGGTGGATCACATCGTCATGTGCCCACAGTCACCTTCTTTCCTGCAAAGTGCATTTCTTTGTTTGAGGTGAATTTATGCAGGAGCAGACTTTCAGGAGTAGCAGCCGGTTGGATACTCTCTGAGTTCGTGGATGGTGAGGGTGGCTGAAGCCTACAGGCAGGAATGATGAGTCCATACCTGGAATATTCAGTCCTAATCAGGATGAACTATTGCCCTTTTCAATGTGCAAGAGAATCAACTCATTGCCAACTAGCTGGTTGGTCTCTCCTAAGAATGGCACCATATTGGGGGCTCAGGATGGGCTTTTGTGGTTGGCTGGTTGAACATTCAGCCATAGCTGTAGCTAGGGAAGGCTTGGAGAGTGGGAGCCCCTGGTGTGGGGCCCACGTGTAGCATCTGTCCCTCCACTGCGGCTGCTCCATTCATGAACCTGCCGCTGCATGTTCTTGCTCTGCACCCCTTTTATGGCAATCTTCTCTGCCACCCATTCTATAGGTGAGAAGGGTCATTGCAGAGGGGTTAATTAATTGTTCAAGGTCTCAGAGCTTGTGAGGGTATTTCAGAAGTTTATACATACTGTTTCCGCCACACCATGTTGCCTCTTCTATGCTCTCAGACCTATTTCCAGGATATCTATGAATAGAAGAAAAAGTCACCTGTGGTTGACTGCATGTGGGTGAATTGACTCACCCATGAAATGCCAGATGCAGATTAGCGTTAGTTTTTCAAAATAGGCTCTGACTCAGGTAACTGTACTGTTCAAGGACGGGAGCTGGTGCTGAATCCTGCCCTGACTCAGGGAGTGATTCAGACCAAGAGCTGGCTGAATCAAGGAGCAATTTCACACTGCATTATCACCTTTTAGGAGTTCATCTTACCCCTTAGCTAAGAATAGACATGGACAATGAATAAACCTTCCTGAAATTATCCTCCTTCACTAGCATTCTTTCTGTGTCCAGTCTAGACAGCAGGGACCACTGCATTTTGAGCTTTTCTTTTTGTCTCCTCTGTCCAGTTTGCCCTTGGATGATGGCGTCCTCCCAGGTGCTTTCGGATTGACTGGAACATTAAGGACATTGTTGGCTCAGAGAAGGAAATTCACTTGCATAAGCTGTTTGTGTGGGAGCTGGGCCTTGACCCCAGTGGCTCGGCTCCCGAGCTCACGCTCTGCTCCGCAGCGGCAGACAGGGGCTGTTTACAGTCATTGACAGCTATTGGTGAGAAACTGCCACCTACTTGTTTAGCAGTGTCCTAAGGCATCAACAACTACGTGGGGATTGGGTCACGGTTCACATAGTAACAATTTTGGATGGCATTTCATTTTATTTTACAAATGAACTTTTATTAATTGCATAAAGATTATTCTGGAAAAACTTGTTGGGACACAGGACAGTCCTTTGAACTTTTGTTTATAGTGGCTTACAGATTAGTGGGAGTTAGGTTTTTAGAAAGTATAGTAAAAATTTAAATAAATCCCCTTATTTTATTGAGTAAATATGAAAAAATAAATCACTGGATCCTCTCGTGTTAAATAGTTGATTTCTCTCATAAGTGTGTACGTATACATTTTTTTCTTTTACAAAATCAGTATAAAATTTTGACTAAAAGAACATTTTAGGCCACTTCCCATCCCTTGCAAAGCTTTTTGGACCACTCACACGATCACTCCAGATCAGCCCTGAATACAGGGGAAGGAGTTGGGAGGGTTGCGTGAATGACTAGGACCCAAAAGCAGGAGCACCTTCTAGTCCTCTCTCCTTCATAGTTCCTGTTGTAGTTTCAGCAATTTGCTTCCCTTGTTCAGAAACTGTATCAACTTATACTCCAATAAAAACTAAAACATGAATTTCAAGCTCCATCCATAACTTGTGGGCCCACACCCTCTTTTTGTTTCCACTAGCCAAAATGCTCTTGAGTTGTACATGCCCCTCCATATTGGCCAAGATACGCTCCTGTATTCTAGGGGGAAAGTGATAACCTTGGCCCTCTTTGAATGCCAAGCATGCTCTTACGGGAATAAGACGACAAGTCGTCATATTTAGACCATTTGACGTTTGCCATGCATTTGTGCTGCCGGTCCATTAGCGGACCTGGAGTAGCTGTAGTTACAGAAACTCCTAGAATAGATTCATAGGCAGAAAATGCTTTCTGTTGCTGCCACTTTATGGAGATCGGGGCACAGGGTGTGTTAGAGTTCTTGTTTAGGATCAGCCTACAGCTGCCTGGACTGTTTCATTTCTAATCCTGACCACACGTGAAGAAGTAATCGGCTGCAGGCTGGTGTGCGGACTTCTGTGAACTGTAGCAGCCCAGCCTTCCCCCCTTAGAGACAGTGCATGCTCCTCTTCCTTAGTCCCTCTCCCCAGCCAGTCTTTGGTGATACAAAATATTTCTGGGTTTGGGCTTAGGAGTGAAAATCCAGTGTGATGCTGCCTTTGCTTGCCACTTTCTCCTAACTGTTATACACAAGAAACTGATGTACACGAGAGGGGTAATTGACATTAGAGCCTTGTAGTGTTAGCACTGGAGGGGTAACACTCCCTTTGTGAATTCAGCCTTTGCTGTTGTTCAGCTCCTGCTGGGAGTGACTCCTGGCTACTGGTCTAGATTATTCCTGGAGGGAAAGGAGAGGTCTCAGGTAGCCTCTCTCTTTTGAATGTGGAAGGGTTCCAGAATTTTCTTGTAGTTTCTAGATCACCACCAAAAATAATTTAAGTCCCAGAGGCTCTTCTCTAACCAGCCTAACCCCTGAGTCATTCCTGTGTGCTCCCCTTCTCCCACAATAATTGTATTCCTTTGTCCATTCCCAATTTTAATTATGCATTTACTCAATGGG
The DNA here is from genome assembly GCA_028533065.1 of Trachops cirrhosus. Taxonomy (NCBI): domain Eukaryota; kingdom Metazoa; phylum Chordata; class Mammalia; order Chiroptera; family Phyllostomidae; genus Trachops; species Trachops cirrhosus. The sequence goes on along the minus strand of CM052542.1, from coordinate 25,558,782 downwards.
CTTCCCTTCTGGTTAACTTTTACTTGCTAACTCATTAAACCTCTGAGTCACACATTCATTAGTAAGGAGAGGGGGAAAAAATGAAAGAACAAGAAGGAGCTGTGCCCAGGGAGAAACTCGGAGGCGGATCCCTGTGTTTAAGTGTGGCTGACTCTCTGGAGGCCGCTGTGAGTTCCTCTCCCCCGCCGGGCTGTGCCCTGCCCTGCAGATTGCCGGACTGAGTGCCGCGAGTTCACTCGTCCTGGTGGGTTTTAACGTGACTCCTTGCTGTTGCAGGAGGGACTGACTTACAGTTCTGCTGCAAGTGCTTCCCTCCTACTTAACTATGCCCTCTGAACTTCGGTGGTCTCAAAACAACAATGGAGCTACTAATTAAAAAGCTCTAATCTTAACTTGTGTCTCAGAAAGAGTATTAAAGGGAATCAATTTATAACCCACAGAGACACTTTTTAATATTGTCTTTTCTTTTCTCCGCCATTTCTCCAAAATCACTCCCCTTCCCACCACCCAGCTCACCAAGCTATTTCCTTCTTTCCTCACCTCCTCCCTAAGGTAAGTTGTTTTGCTCCTCGTATCCTCCTCTCTAAAATGAGGTTCGTGGTGGTGCCTTGCTAATACGTTGTTGTGAGGATTAACTGAGATAAAATAGGTAAATCCCACCTATGCAGTGCCTGGAACATTATAAATGCTCCTAAAGGTCAGCTATTGTTATAATTTTCAATTCAGCATCCTTAGCCTCAATTTTGATTTTCCTCTTTCAGTGGAAACACTAGAGGAAGAAATATGGACTCTGAGAAAATGATTCTTAAGTAATAGTGCAATAGCTATTGTTTACCGAGCATGACCCATGTACCAAGTGCCTTCCCGAATCCTTTCTCTACAGGGTCTGTTTCCTCCTTACCACAGTCCTGAGGGGTAGATGCTACTTGATCCCCATTTCACAAATGAGATTCACACTTAGAGAGATGAAGCAACTTGTCCTAGGCCACATGGCTACTGAGTTGGAGGATCTAGAATTTACACGCAGGCCTGACTGACTTCCAAGTCCATGGTTTAATGGTTTTGCAACAATCTGCAAGCCGGTGGTGCTGCCAGCCACCGGGCAGACATGCGTTGTCTGCGTGGGTTTTTGACTCCTGAGGGCTGTGACCCCTGCTCAGAGAGTTGGGGCCTCCGGGGGCAAGTGAGTTGCCCTTGGAAACAGCTGCTGGGGTGGGGCCAACACCTGTGCCTGAGGTGAAGGCCCTGAGGTCCTCCTTGGTATTCAGTGGGAGACGGAAAAATTAATTTTTCTGCAAAGGTTGGCATTTATTTCTTAATAACCAGTTAAAAATTTATGTAGCCTCTCTAATCAGCAAAATAAAGGCTTTCTGTACTTTTATGTGTTCTAGAAACCATTAATGAGTTCTTGGGGATTCATCACTGACTCAAGACTAGAAGTAGAAGCCAGTATATCTGGAGTCAGTAAAAACAGCCAAGACACTTCAGCTGCAAGGGAATCTTGCATTTTTTATTTTTATTTATTTTTATTTTAATTGTTCCAGTACAGTTTTCTGTCTTTTACTCCCATCCCAGGCCCTTCCCCCCGCCCCAGTCCTGCAAGGGAATCTTTAACTATTCCACAAATCCAGTGCTGCACCTGTCTTGCGGGATTTGAGGATGAGGCGGTGATACCCTGTGTAGGATGCCTGGTATGCATTCTTCCACCCTCGTGGCCTGGAATTTCCTGGGTAGGCCCTGTGCATCCCTGCAGGCTCACCTCCAGGGCTCCATCTGAGGGCCCTGTCTCTGGGCAGAGTCCTAGTTACACAACTCATTGTCCCAGGGGCCAGAATGTAATGCTTGGCTTTGCAGCAAGTGTGAGGGCCAACATATTGCTGGGTTCCAAAGAGTGAGTAGGAAGAGAGGCTGTTGCAGGCTGAGGTAGTGTGGTCTGTGCCTGTTTTCTGTACATACAAGAGTCAAATGCCATCAATAGTAGTGGCAACTGAATGCTATTCTCCTCTTCCTCTTCCTTCTTCTCCTTTCATCTTCCTCTCTTTTTCTCTGTCTTCCTCCTTTTTTCCCCCACTATAAGAATATACAAGGGGGACACCCCCAAAAAACAACCAGAATTATCTTCTGGAGGGTAGGCCCCTTGTAGTACAGGCTTCCCCCATTAGGTGAGTGTCTAGGAACCCATCTATATCAGTGTACCAGCTGGTGGTGTTGTGAGATGCTGTGTCCAGCTTCAGTGAATTTTTTTGAAGACTCTTTTAATGCATTTGCCCATTTCATGATGGGTGATTTACAAACGGACCTGCCCACATGGCGCTGAGTGTTCAAAAAACATCAAGACACGAATGCCCCGCCCTCCCTAGTCACTTGATCTCACCCCGAGCAACTTTTTTTGTTTGCCCGATGAAAAAAGTCCTCAAAGGGAAACATTTTGCCAATGTGGAAGAGGTGAAACAAAAAAATGGCAGAAGCACTAAAAGTCATCAACATTGATGAGTTCAAAAACTGTTCTGAGCAGTGGAAAAAAGTCTAGATAAGTGTATTGTATCAAATGGAGAGTTCTTTGAAGGTGACTAAAGGTTAAATGTATAGAATAAATACACATTTTTTAATTGTTGTTCAATTACAGTTGTCCCCATTATCCCCCATTATTCTCCCCTGCCCTCCCACCTCCCACATTCCATCCTCTCCCCCTTGTCTTTGTCCATGGGTCTTTTGTACATGTTCCTTGAATTGACCATTCACCTTCCTCCCCCCATTATCCCCCTGCGCCCTCTCCTCTGGTCACTGTCAGTTGGTTCATTATTTCCATGTCTCTGGTTCTGTTTTACTGGCTTGTTTGTTTTGTTGATTAGGTTCCACTTATAGGTGAGATCATATGGTACTTGTCTTTCACTGCCTGGCTTATTTCACTTAGCATAATGCTCTCCAGTCCATCCATGCTGTTGTGAAGGGTAGGAGCTCCTTCTTTCTTTCTGCTGTGTAGTATTCCATTGTGTAAATGTACCACAGTTTTTTACCCACTCATTTTTTATAAGTAAAGTGCAAGTTTTTGGGTCCCCCCTTGTATATAGCAAGAGACTACGTTAAGATTTGGCAGATCATTCATTCATTCATTCATTCATTTCTCAAACATTTATAAAGCTCTTTATTGAGCATGAGGTAAGGGGTACAAAGATAAAAAAAAGAAATCCCTCCTGTGGGATGTACGTGGTCTAGGAGTAGCCAACCTTTTGGCATCTCTGGGCCACACTGGAAGAAGAAGAGTTGTCCTGGATCACACATTAAATACACAAACACAAAAACTGATGAGCAAAAAAAAAAAAGATTTTAAGTAAATTTACGATTTTGTGTTGGGCTGCATTCATAGCCATCTGGGCCTCACGTGCCTGTGGGTCACGGGTTGGACATCCCTGGTAGGAGAAAGAGATTGACATGTGGCATTATAACAAGTAGCATGTTCTGAGGGCTTATCACATGCCTGGCATTGTGCTAAGTAACCCTTTAACTAGACCATCTCATTTAGTCCTCATTGAAATACTCTCAGGGGAATTCTAGCATTTTATTCTTTTACATATGAGACTAAGGCAAAGCCAGGTTAAATAATTCATCCATGGTCACACAGATCTGACTTGAACTCAGGCAAGTCAGCATCATCAGTATCGCCCATATGATTTCCATATGATTGCAGCACATTGTGGCAGGCGTCACATAGGGAGGGTCGAACAGAAGTGAAATCTGAAGCTGGCTTTGAGAGGTGAGCGGGAGCTTCTGAGGCGGGAAAGATGAGGGACGTGCACTGCAGGCACAGGGAACAGTGTGAGCGGACGCAGTGGTGTGGAATGCCTGGCATTCACGGCGGTCACCACTGTCCCCCATGCAGTGGAACAACTTGACACCTTCTCAGAAGAGAGGGAAATGATCAGACTTGTATACTAAAAAGACGCCACTTGTATACTAAAAAGCTTAAAGAAAATAGTCACATTATTAAAAATCTGTGAGTGTTAGGAAAATGAATCATAGGGTCTTTTCCCTTTTTATTATGTATATGTTCCCCAAATTTTCTGTAATGAGCTTGTCTTGTGTAATTACATAATGTGTGTGTACTTTATATACATGTGCCTGTGCACACACGTGTAAAAGGTATATGTGTTGGAAGAGAGTTGTGAGTTGGTGGCAGTGCAGGGGGAAGAGTGAAGTGGGCGGGGAGGAAGCTGGTCGGTGAGACTGCGGAGGAAGCAGCTGGAGAGTCCAGGTGAAAGTCAAGGGCTTCGGTTGGCAGAGACTGTATCTGACATGCCTGTACCATCCTCAGCCCCTCTCATGGGGCGTAGCAGGTGCTACACATTTTGCACATGCTTACTAGGTCAATGAATACATGAATGAATGAATAAGCAAAAGAGGAAAAATGAAAGCAACGTGGCTGGAAAAGAAGGCATGGACTTAAAGTTAAGATTTCTGAGGGAGAACCTCCAGGAACCACAGAATGGTGCCATAGGGATGAGGTTTCTATCTTAAGCTGTAGGAAGTTGATTATCTTCTTTTCTGTAATAGAATACGGGAAGAAATGCATAAAGAGAGAAGCAAGAGATGTTGAAGATTTTGATCCTGAGTATATTGAATTTGGGGTGAAATTGATACAAGAAATGTAAACACTTGCTGCAAAATCCAACCTGGATGTGGTAGACAGATGGACTGGAGAGGGAGTGGAAGACAGCCCTGCAGGAGAGCTGCTGCTCCGAGCAAGGGCGAGTGAGTCACAGGGGAAAGTTGTCTTCAAACCTTCCAGGGCAGGTGCCCTCTGCCCCCACTGTTAGGGAGTGCTTAGATATCCAAATAACTTACTTGTAGCTACTCATTTTGGCAACTTTTTATTTAAGTATATTGTAAGCACACCAAATCACACAACTCATAAATATACGAGATCTGTGCAGAAACTACCCAGCCATGTACTATGAAAAGCAGAGACATTTATTGAAGAAGATACAAGAAACACTGTACCCAGGAAAATGACAGCTCAGTCCTCTTCAAAGTAGGCAACTTGGGACCTCACACAATTTTCCCATTTGCCATCAGCTGCCCCATCGCATTTTCCTGAATCTCATTGATGGTCTGAAATCTCTTCCCTTTCAAAGGTGGTTTTAATTTTGGGAAAAGCCATAAATCACAGGGCACCAAATCTGGACTGTAGGGGGGTTGAGTCACCTGGGTGATTTGATGTTTCTCCAAAAAACTGCATGATGCATGAGCAGGTGTGTTGTTGTAATGAAGCTGCCAATCACCAGTTGCCCATAGCTGCCACCTTCTGAATCATCCAAATAGTTTCTGCAGAGGAATATTTAAGCTTAATGCAAAATGTGGTGCAGATTCATTGCTCTACTTGCTCAGTCATTTTGAATGCGATGGCCACAAGGTACACACACTTGCTCAATGGCATCTACTGCCCCACTGACTAGCACAGTGGAGTCGTCATTGTTCACGTATGTGCATTCCAGTCCACTCTCCTTGGCTACCAGGTCACATCGATATCATGCAAACTGTTCTCATTATATTAATAATGGCTGAATGTTGTCCAGACATACCATGCATACATAACATAAAATTCACCAGTTAAGCCATTTTAAGTATAGAGTTCAGTGGCATTAAGTACATTCATACTTTTATGCAGCCATCACCAGAATCCATTTCCAGAACTTTTGCCATTAAATAATAATTTCCCACTCCTCCTACCTCCAGCCCCTGGCAACTACCATTCTACTTTCTGTGTCTACAAATTTGACTACTTTAGGAACCTCATAGATGTAGAATCATATAGTGTTTGTCATTTTGAGATGAACTTACTTTACTTAATGTCTATGTTGTGGCATGTGTCAGAATTTACTTTTCAAGGCTGAATAGGAATCCACTGTGTGGATTCACCACATTTGTTTGTCCATTCATCATAGGACACTTGGGTTGCTTCCATTGTTCTTTGTTTTGTAACTATAGGGTTACTCCTTAGCCAGATGTTTGATACATTATGAAATCAAGGAGCTCTGGCTTCCTTTAATTCTCCAAAATTAATATAAAATTCTCAGTCAACAGCTTTTAGATGCCAGAATTGTCATCAGTTTATGTTATGGTAACTCTAGAGATTGAGCATGATAGATTTCCAAAATGGGTTAGAGGTGGATTCAATTTTCAAGAGGTGTATGGCCTAGCTGGGGAAATTAATTGGGTATTCAATTACTGTTAGTTGTTTGTATGTGAGTAGAGGAGGGGGAGGGGTGGGGATCAGGAAGCTAGAGGGGACTGTGTGGCTGGGGGAGGCTCAAGAGAACACTGAAGTCCATCTGAGGAGTTCGGACTCAGTGGGTCAGTACTGGGAAGCTGTTGGAGATTTCAGATCATTTTCAATATTTGTAGATTACTTTGTTAAAAATTTAATTTTAAGAATTATAATTAAAGCATGTGTTACTGGACTGGAGTGGACTGGAGAGTGTACTAACACATGCTTTCGAAGTTAAAACCACAAGTATGCTACATTCAGAGAGATCTTGCCTCCGTGCTCATTCTCTCCCCACTGTCCCTTCCTTTTTCCTGTAGGCAACCCACTTTTGTTAGGTTTTGGCTTGTCCTTCCATTCTTTTTGAAAACATAAGCAAATATGTATATGATTGGTCTTCTTCCTCTTTTTGTTAAAAATGGAATACTATGTGCATTCTTCCACATCTTGCATTTTAACTTAAATTCTTTTGTGTCAGTACGTATTTTCTTCATTCCTTTTTATGTCTGCATAATTCTGCATTATATGAATGTATCATAATTTATATAGCAGTTATTTCTTGATGGATATTTGGTGGTGGTTTTCAGTCATTTGCTATTATAAATTGTGCTCAGTGAATAGGGGTACAAGGGGGGACCCCCCAAAACAATTTATTTATAAAATATTATGTATTTATTCTTACATATGTTTAAACTTAAGTCATCTTCAAAATACTCTCCATTTGATACAGTACATCTAACAAAACATTTTCCCACTGCTCAAGACAATTTTTGAACTTGTCGATTTTGATGCCATTTAGTGCTTCTGCCATTTTCAGTTTCACCTCTTCCATATTGGTGAAATGTTTCCCTTGGAGGACTTTTTTCACCTGGGGAAACAAAAAATGGCACTCAGGATGAGATCATGTGAATAGGGAGGGTGGGACACAAGGGTCATGTCATGTTTGGTCAAAATTTTTTTCCCATGACCTGATGCGGATCCTGGCCGGCAGGATCCGTGTGTGTTGTTGTTGCTATGAACAAATTCACATGGACTACAGAAGTCCTGTGGAGAAAAAGGGATGGCATGGCCACTCTCTGAGAGAGAGAGGGCGAGAGGGCCCTGGCCCCTGCCTGGACAGACTTTTATTGCTTTTCTGGGTACATTACATTGGGGACAGTCCTCATTTACTATGCACAGGTTCGATGCAGGTGATTACCTTTTACAGATAACAAAGGAAAGGATGTTGCTAATTACTTCAAAGAGAAGGATGTTGCAGATCAGGGGGAAAAGTGGTTAAACTGGTTAAACTCCATACCTGGGAGGTTTAGCACAGACTTTAGGAAGTTACAGTAAGCACTTGCTGCCTCAATTCAGGGTGAGGGAGTTTTAGCATAACCAAGTCTCACAGCAGCCAAGGTACAATGCAGGCCCGATTGCCCACAGGAAAACCTCTCCGTGGGTGTGGTCCTACGTGCCAACTCGCTCCCCACTGGTTTTTCACATGGAGGCTGAGCTACATTTCCATGCCATGTGGAATGGTTCCCTACATTTACCTGCCCCCACCCCCACAATCACCACACAGTTGTCCATATCCATGACTCCTTTTTCTTCAGTCACTTTGATCGTCTATCCAGACCATTCAGACTCTCTCCATATCAGCAACAAGGCTGTTTTGCTTCCTTTTTTGTGTGTTCACTGGAGTTAGTACTTCTAATTTCATTCAAGAACTTTTTCCTTTGCATTCACACCTTAGCTAACCGTTTGGTGCAAGAGACCTAGCTTTCAGCCAGTCTTGGCTTTCAACATGTCTTCCTCACTAATATTAATTATTTTTGGCTTTTGGTTTAAAGTGAGAGATATGTGTCTCTTCCTTTCACTCAAACATTTAGAGGCCATTATAAGGTTATTAGTTGGCCCAGTTTCAATATTGTCATGTCTCTGGGAACAGGGATGCCAAGGAGACGTAGAGAGATGAGAAAAGAGCTGGCTGGTGGAGCAATCAGAACACACACAATATTTATCAAATAAGTTTGCTGTCTTATAAGGTTGTGGTTTGTAGTGCCACAAAAACAATGACAGTAGTAACATCAAAGGTTGCTGCCCACAGAGCACCATAACAAAAATACTAATGAAAAAATTTGAAATACTGTGAGAAGTACCAGAATGTGGCACAGAAACACGAGGTGAGCAACTGCTGTTGGAAAAATGGCACTGGCAGACTTTCAGGGTCGCCACGGCCTTCAGTTTGTAAAATACATAACATATGAAGTACAGTAAAGTGAGGTGCAGTAAAAAGAGGTATGCCTGTAATGAGGATCATTCTGCCATTTAAAAGAAGTATGCTGAAGTATCTATATTTTAAGGATTTAGCTCAATTAAATATTTTATTAGAAGTAAAAATAAGAGGCAAAGAATGTCAGGATATCAGAAAAGTGTATTAGAATTTTACTGACTTTCGATTGAAAACAGAAATCATATTATGATTAAAGTGAATTGTTTTTCATTGAGATGAGTATATATTCCCTTTTTATGCATGGCTCAAAAATCATTTTTATTAGTACTGCTAAATGAAAATACTGAAAATACTCTAGGTCAGGATATATACCTCAGACTAAAGTAAAATGATCAGTAATGTGATTAAATCTTTTAAATTATATTTTATTGATGATGCTGTTACAGTTGTCCTGGTTGTTGCCCCTTTGACCCCCTCCACCCAGCAACCTGCACTCTCCTAACCATTGTTCATACCTATAAGCTCTTTGGCTACTCCATTTCCTATTCCGTACTTTACATTCCCATGGCTGTTCTGTAACTGTCTATTTGTACTTCTTAATCCCTTCACCTCTTCATCCACTCCCCCACAGTCCCCTCCCATCTGGCAACCATCAAAACACTCTCTGTATCCATAATTCTGTCTCTGTTCTTCTTGTTTGCTTAGTCGACTTTTAAAATTCAATTGTTGACAGATATGTCTTTATTGCCATTTTACTGTTCATAGTTTTGATCTTCTTTTTCTTAAATAAGTACCTTTAACACTTCATATAATAATGATTTAGTGATGATGAACTCCTTTAGTTTTTTCTTGCCTGGAAGCTTTTTGTCTGCCCTTCAATCCTAAATGATAGCTTTGCTGGGTAGAGCATTCTTGGCTGTAGGTCCCTGCTTTTCATGACTTTGAATATTTCTTGCCAATCCCTTCTAGCCTGCAAAGTTTCTTTTGGGAAATCAGCTAACAGTCTTAGGGGAACTCCTCTGTACATAACTAACTTCTTTTCTCTTGCTGATTTTAAGATTCTCTCCTTATCTTAAACCTTTGGCATTTTAATTATGATGTGTCTTGGGGTGGGCCTCTTTGTATCCATCTTATTTGGGACTCTCTGTGCTTTCTGGACTTGCATGTCTATTTCCTTCATTAGGGAAGAAATTTGGGAAGTTTTATTTCATTATTTTTTCAAACAGATTTCCAATATGCTCTTTCTCTACTTCTGGCAACCCTATGATGCAAATATTGGACCTCTTGGAGTTGTCCCAGAGGCTGCTTATACTGTCCTCATTTTTTTGGATTCTTTTTTCTTCTTTTTGTTCTGATTGGCTGTTTTTTGTTTCTTTATGGTCCAAATTATTGATTTTATTATTGGCTTCATCCACTCTATTATTTCCCTATAAATTGTTCTTTATTTCAGTTAGTGTATCCTTCATTTCTGACTGGATCATTTTCATGCTGTCCTCACTAAGTTCCTTGAGCATCCTAATAACCAGTCTTTTGAACTCTGCATTTGATTGCTTATTTCCATTTCATTTAGCTCTTTTTCTGGAGTTTTAATCTGTTCTTTTATTTGGGCCATTTTTCTTTGTCTCCTTGTTTTGGCAGACTCCTTGTGTTTGTTTCTATGTGTTAGGTAGAGCTGCTTTGATTCGGTGTCTTGGTAGTATAGCCTAATGTGGTAGGTGTCCTATAGGGTCCAGTGACACAGCCTCCCTATCACCCAAACTGGGTACTTGAGGTACACCCTTTGTGTGAGCTTAGTACACCTCCCATTGTAGTTGAGCTTTGGTTGCTGTTAGCAGGTCAATGAGAGGGATTTACCCAAGCCAGTCAGCTGCAAGGATTGGCTGTGACCACTAACCACTAACCTTCACCCTCTATGGTGGATCAGCTGTGCTTCACCCTCCATGGTGGATCAGGTGGTGCTCTGATATGATCTGTAGCTGTCTGATGGGTGCCTGGCCCTGGAGTTACCCGGGTGGTGCAGGCCAAGTTCAGCCCCCACTTGCATTTTGCCCAGGCTGCCCTCCCTGAGCTATCTGAGTTTACTGCTACTTGTGCTGGGCTTGGAGATTCCTAAGTAAAGCCAAGCTGTGAAACTAGGCTGGGTGCTACTAGTGCCAGGCCGGGACTCACTGAAGTCAGCTGCTCCTTGTTTGATAGGATTTAGAAAGTTGTGAAGCAGGCACCAAGATCAGCCATTCATATGAAAAAGCAGCTTGGGTGGGCCTATAAGTTGGGTGCGGTAGAGTCTCTGGGAATCTTCAGTGCAGGTCAAATAGTGTTAGCCAGGTTGGTAGAATTTCAGACATGGGACCAACTTGCAGACTCTGTGGGGGGAGGGTTTAGAAAAGGGACAATGGCCTCTGCTCACCTTGATGCCAAACACTTCTGTTTCTGTATGCCACTGATGCCTTTTAAGCTGCTACTCCAGTGCTGGAGCTCAGAGGGAGTGAGTCTGAGTAGGTGAGTCTGTGTGTGGGTTCTTTAAAAGAAATTGCTTGGGGCTCCAGCAGTTTCTTCCACCTACTTAATCCCCACTGGTTCTTCGCATCCAGGAGTTGTGGGAACATACCTTCCTGTCTCTGGTAACCTGGGCAGGGGGGCCTGTTGTGGGGTTGGGACTCCTTGCTCCTGAGATATCCCTCCTGAATTTTTATCTACCACATGCGGGTGAGGGACTGGCCCCCCAGTCTGCACCCCTCCTATCACCCTGTATGGATGTGGTTTCTTTAATTCCATAGTTGTCAGACTTCCATTCAACTCGATTTCTGACAGTTCTGAGTGATGATTGTTCTATATTTTAGTTGTAATTTTGGTGTGGTTGTGTGAAGAGGAGAGCCATGTCTGCCTACACCACCATCTTCTGAATTTTTAATAATGACAGTCTACCAATAATGAGAATTGAATAATGGGAAATAAAAATAATGATTTGGAGACTGAAGACATTATATAGCCAAATGACCTTTGTCAAGTCCTAGGTCTTCTTCAGGTCTAAAACAAGAAGATTGGATTTAATTATCTCTAAGGTATTTTCCAGCTGTCAGATCTCTGTATTTCTGTAATAAATAAATGACTGCCAGGTTTGTGGTCCTGATGTTTGCTTTTCCAATGCTTGTCTGATTCTATTAAGAAGTATCTGGTAGATTCTGATGGAAACCATCTGTGAGAAAAGGAAGGCGGTGGCTTTGTATGGCTCTTTGTACCTGCTTTCTCTATAGGTAGACTTCCTTGGTCCTTACAGCAGAGAGGGAAGATGTGGTAGTTTTTTTTTTTTTTTTTTTTTTTTTTTTTTTTTTTTTAAGGGAGAAAGGAAGAGAGATCAAAGAGAAAAGAAGAGAAAGGGCTAGCACTCCCTCCACCCTCTGAGAGATGGTGGCTCTCCCACTGGTCTCAAGGCTTGTCAGCACCTGCCCAGTGGACAGCACCACATCTCCTCTCAAGTTTCTCCCCTGGAAGCTCTGGTTCCTGCAGTTTACTAATCAGGTGGTTTGCGTTCTTTAGAAAATAAAATGAAACCTGGGAGGGCCACATAGAGGGCTTCAAAGGCAATACTCTAGATCTTGGATGGGGGCATGGTTCAAAGACGCTGTTTTTCTCTTGCGTTTTATATTACAACATACACTATATAGATTCTGTCAAAGCAACAAAATTCCTATGATAAAAGTAATAAATTAAAAATGCATACCACATGAAAACAAATGAAGAGACATTCTCCTTTAAAGGAAGGCCTCACATCCAGAGGAATAATTAAGAGACTGTTATATATCAACAGAGTTTCAGTAACAAACCTTCTTCCCCACACCACCCTCTGAGTAAAAGTGAGATGAGTAAAGGCCAGCAAGGTAGTGGCAAAGATCCCATGTGAGAATAAGAATATGACTTAAAAAATAGCAGATATTCTCCACTTTTATGGAGCCCAGAAGGCTGGCTGGGATATGACCAAGTCAGTGTTTCAACCAGGTTTGTGAGAAGTTCCAAAAAGGAGGGGTCAAGAGTGTGAACTTGTCTTAGAGCAGTCAGATGAGAACTCCTAGAGTGGACCAGGTCCTCCCGTATTTTTACATTCAAGTGATAAAAATGAGCCTAAGAACCACATTGTAACTAACAAAACAAAACTCGAGGCAGAAGTTTTATTGTGTGAAGTTCAGAAATGCTTTGAACTGCAGACCTCACCATTTGCATTTCTGACCATTTACCTTCCTGCATGGGAGAAGGTCCAGGTAATCACTGGCCATTCAGAGCCTTCATACCTGCTCTTCATTTATCAGTCCTCACTCCTGTTTTCTTTATGGTTCTGCTAGACAGTGTCAACTGACCCTCTTCAGTTGCTTGGTTACTCTAGATTATCTGGCTCCTTTACCTCATTAATTCACCTTCCCCTGGACTTCCTCCTTCTCCTGATCCTTTCTCACTCATTCCTGACACTTAAGAGATATTTATTGAGGACCTACTATGTGTCAGGCACTGTTCCAGGTGCTGGGGATAAAGGAATGAACCACATAGGTATGATCAGCACTAATGCAGGTTATACTATAATGGGGTGCAGATAGGCAGGCATCAAACAGACATCTAAAAAATTAATATATATTTAGGCCCACACATACAGACAGGATGAAGTGTTCTAAGGGGCAATAACATGGTCACCTACTCTAAACTGAGTGGTCAGGGAACAAAGCTCTGAGGATGTGACCTTTAAATTGTGACCTCAGGGAATAGGCAAGTGGAAAGAGAGGACAGAGTTCCAGGTTGAAGGTAAAGTGTGTGCAAAGGCCTGAGACAAGAAAAGATCATTGGCCCTGGAGGGCCTGAGAGCAAGCTGGTACTGCACGCTGGACGTATGTATTGGTGTTAACTGAAAAAAAAAGTTGACTTGTCCAGATATGGCATGTTTTGTGCAGATCTGGCCACACTATGGTAAGTTTACTGGTGCAGAAAATGCCCATGAGATGTTGTTCAATGAAAGAGTTCTATCTTGACTGTGTAGTATCATTCTACATGACTGTACATTGTATCAGGTAGGACTTTCAGGTGCAAGTCCTACAAAGCCCAATCAGAACTTGCTTGGACAAAGTAAGAATTTATTAGTTTGCATATCTGAAAAGCCATGGGTAGAGCTACCCTCAGGCCTGGCTTTTTCAGGGATTCAAATGTTCTAGACCAGTACCGTCTAATAGATAACATGAGCCACCTGCATCATCACTTCAACATGTAATCATGCAAAAATTATTACTGAAATATTTTACATTCCTTGTTTATACTGTCTTTGAAATTCAGTGTTGCTTTTCTGTCTCATGTCTTAATTTGTACTAGTCACAGTTCAAGTCCTCAATAGCTACATGTGGCTAGGGGTGGCCAGCTTAGACAGTACAGGCCAAGGTCTGAGATTTTCTCAATTCTAACACATGTGAGAGTAATCTAGCTGGTCTTCTTAGAGGTCTGAGCAGAAGTTACTTTTCGTCTCATTGGTGCTTAAAGAGTCATTGAACCAATGACTTGTTGAACCAATATTGTGACCAGGAAAAAAGTGATGCACTCAGTAATTTAGTCCTAAATTCCATGCTATACCCCAGAAGTGCAGAGAGGGATGCCCCATCTGAACTCAATATATGGCATAGACATTTGCTATTTTTGGCCCTTTGGCATTCATTTATCAGACATGGAGTAATAGTGTTTGGGGATTCTGTCTGCTCCACATAAAAGAGAACTAGAAGGCAGACTTTTAATGGAAGTTACATCTTGGAAATGAGATTTCTGGGTTGTAAAGGGTAGCCCTTTTATTGTATGTTCTATATATTTCAGTTTCTTGTTGCTAGCATGTACCATTTTATTTAATTTTTGCTTTTAAAGAAGAGGATCAGTAAATTTAGGTTATCTTGTTCTTAAAAGGTTAAGACCAAATAGGGGAGTGGTCTAATATTAGGGTGACCAAATATCTCACCCAAGCTGGGTCAGTCCCAGCTCATACCAATTATGACAGTGTAATTATTAACAAATCTCCCTTAGTCTCCAAAGTATTCCAGCATTGGAACATATGGACACCCAGTCTAATACTTTAGATCCATGATGTATATTGATAAAGTTAATTCACACTTTAAGATAATATTTTGAGGTGTTAACATGATTTGATAGAAGCACCTTGAAGCCCATTAAAAAAGCAAAGTAGTCACATTGTATGTTTCTGCATCAACAAGAAGGGAGGTGTCCCAAGAGTTAATTTTTCTAATATCTGAAACTTGCCCTTCAAGCACTAAAATGTGTCAGCATTAACAATTTTTGATGAAAATATTGCTCTGATATATTGAGGTCTGTCCAGAAAGCATCCAGCCATGTACTATGAAAAATAGAAACATTCGTTGAAGAAGATACAAGATACAAGAAACATTGCACATAGGACAGTGCCGCCTCAGTCCCCTTCAAAGTAGACACCTTGGGACCTCACACAGTTCTCCCAGTGTCATTAGCAATTGCTGTACAATGTTGTTTCTGCTCTGGTAGCAGAAACTGTGGAACAAATTTTGCCACAACACATTTCATGCCAAGATTCTGCATCAAAATCTCGGACACGATAGTTTTTGGAATGCCCAGATCAGCTTCTAGTTCTCGCACTGTCATTCTCAGGTGTTTCGCTTGTTGCAGGCCTTCCAGAACATGGATTGCTTTCAACAGACTCTTGACCATCTTTAAAGCATTTGTGCCACACTTTTATTTGCACTGCACTCATTGCATCATCCCCGAAAGTCTTCTGATCATCCAAAAGTTCCCACAGAGGAATGTTCAAGATTAGTGCAAAATATGACACATATTCTTTGTTCTACTCACTCAGTCATTTTGAATGGGACAGCCATGCAGTACACATGCTCAGTCAGTGGCGTCTACCGCCCCCACTGACTAGTTTAGTGAGGTCATCATTGTTCATGCATGTGCATTCCAGTCCACTCCCTTTGGCTGCCAGCTTACATCGATGTCGGGCAAACTGTTCTTGTATTAACAATGACTGGATTTTTTCCAGGCAGACCTCTGGATGTGTGTGTGTTTGTATGTGTGTATATTTTCCCCAACTTTTTAAGCAGAGTAAACCAAACTTAATTGAACTACTTGTTGATACAAGTTATTGCAGAGCTTTGCACTGGGTGGGCAGCCACTCACCTGTGTGTCTTGAATGGATTACAGGTGTGTGCAGATAGGATCCCTTGTCTTTACCACTTAGGGAAGCCAGGTGGGGTTTGGGGTGACAGAGGCCCCTGGATCAGTTGCCTCTGACTAGTTTCCACATTGTCATTTAAATAGGCTCATTTTCTAAGTGCATTTTGACTTGTAAAAGATCAGGAAGCACTCGTTACTGCTTCATGTTATAATTCAGAGATTCCGGCAGGGCTACCTGGCAGAGCCTTCTCGGGGTTAAAGAGGGTACTTGCCATTTATCCTTGAACTGAATTTCTCCAGAGGATTACTATGCTTTGCTCTTCGCAGCACTCTTTCCTCTCTGCTTTGATGATTGCCATTGCTTTTTATTGTCTTTGCTCTTTCATTTGCCATTGTATTTTACATGGGCTTGTTAGGTAAGGTGAACTATGCTTGAGTGTAGCTTGCCTCTTCCAGCTGAAGATTTAGCAGTGGCTGTTTGCATTATTGTCTTTTAACTCATTTCTGCCCTGTTGCTATAATCCATATGTCAAAGATAACCTTAGAATGTCATGTTATGCCTCCTCATTAGGGATGGTAGAAATCTCTCTCATAGAAAGCTCTTTATTCTTAAGAGTTAGTTGTGGTAAAACATATGTATATTTATAGTTTCAAAAAGATTATAAATAAATTACTAGGTGAGAGCATCATAATGCAGTATTATAGGGCAGAAAAGTCTGTTTGGTATATACATATGCACATATACATGTATATGCATACTGAGAGAAAGAGGGAGGAAAATTTTAAAACATGGGGGAAGGTTATGCCCTTTTTTCAAACCAATCTCATAAAGGTCAGTCATCAGGCTATCCCAACAAATGGTCCCTTGTTACTATTCTGAAACTGAATGTCCTTCCGGTCACAACTGGTGTTAGCCAATAAGGCATTACTGATGCTTTTGTGTTCTTATGCAAGAGTGGACCTCTTCCAGCATTGTAAATGACAGAGGGAAATACTCAATAGGTCACATGAGGTCTTAATTAACATGTTCAGAGTCTGACCTAGTATTGAGTTTTGGTTCTAGCACATATGACTAGCTAGCTCTGTGCACTGGGTAAGTTTCTTGATCCCTCTAAGCCCCAGATTTCCCACTGTTTTTTTTTTTTTTTTTGTGATGAGAAAATGAGAACATGTTTGTAGTTTCTCTGGCTTATAGTCTCTGACTTGCAGTAAGTGGTATTCTTCCATTGTTGTTGTTAATAATAATAATAATATATGAAATCTTTAATGGTTAATGGCAGACTTAACTTTGGAGAAAACATAATAAGTAATAAAACATAAGTATGATATTTTTGTCATTGGCCCAATTTTGCATCATTAGTTAGCTGTCATATTTCTCACTAAATAGTGACATGTATAAGAAATTTAGAAATTGACTTAAATGGGTTAGAAATCCTCTGGAGTTATTTTATTCCTAGGAATCCACAATGTTTACTGTGTAGCATCACATTCTTTGCCAGGCAATTGCTGTTGGTAGGTGCTTTCAGCCAGATAATTGTCCTGGATTACAGCCAACAGCTCTATAGTTTATTTAGGTTCTGCCTTCCACTTTATGAAAAATCAGTGCATCATTTGTATTTTGCTTAAATCCTATTGGATTTTATTCCCATACCTTACATTTCTCAAAAAACAATTGATAGAGGTGTTTCTGGGACATCTGTTATTTTTAAAGGTCCTTAGGGAAGTTTCCAAGAGGACAAAGATTATCCTGACCACCTGCTATACCTTCTCAATGCTTGCTATTGCAAAAGATGCATTTATACTTCATTAAAAACAAGTAGACCTCTATTTCCTATCGAAAGATGTAGAGAACTAGAAAGAGAATTACCCCTAAACTTAGAGTAAAAAAAAAAATCTTTCCAAACAGCAAGTTCAGAACTTTTCTTGAGCCAGGGGAGTATAGAGGTAGCTGGGAAAACAGCAGGTCCAAACTGCAGGAAGAGATGTGAACACTGAATTCCCTGGGCAACAAGCAGCTGAACACCTGTAAGAATTCAGTTAGGGTGTTGTCAAATAGGTTGGATCTGGGTGAGTACACACTGGCAAAAGAAGGTGAAGTAAGGGTCCCCAAATGAAGGGGGGGTCCATGCCCTCTAGCAGGCATTTTTCCATGAACCGCACCATCAGCTCATAGAAATGGTTGGGAAACTCTATAGAGAGTCTCGTTTGAGATGCACTCCTGGAGAAGAGGAGCAGAAGCTGCTCTGGAAGGGACAGGACACTCCACCTGGGCCCTTTTGTCCTATGCACCAAGTCTGTAATTTGTGGTGTGTTGGGGGAAGAGGGATGGACACTCTTACACTTTTGGGGACTGGTAAAATCCTATTGTTTCTGGAATAAGGGACCAAGAAAGACTCCTGACCTCTGATGAATGGGCAGGTATACATACTGGATTCAGAATTAACCCAGAGGAGGGGTGAAGTTACCGAGAAGACTACAATGGCAAGATAGTGATATGGTGCTTGTTTAAAACTGAGGCTTAATCACAACACCAAGAACATTTCCTCTCTCCCTCCACCCCCAAAAACAGGCTAACAAAAGAAGGCATAAAAATAAAAGACTAAAAAAAAAGAACAGATGAAACCAATAAAAAATACAGCTAGCAAGATTAGTAGATCTTGAATTCAGTCATATCAATTATCACATTAAATGTGTGTGGTCTAACCAAAGCAGTGAAAAGATGGAGATGGTCAGATAGGATAAAACAAATAAGACTAAACTGCACACTGTTAGAAACCCACTTTAAATAGAAAGACAGAAAGTGTGTTTATGAACCATAATGGAATTAAACCAGAAAGCAGTAACAGAAAGATATCTGGAAAATCCTCAAATATATAGAAATTAAACAACCCACATCTAAATAATCCATTTATCAAAGAGGAAGTCTCAAGGGAATTAAAAAATAGTTTGAACTGAATGAAAAGGAAATACAACATATCAAAGTTGTGAGGTGCAGCTAAATCAGTGCTTAGGGGGAAAGTTATAGCATTAAATGCTAATGTATTTGAGAAGAAGAATGATCTCCAATCAGTAATAGAAGCATTCACCTTAAAAAAAATTAGAGAAAAGGGAGCAAGTTAAACAAAGGCTAGTAGAAGACAAGAAATCATAAAGATAAGAGCAAAAATCAATGAATTTGAAACAGAAAAGCAATTCAGAAGTATCGGTCAAACCAAAAGCTGGTTCTCTGAAAAGATCAATGAGCTTAACAAACCTCTAGACAGACTGATCAACTACTGCTGTGACCTACAGTAGAAACAGCGCGTCCAGTAGCAATGAGCACAGCCGGTGTCCAGATCTGGCTTCCTAAATGTCATTCCAATAAAAGGAACCAGGACTCCTTGGAAAAGTAGGCTCTGAGACTGGGCATGGAAAACACAAGGTGGCCCTGGAGCATCTTCTGGTGCCACACGTGAGGAAGTGCTCATCAACGACCGCACAACAGTGGGATTTGGTCCGATACAGGAGCTGTCTTAGAAGAGCTCTCAATGATCAAAGGTGGACCAATTTTAGCCAATAAATAAAAAAATAGATTTATTTTTGTTTACAACTCAAAGAATAAAATTAATATCTGAGTCCATATGGATAAAAATAAAAGTTAAATAAGCTGATCATTTAATGGGAGAAAGGACAGACTAATCCTTATAGAAGAATTCCAATTAATGAACATGAGAAGTAAGGGAAATAGGAAATCACCATTGGCACACTACAGCTGTAATTGCTGCTGACGGGTCCGCTGATGAATGCTAAGATTAGTAGGTGAAAGTTTAAGAAGAAACAAGACATTTGCATAGTCTCAAAGTACCCTCCCCCAATAGTCATCAATGACAAAGGGAAAAAAATAGCATCTTTATAGTGAAGAAACTTGGCGGACACTATCTGAACCAAGGGGGATGGAGCTTACCATCACCAGTAATAAGATACAGTGACATCATGCTCCCCTCCCCCAATGTCATGTACTGAGAAGACACATCATTTCTGTGGTATAATTGCCCAAAACTCATAACCCCAATCTAATCACAAGAAAAGATCAGACAAATGCAAATTGAAGGATGGTCTACAAAATACCTGACCATGCTCTTTAGAAGTATCAAGGGCATGAAAGACAAGGAAAGACCAAGGAATAGTCTCAGATCAGAGGAAAACCAGGAGAAATGACAACTAAATACAATGTGGAATCCTGGATGGGATCCTGAAATGGAAAAGGGGCATTAGTGGAAAAACTGGTAAAGTTAGAAAAAAGCTGTAGTTTAGTTCCTAGTATTGTAGCAATATCAATTTCCTAGTTGTGATCATTGTACTATGGTTATATGAAATGTTGACATCAGGGAAAGGTGGGTGGAGGTAGGTGGGAGTTCTTTGTCAGCCTTTGCAACTTTTCTTATGTAAGTCTAAAATTATTTCAAAATGGAAAGAAAATAAGTCAGGAGAGTTTTTGATCAAGTAGTCCTGAGAGAAAGATGTCTTCTTTGTGTTGTAAGGGAATAGTATGGACACCTCTAGACTGTAAGTGAGGCTTGTAGAAGATCATCTTGCACACTACCTGGGCCCCCCTGTGATTCACTGCGCTCTTGGGCTCACAGTAAGAGTTACTGATGCAGCCGTCTGATCAACTCATTTGAAGACATCTGTTTTTAGGGACATTCTTTAAGTCTTTCCATTTTTTAACTCTTTCTATATCTTACTTTGTCTTTTTATGCCATCTCAACTAGGGCTGGGAAGTGAAGATGACCTTAAAATTCTTTTTAAAAAACTGCCTGTTTTTAAAGCTAATTTTCTTTATCCTAAGAGAAGGATGATTTTTTTTGTCCCCTCTTCCTTTACTGGCTACAACCAAGGAGGAGGGGGTGGTAGTGCAGACTGGCAGTCTGCCTTCTGATAACAACAGTTCCCAGCCTACACAGCTCGCTAGCAGTCTGCCTGTCTGTTTATCTATCTATCTATCTACCTACCTACCTACCTACCTACCTATCTGTCTATCTATCTAAAAATTGGATTTGCAGGGAAGGCTGACCACTCTCATTCTCTTTGGCTTATTCCATGCTGTTTCACACACTTACGTTACTTGCTGGGCCCCTGAAAGTAAGTGAATTTTTGACCCTGGGTAAATGTTATAAATTAAACATAATTTGTACTGTTTGTTCATGTTCTTAGCTAGTTAGAGTTCTTTTCCCATCTGACTGAAATTTCTAATTCTTTAGATTTATGATAGTTGTTTTTTTAATTTTATTTATTTGTCTTTAGAGGCAAAGGGAAGGAGAGAGGGAAAGAAATATCAATGTGTGGTTGCTTCTCATGCATCCCCTGCTGGGAACTGGCCTGCAACCCAGGCATGTGCCCTGACTGGGAATCGAACCTCGATCCTTTGGTTCGCAGGCCCATGCTCAATTTATTGAGCTACACCAGCCAGGGCTATGATAATTGTTTTTGGTGTTATGGCCCCAGATTTGTGTTTTATGATTTTTCCTAGTGTTTCCTTGCAACGTTTTCTGGTGGGGCTGTGGATTGCCAGAAGAGAAGCTTCCCCTCACTGCACCCCTCCCTGCCCTGCCCAAACACACATAGAATTTATTTAGCCAAGACATGCAAAATGTCCAACAGCCAGCTGGTCACAGGGAACGGGGGCCGTGTGGCCTGTTTCGGTGTGGGAGTGGTTGGCACCCAGAGCATCCCTTTGGGGCACTTGACTGCCATGTCACTGGCTGCCCGTGTAGGGTCTGAGAAGCTCGCTTCATGATGTGCCACACTTCTTTTGTAGGAGAAACTTCCAACAAGGGAGGAACTTCTCTAATCACTTGGCTTAATGCTTCCTTAGAAAGGAATTCTTACCTGGATCAGACTCTCCTGGTTCTTGAACCCAGACTCAGCCTGACAAAATCACATCCTTGTCTAAGAGAAAAAAAGCAGACTCGTTCTCAGGGAGCTGGTGGTGAAGCGGATCTCTGCCTCCAACTTCCTGGCATACCAGAAATGCCCTATCTCGGTGCCCTCAACTCCTTTTCTTCCTGCCAGTTGCATTCATGTTATGCTTTTAATAGACTGAATCAGTGTATGTGGCTTTTAGACTGCTTCATCTGTTAGAATTTCCCTGATCACATTTATTTGATTGGTATCCCGATCTGGCAACATGTTATAGAACTGCAGCTCATAAAGCTGGAACCAGCAGGGGTTCTTCACCAGCCTTGTCAGAATGACCCGGGGGGCTTTAGAGAGGTACACATGCCAAGACCTTCCTGTAGAAACTTGGAGGCACCTGTATTTTTCCAAAGCTCTGCTGGGATTTTGATATGCAAACTCACATAAAGATCCTCAGGCTGCCAGGGACTTTGACTTACGTGTTTTCTGAGTGTCTCTTAATATTCCTTTTTGTTGTTGTTCATAAATTGATGGCTGTGCCACGTAGGGCACTGATTCTAAACAGGATATGCATTTTTTCCAATCATAGAAACACTTTTGCTGGAGAGTCTATGTGCCTCCTGGTGACACCATCTGCCATGGATCGCTGAGGTCCCTGATAGGCCTCCTCACACCTGAGGTGTGAGGGGTAGGAGAAGGGGAAGAAAGGTTCAGAACCAGTATTCTAAGGTTTTGCTTGGTATGTGCACGCATGACCATGTGCGTATTTGACTTTGGATTCCAAATTATTTACTTTAGGGACCAAAAGCAAGCAAAAAGAGGGATTGGCTAATTTTTTTCTGCATTAAAAACCAGCCGACCAAGGCCCCAAACAGGCTGAGTGATTGTAAGAAGGGGGTGGGACTGGGGCCAGATCTTTTTTCTTGAACACCATCCTAGAGAGCTAACCAATGAGAGCTTCTCTAAGGAAGCTGGAAGGAAGCCACTGTTAACCTCTTTGGCTCTCATCTTGAGCATCACATTAAAAGTCATCTGACCTTCCCTCTGGTGCAGAGGTTATCCTGTCTGGCATGACTGATAACTCATTTTCTACCTTGGTCGTGATACTTTCCTTCTCCATCTTTGGAAAAGGAAAGCATGTGAATCAAATGATCCAAAGGTTTCACCCTCATGCTGACATTTACTGGATGGTTTGCCCTCACACAAGGGACGTTAAGCCTCCGATTCACCATCTGCAAACTAGGGGGAGATCTGCCTTAGATGTTGTGGTAAAGATAACACGTCCCTATTTTATAGATAAGGAAACCGAGGCAGGGAAGGATTAAGCAGTTGTCTCAAGGTCCCACAGGCTTTGAACCCAGATTGTCTGGCACTGTTCAGAGCCTGCCCACTCAGTCCTTCTGCCACAGAGCTGTGCTGAGGGTCAACACGTATTTCTCATCTGTTTCAAGACAGCCCAGTATAGGGTTTTCTGAAATTACTGTCCAGTGCCCTGCATTGTACAATTCTTGAGTCAGGTGCTTAGAGTATTTTTATCTTTGACCCTAAGGCTTGCAAAGATTGCTGTCAGTACACTTTTCAGGTGCCCAGAGAGAGGTGGGTGCACACGGACTTAGGCAAAGAGAGATTTGCCTAGGCTATGTTTTCATCAGCATTTCTGGATAATGGTTTTCTGCCCCAACAGGAGGTATCTGTAGTTTCTGTTTCAAAAAATTAAAATTACTCTTTTAAAAACAAATGCCTGGATGAATGAAATATTTAATAAATGAGATAACCTTGGGGAGGTTTCTGGTAGAGTGCCTGGTACATAGTAAACTTTCTATAACTGTGTGTCTCTGTTCTCTCTACTTTATCCTTCATTTGACCTTAATTTGATCTGTTATTTCCTCCTCTACAAACTGAGGTCATAGTCTTCTCCATTGCATTATCCTTAGTATCGATCAGGTGTTTTGAGGAACACTACTGAGTTTGAGTGCTACAACTAAAGTGCCTTTTAAAGAGTGATATGAAATTAGAAAGGATAGAAACGACTTTGGATGACAGAATTAGGTTCTAGATGTCAGGTTAAAATGATGGCCAACCCCTCATCAGGAAGCTCAGTTGTTTAGAGCATTGTCCCATGCGCTGAAAAGTTATGGGTTTGATCCCCAGTCAAGGCACATAACTAGGTTGCAGGTTTGATCCCTGGTTGGATGGGCATGGGAGGCAACTGATAGATGTCTGTCTGTCTGTCCATCTGTCTCTCTCAAAGATCAATAAAATGTGTCCTTGGGTGAGGATTAAAAATTTAATAATATAATAATAAAATGATGGACTGATTCTTACAACATGAAGTGTAATGGGGATAAATGTAAGGTCTTGTGATGGGGTCCAGAAAATAAACTTCGTGACTGCAGAATGGGGGATATATGTGGCTTGGAAGCCAAAAATATTTAAAAAAATACTTGAAATTAAAAAATACTCAGGAGTTGGAAGAGTAGTTGGAAAATGTAGTCTTTAGCTGGTAGCCATATTCCTACCTAAGAACTTTATACTATGCTCATGGATTGGAAGGATTAATATTGTTACAATAAAATGTTCTTACTACCCAAAGCAATATACAGATTCAATACAATCCCTATTAAAATACAAATGACATTCTTCTAAAAACTAGAACAACTAATCATAAAATTTGTATGTACCACAAGAGACCCTGAATAACCAAAGCAATCTTGACAAAGAACAAAGTGGGAATATCATGCTTCTTGAATTCAAACTATACTACAAGGCTACAATAATCAAAGCAGTATAATACTGACATAAAACAGACACATATATCAATGGAATAGAGAGCCCAGAAATAAATCCTTGCTTCTATTTTCAATTAATCTATGACAATGGAGGCAAGACTATACAATGGGTTAAAGACTCTTTAATAGGTAGTGTTGGGAAAATGGGAGAGATAGATCCAAAAAAATGAACTGTATCTCTTTCTTACACCATGTACAAAAAATAAATTCAGAATAGATTAAAGACTTAAATATAAGACCTGAAAAACATTAAACTCCTAGGAGAAAATAGACAGTAAACTCTTGGACATTGCTCTTAGCAGTAACTTCTTGGATATGTCTCCCTAGGCAAGGGCAACAAAAGAGAAAAATAAGTGGGACTACATCAAACTAAAGAGTTTTTGCATAGTGAAAGAAACCATCAACAAAATGAAAGCACAACCTACTGAATGGGAGATGATATTCGCAAATGATGGATCCAATAAGGGGTTAATATCCAAAATATATAAGAAACCCACACAACATAATATAAAAAAATCCAAAAAACAAACAATCCAACTGAAAAATAGGCAGAGGACCTGAATAGACAATTCTCCAAAGAGTACACACAGATTGCCAACAGCCATATTAAAAAAATGCTTAACATCACTAATTATCAGGGAAATGCAAACCCAAACCACAAGATACTACCTCATACCTGTCAGAATGGCTATCATTTAAAAAGTTATCAAATAACAAGTGTTGGTGAGGATGTGGAGAAAAAGGATCCCTCATGCACTGTTGGGATTGTAAGTTGGTACAACCATTATAGAAAACAGTATGGAGATCCCTCAAAAAATTAAAAATAGAGCTGCAATATGACCCAGAAATACTACTCTTCAGTATTTATACAAAGAAAACCAAAACACCAATCTGAAAAGGTGTGTACATACCTCTATGTTCATTGCACTGTTATTCACAGTAGTCAAGATATGGAAGCAACCTAGGTATCCATCAATAGATGAATGGGTAAGATGTGATACTGATATATACAGGGTGAGGCAAAAGTAGGTTAACAGTTGTTCATATGGAAAATAATGCAAAAATTAATAAATAATAATACAAGAATAAATTGTTTCATGTGCTTATAACTGTAAACTTACTTTTGCCCCACTCTCTTTGTACACATACATATACCTATTTACAATGGAATATTACTCAGCAATAAAAAAAGAATGAAATCTTGCCATTTGCCACAACATGGATGCACTCAGAGGGTAGTATGCTAAGTGAAATAAGTCAGAGGAGGACAAATACCATTTTGAAATTACTTACAGGTAGAATATAAAAAAAATAAGAGAAACAAAATAAAACAGAAGCAGAGCCATAGATACAGAGAATGGACTGATGGTTGCTAAAGGGGAGGGAAATGTAGTGACGGGTGAAAAACAAAACAATCAAACAAACAAAGACACGAAATGAATTTTATGACTAGAAGAGGAGGAGAGGGGAGAATGGGCACTGATTGAACAATTAGTAGCCTTCCAGTAATTTGTTATGAAAAGTAGTTCAATTTATGTGCAAAATATATTGGGCAATATTATATCACATTTATAGAAATATAGTAGCTTCTAGAAAATAAATTGGCAAACTCTTTCTGAAAAGGGTCAAATAGTAACTATTTTAGACTTTTCAGGCCGTACATGGTCTTTGTTAAAAATGCTTTTTTATTTTAGTGTTTTACAATTCTTTAAAAATGTAAAAATCATTGCTAGTTCATGGACTATAAAAAATAGGCTGCACTATCCACTATGGAAAACAGTATGGAGGGGCCTCAAAAAATTAAAAATGCAGCTTCCTTATGACCCAGTAATTTCACTTCTGGATATACATCGAAGAAACCCAAAGTGCTAATTTGAAAGAATGTATGTACTCCTATGTTCATTGCACTGTTATTTACAATAGTCAGGCTTTGGAAGCAACCTGACTATCCATCAATAGATGAATGGATAAAGAAGCTGTGATACATATACACAATGGAACATTACTTGGCCATAAAAAGGAATGAAATCTTACCATTTGCAACAGCATAGATAGACCTAAAAGGTATCATGTTAAGTGAAATCAGCCAGTCAATGAAAGGCAAATACCATATTATTTCACTTATATGTGGAATCTAAAGAACAAAATAAACCATCAGACAAAATTAAAACAGACTCATTGACACAGAGGACTGGTGGTTGCCAGTGGGGAGGGTGGTCGGGGGTTGGGTGAGAAAGGTGAAGGGGTTGAGAAGTACAAATTGATAGTTGCAAAATAATCATGGGGATATAAAGTACAGGATAAGGAAAGAGTCAATAATATTGTGATAGCTGTGTATGGTGCCAGGTGGGTACTGGAAATACTGGGTGGGGGGCACACTTTGTGAAGTATGTGATTGTCTAACCACTGTGCTACACACCTGAAACAATACAAAATAATATTGAAAGTAAACTGTAATTGAAAACATAGGGGGCTGCACTGAGACTAGATATACATAGTTTGTCGCCCTGTTCTAGAACAAGGATGGTGATGAGTCTGGGATCATGCCATGAGATGCACAAGAATGTGTTCAGGGGAGGTGATCTGGATGGGGCTCCAGATGAATTCCCAAGAGCAATAATCAAAAACTTTGGTTACTTTTAGTCTGGAGAAGCTAAGACTCTTCATGACATGATCATTGTCTTCAGATTTTTGAACAGTAGGGTGGTTAGGAGAGACCCTTTTTCAGTTGTGTCCAAAGGGAAGAACTAAAATCAGAAAGAAGATGCTCCGGAGACAGACTGCAGCCAGCATAAATAAGGAAGGCAGCCTCATTATTAGTTATCAGTTAGGGAACCCTTATTGCTGCACTGTTATAAGCATTTTATATAGATGATCTCACTTTATCCTCAACAACCCCATCAAGTAAGTACCATTCTTATCTCTATAGATGAGACAAAGCAGCATTAGAAGGGTAAAAAACTTGCTCAGGGTATATGCTACTAAGCGCTGGAGCCATAATAACTGCAACTCTCTCCACTGCCTACTTGCATGCAAATAAGAGTAGTTTTATAAATAATTTAGCAGTGCCAGTCACATAATAACTATTGTTGCTGGTAATAATAATTATAATCCCTAGGACGTATTATGTTTCTCATCATGGTGCTTGTATTAGTTTCCTGTGGCTACTGTAACAAATGACCACAGACTTTGTGGCTTAAAACAACATATTTATTTGCTTAGAATTCTGGAGGCCAGTAATCTGATACAAGTTTCACGGGGCTGAGATCAAGGTGTCAGCAGGGCTGGGCTCCCTGCTGAGGTTCTAGGGGAGAATGTGTTGCTTGCCTCTTCCATCTTCTGGTGGCTTCCAGGTCTCCATGGCTTGTGGCCACATTACTCTGTGGTCAGATGCTACCTCCTCATCTACCCTCTGCCTCTAATAGGATACTTGTGATTACATTTAGGGCCCTCCCCCAAAATTCAGGATAATCTCTCCATCTCAAGATCCTTAAGGGAATCATACCTTTTGCCATGTAAGGCAATATTTATAGTTTCCAGAGATTAGAAATTGGGTATCTTTTGGGGAGCATTATTTAGCTTACCACAATGGATTTAAACATAGACTAGATAACCCTATTTTTTCTTCCCACTATTAGAAAAAAAAAAGCTTCATAAATTTTGTTATTTATTGGTCTATTTTTCCTTGTGGTTTTTATTTGTGAAAATAGAATATATTTTGTGTAAGGTATTAGTTAAAAGTAATACTTATTGTTTTCAAATAGTCACGACCCCACACTATTTATTGAATAATCCATTCTTTCCCCCACTGACGTAAAACTGAGTTTTTATCACCTGCCTATCACATAGCAAACGCTGACCCCGCGTCTTGACTTCCTTCAGGGCCATCGATCCGTTGTGCAGGTTTCTGCGGTGGTGCCGAACTGCTCCATTTACTGTAGCTTTGAAGTGTGGATTTACAGTTGATAAATTTAGCCCCCTCTGTTCTTCTGCTGTTTTTTCATTGTGTCTTTCAACTTAAAAAGTCCTTATTATCATTTGAATGTCATCTTGGAAAGAGATGAGACAGACGGAATTGTAATTGTCTGCCTTCCATAATAATTCTCACCTTATTTTTTTAATCTAGCGATTTTACTAACTCATTAACTGAAATCATATGGAAGTTATCTTTTAAAACTTCTTTATAATAATTAAATTAAACTTCGCAACCACATTATAAATTATTGGCTTTAGTTCTCATTATATTTTCTTATATAATATGTCTTCTTTCTTGAGTTCCCTATTTTGGCTTATTTTTTTTCTTGGCTAGAATAGAATTTCAAGTAATCATATTTTTAAAACAAAAAGTATTTGGGTGATATGACTTCTGTGTCTTTGAATATGCCTTTTTTTGTCATCACATACGAGAGAAATTAGTTTGGCAGCAGTAGAATTCTTGAGTTACAATAATATTCTCTTAGAATTCTATAAAAGTAGTGTCACTTTCTTTAGTATAGTGTTGCTGATGTGTGTAATTATCTTTCTTTTAAGAGGCTCCATTTTTCTCCCCTGTCATGAAGCTTGCAGTTGTATCTTTGTTCTCGGAGATTCAGATTACATCTGGAATTGTGTGTTTTTCAGTAACCCTGCCGCCCCACACTCAGCAGACCCCTGTGATCTAAGGCCTAAAGTCTTTCTTCAGCTCAAGGAAAGATTCTTCTAGTTCTTCCTGGATTATTGCTCTTCCTTCCATTGACTATGTTGTCCCCTTCTGGAACTCCTAGAAAACTAACATTGAATTTTCTGAATCGCTCAGTTATATCTTATGTCTTATCTTGTTATTTAAATCTCTTTTTCTTCTTTGTTTTTTTTTTTCTTTTTGGTATCCTCAAATGAGCTGGTCCTGCCCCTGGTCAGTCTTAGACTTCCACCCATATTAGGGACAAATTTCCCACTTTGCAAAGACATTGTGAAATGACTGCCCTTCTGTGTGGAGGGAGCCACCCTAGTTCCTGATGTCCTCTAATTTGCTGCTGACGTGATGCCCTTGACCCTCATCCAATCTCTGGTCCTCTGAGTATGGGCTTTTCTAGGACTTTTTCTGGAAACCCGTGCACTTTCTTCTTCAGGGGTCTGTGCAGAATCATGAGCTTATCAGCACGAATCAGTATTCCTCCTCACATCCCATCTGCTCAATATCTTTGCCATAGTCTTCAAACTGTTGGCTTTTGATGGCTTTTTATGATGGTTCCTAGCACTGCCACTGATGTTTTGGTCAAATAATTTTTGTTTCTTTAGAGGAGTAGGAGGGGGTAAATGTACGGGTCCAATATTCCATCCCCCAAACCCCAAACCCCAGTAGCGGGGATTGAAGCATCCTATGGATGGCTGGACCAAATGATCTTGCAGCCTCATCTGTCTTGGGGAAGGCTTGTCTCTCAAAGTCTAAAGAATAAAGCAGCACGATGAAAGGCTGGAAAAACAACGTTTACAGAAAGGTCCAGAGAGCAAGGTTTACCTTAGGAGCACAGAATTAGTTGAGACTTACACGGTGAGTCACATGAACCCTGAAGGATAGACGAAGCTTAAATTACAGCTGAAGTGACAGGTTGGTCACTACCTAGATTATTTAGCTCTTTGAAACCTGTGTGGCCCAGTTAAGAAGACTCCTCTGGTTAGTTTTCTGAAGGGTTAAGAGCTGTTCTCTTTGAGGGCAGAGGATGGACTGAATTACCTTCTGGATTGCCTGCCATCCTGAAGATATTATGATTATGATATCCCGGGGCCTGTGAAGTTAGATGTAAAATAAACAGCAGCAGGATACTTCTGAGAGTAAAAACTCTTGTTTTCACTCAGCCTTACTGATAATTTTTTTAAAGTGAGGAGACACTATTTTTGTCAAGAACTCTTGTTCCATATCTTTAAAAGCTAATGGAGACACCTTTAGTTTTTCCCCTCATATGCTGGCAAGGACAGGACTTTCAGTGGCTCCCTCTCTCTCTGTGGTTGGAGACAGCTTGAGCTTTTAGCACAAATGGACACTTCCTTCCTGTGCCCTCCCCCAGGGCTGGTAGAAAAGCAGGGAGAGGGTATGGGCTGGACCAGGGGAGGAGTGACAGGCTCCCTGTGGTAGGCCTGTGGCTGTCACACAGCCTCCTGGGCTCTGGCCTGAGGTGGCCGTGGGAGAGACAGTTCCAAGCTGTATGGCTGGTGACATTTCCGGCTGCCAGTGCCCAGCCAATCAGTGACAGGCCCAGCTAGCTAGAGCGATGACACATGAAATATGATAATTTTTCTGCTAAAGAGCCTGGATGGGGGAAGAGAATGGAGTGTATGCGCGTGTGTGTCTGGGAGGGGGTGGTGCAGGCAGCACCTGTGACAAAGTGGGACGGTGACAATGCACTGGCCCTGATGCTGGGGCTAGAGGGACATGCCCTGGGGAGTGGCCATAGAAAAACCGGAGTTGCTCTTCATGTACACTGGGGGCCAGAGCAGAAGCACCCAGTGCCAGTCTGAAGCTCAGGGCACCCAGGAAGAAAAAACAAACCCGGCTGTAAAAGGCATTTTTGTTCCTTCCAAACATAAATGAGGTTAGGAGTTTTTGTTTCTTCTCCTTGCTACCTCTTTAAAAGCCAAAAGAAAATTAGAGAAAACATCTGGGTGGCTGAAATACTTGACAAAAATTTTTTTAAAAAAACATTTGGGCTGAGGGTTGTTTATCCCTGACCTCAGCCCATGCTCAACCTCACCCTAAAAAAAATAAAGTTAAAAAAAGTATTAATAAAACCTTAAAGAAGGGCACGAGTCTATATCTTAGGGATTGTAAGGGGTCAGGTGGTAGTTTTGATTCCAGATTCCGTTTTGTTGTTTGTTTTTTTTAATGTATCTTGAGACAAGCTCTGGTCCTAGATTACGTTATAGTTTAGAAGCAGTGCCGCAAGGGTTCTCTGGGTGGAGGACAAGGCACCTGAGGTTGCAGGGCAGGACAGGGTGAGGGGTGGGCGCCCTACACTTAACTCTGAGGTGGTAGAAATCCTCACTTCCTTCAGCCCCCGGGGCCAGCTTCCCAGCCCTTTATCAGCAGTTGGGGGCTCGTGAGGGGTGACGCCTGTGTCATCTGGTCCCACGAACAGGTGTGTTCAGAAGTGAAGGGTCATAGTGTTTACATAACATGCTGATTAGTCACTGAGGAGCTCATCCCTGCAATAAATGTGTCTAGTTTCATCTTGTATTTGCATTCTCTCTCTCCATATATATATACATACATATATATTTATACATATGACAAATTTTTAAAAGTCATCGATAAATGAAATCATTACCACTGTGTGCAAACCTGCCCTGTGGCTTTAGGCATGGGACTGACTTCTTGTGCTGAGAGTAATAGCTGTTCAGAAGTGATAATTGGTGTACTGTGTCTTTAAAAGGTTAAAACCCCTTTCAGAAAAGGTCTGGACTCATAGTGGAGAAGGCAAGCGAGGCATGGGTTGGCTCCGGACTCAGAAAACAGCTGCTGATTAGATTCTGTGTCTGTGGACGGAATTTATTCCGTGTTTTTTCAGCAGCAGGAATTCAAGAGGGATGCTGCTGTTTGGCTTTCTGATCGTGATTTATATTTATTCAGAGGAATAACAGAGGGTGGATCTGTCCCCGGCGCGAGCATGCTCACAACCAGCCGACTCTCCCATTATCCAACTGCCTAGTTTGGTGCTTCAATGTACATGCATATTCCGTGTGCATATGTGTGTACACAAACACGCATGCATGCCTGGGTGGACAGATCTGTGCACAGGCTCTGCTCTAAGGACAATTCTTTCAATAAGGTCTTTACCCCTTACTTGAAACAGGTGTTCATGAAAAAAATGCACAAAATCCTGACTGACCGGAATAATTCATGAAGAAGGGGCTGGATCCGTGGGTCAGAGAACACAGGACCAGTTTGCCATCCCAAGGCCCAAGGTAGGGGACTCTGGATTTTTATTCGGCGGATGAATTCCTTGTGCTTGATTGTATTTATTGTGGTTTTGCCTGCGGTCGCCCAGGGGAGATGAAATAGCTAGCCGCGATTCCATTTGTCGTTGCCTTTCTTAGGCACGGTGTCGGGGGCTGAGGTGAAGGGACCGGCTGGGTGGGCAGCTGCGCAGCGTGCCGTGCCCTCGGTGGGCTGAGCGGGCTGCTCGGCCTGGTGCTGGGGCACCAGCGCGAGCCTCAAGTGACCCCGCGCGTCAATCACTGGCGGCGGCGGCTGTAACCCTGTGCGCGCCGCGCGCTCTTCGCTCGCTTGCTGGCTGGCAACCCTTCTCCGCACCGGCGCACTGGCGACCGCTCTCCAAAGAGCCTCAGCTGGTCGCGCAAATGCCTCACTCCTGCAGCACCTGCATTTTCTGCTGCTAGCCTGGCTCCTGCTCCGGGATTGCTCTGGTCTCTGTGGCCCGATTGGTCGGGAATGAGATTCGGAGAATGCTGGGTGTCAAAGCAGAAGGAAGCTCTTCCCTTCTCTCCTTCATCCTAGCCCCACCCCCAAATATTCTAAAGCAAAATCACAACCTCCCTCTTCTCCAAACAAAACAAAACAAAAACCAAACTCTTACTCTCTTGGGGATTCTTGCTTTACTACTAGACAAAGCGGGTGCCCCCTCTCCAAGTTGTGCCCCATATTTTACCATCTTTTAAAATAAGAAACACTGCTGGGGCTGCATGGCCCCTGTGGAGACTGTAAGGGCTGACTGAGGACTCTTGAGCGTGGTGGGCAGCCTGAACCCGCGTAGACTTGGACGGTGGTGGTATAGCGGGACTCGGGGGCCAGGCGTTGGTTTCCTTGAACGGGGCTGCTTTGGTTTATATTGCAGAGGTCCGGTGGACTTCTGTGGCTTGGCAGACCGTCCCTTGAACTTTGTGGGCAGTGGTTGCAGGCAGGACCGTCTGCGGGGTCGGGCCTTGGATGAGCAGCATGTGGGTCTTCTTTCTGCTGCACACCCTCAAGTTCCTGGCAGCCCTTGTCATGGTAACCAGCAGCCACCAGGAGCCACCCAACCACAGGGTGTGCTTCCCTCCTGTTAAAACCGGCTTGCTTTCTGGGGTTGGGGGAGGAGTGGGGGAGAGTGAGGTGTGAGCTGCACTGATCTGCAAGTTCTTCAGCCCTCGTTTGTGTGATCCCGCAGCCCCCAGTGATAATCAGACCTGTGCCCCTGCAGCTCATCTCCTGGTCCTCCCCCGGACTGAGGAATTTGGCTCTCCACGTTTAAGATGTTTTTATGTAACTGTGTGTATGTTGGGGGCAGGGAGAGTGTGGAGAGGAGGAAGGATCATTGGAGCAACTTATGTGAAGAACAGAGGCAAAGATCACATATCTGTTGGGGACATGGTGGAACTGGCTTTGGGTCGCTGTTGATCTGACGACTCTTCTACATCCCTTTCACCCAGTCATTGCCTGTCTGAGCTGTCCTGTGGTCATTTTACCCCTGTAGGGAGAAGGTTGGAATCACGCCTGCAGGACCCCCTAGGTTCCTAACTAACATGAAATCTGAATCTAGGGTGCCTGCCGGGTTCACTTGTTTTAGGTCCCAGCTGTTCTCTATGCTTCCCACTGAGGGGAAGAGTTTCTGCCCCACTTGGGTTTCAGTTTTGCTCCAGGGTGGGGGTGCGCTGCGGGTCTGCGAGCAGATTCAGATGCTGGCTGAGATGTGTCACACGTGCTCGTTAAAGCTGTGGTGACTTGCAGAAGCTGGAGCCCTGTACGTTCTTGAATTCAAATTTTGTGGGATTTTTTTGTAAGGTAGGAGAGCAGCTGTCCCACTGAGATATCTGCCCGCAGGAAGGTGTGTGTGACATTTGGCTCTCTCTCTTTTCCCACTGTGCTTCGCTATGGCACTCACAGGACAGGATTGTGACATGGGCCTCTTTATCACTCCCCTTAGTGCCTCCACCTAGGGCTACTGGGCAGATTTATTAATATGGTGAGGAAGTATGGCCCCTTTGGGCTAAGATATTTTTTTTCTCTTGATACCCCAGTGGCTCTCTTTAAGGGCCAACTTCTAAGGCATATGCCGGGGCAATGGATCAAGATGTGCTTGGCCGGCACTGTCGTTGAACTGTCTTTGCCCGTTCTGTTTTGGTGGCAGTAGAGAATTGTGGGCTGACTTTGCGTCCTTGCTGAGTGAGCCATTGGGGCATTTAGTGTGTGAAAGTTACAGGCAAGAAGAAGATGCACTTAGTCTGAAATCCTGGCAGATTCAAGGCCCGACTTGAGGGAAGATAACATTAAGAAAGCTGTGTGACAACCGGATAGTTTCTAACTTGTTGCTCACTTCCCACTCTGTGAGTTCCGTGATACCTTTCAGGTTCTTTCCTGCTCTCCACACTGCCGGTCAAGGAGGCTCTGACATGCTGTTCTTGGCCTTTCCAGTGGAATCAAAACATATTTATGAATCTATGGATATCCTGGGCAGGCAGGGTGAGAAACACTAGCCAGAGGAATAGGCAGCGCTGGTGTTTCCAGCCAGACCTGGCCAAAGCCCTTGACCCATGCTGTTCTGCATCTGTAAAGTGGGTGTAATCATCACAGCCTTTCCAAACCCACTGGAGCATCTTGAGAAGAAAATGAGATGGGCTAACAGTAACATGTGCTTGTAGCCGATGGGTATTAGGCTAATACCGCAACCGTCTGAACCTCACATCACATGATCTCATTTACCCAGTTGGGACCTAAGTCACAAACTAGGAAAGATGCCGTGAGTCCGTGAGCTACAGTTCCTGTGTTATGACCATTGCAGGGAATTTCATACCCTGTTTTAAGACTCTTTTTTTATGTGAACTTCTGAGAAGCTTGGTTATTTGTTTGCCAAACACACCTAACAAATTGGAAGAGGCTGAGAACATACTGTACAAGGGTTATTAAGGTTTTTTCTTTCTTGGCATATGTCTGTAAGAAGTACTAGTAATGTAAGAAACAGAAAAACTAAAAAAAACTTTAAATAAATTTAAGACACAGAGCTTTAAAGCACAGAACTTTAAAAACTGTGTAATGTAAGTATTTAATATAAGCAAGTCAATGAAATTTTATATATTTTGATAGGTTTTCAGGACCCATAATATCTGGCGCTCATAGTGGCCCATACATATAAAGAGAAGTTTAAATGGTATTTTTGTGTCCAATTTAAAAGGTATTAGAATTTGAAATATACTCCAAATGATTTTTAGCACAATGCTTAAATGAAAAACTGTTATGTAGGATTACGGAACCCCCAAGGTTTCTGTTCAGCCAGGGGCTTACTGATCAAAATGAAAGCGATAACGCCTGCTGAAATTAATTGAGAACTTCATGATCTTTTGCTGAATTTTAGCAGGGAACTATTATGCTGGTATTAGTAGCGCTTATGTTCTAACATCTGATGCTACAGAAAATGCTAAGAAGGAGGAAAACATGTGAGCTTGTCTTGTGCCAGGCGACATACATAGAGCTTCCCAACTTGGTGACTCCACTGCTGCGGGTAGAAGTGACCCAATGACAAACAAAGATGAGAGGTCATCCCTGGTGGCGTGCATTCCCTACATCAGTGTGGGGAATGTGGGCTCCTCATCACCAGTGCGAGGTTAAAATGCTCATCAGAAAACAAGTTAAAGGTGTCGTGGCCCCGAGGTCCCACGGTTGTGGGTTTGACCTCAGTGTGTGCATAGGTAGGGATCAGCCAATGAATGCATGGATGGGCAGAGCAGCACGTGGACGCACACACGTGCATGTATGTGTGTGTGTGTGTCTCTCCCTCCCTCTCTCTCCTCCCATCATTCTCTCTCTCTCTCCATTAATAAATAAAAATAAAAATAAAACAGATGTCATGGCAACACCCTAATGCTAAGCTGTGGTGTTTACTCAATTCAGACATGATGCTCAAAACTGGAAGGAGTTACAGGAGCAGTGTTTAGCTTTGCCTGACCCACTCCCAATTATTTTGGTTACAATTTACTCCAAAACAAAGGCACCAGGAAAAATAGAAGTAGAAGAAAATGATTCCTGATGCCTTTTAAACTCAATACATATGTCAAACATGTGAAGACCATAATTAAAAGTAGCTGAAGAGTATTGCTTACTTTGTAGATGCTCATAAATTCATCATTTTTTGGTAAGTTACTGGAAGACATTTTTGAACTTGATTTAAAAAAAACTGTCAATAACAGGTTATTGAATATGATCGAAAATGCTTAGAACTGTCCAAAGTTTCTATGTATGTGACTAAAGGGATACTGGTATAATAAGATGGACAAAAGGTATTCTCTGAACTCCCAGCAGGCTTGGAAGGCAGAGGTTGGTAGGGGGAGGTGACTGAACTACACTCTCCAGAGGCTGCCTTTTTGGGAGGGTAAAGGTTGGGAACATGTGCGTGGCCGTACATCCAGCCCATTGGTGAAAACCATGCGCATGTGAGAAATGGGGCTCCTCTCCTCCTTAACAAGCATTTCAAAATGCCAGGCGTAGCTGGCATCCTTGTGATAAAAGGAGAAGGGTGGGGCTTCACATCAGATGTGCAGGAGAGATGAACCAAAAACCCCCTCGGACTGGGGGAGCACAGCCAGGGAGAAGCATACAGAAGTTAGTTTCGGGAATCTTGGCAACTCTCTGACTGTTCATGGGTCCTTGAGCTGGAGTTCAGGGCCGACTTTAAAAAAATGAGTAATTTTATGTATGACTGGGATCCAAAGAAAAACTGAAAAATAATAGAGAGGAGTAGAAAAAATAGAAGCTGTGTTATACATACATGACATGCTCTGCTGAGCCTCCATCACCAAAGTCAGTCTGCTCAGTCATCCATTGGACTCCCAGGCTTGGCATTCGATGCTGAAGCTATCTTCAGATCTGAGGACCCCTGATAAAAATGAACTGGTTTAATTTTAATAAAAGAGGAGCTCTGAAAACCTCCTTAATCAAGATTCAACACAGTAGACCCTTGACATTCTCTAAGGATACATCTCAAACCCTTGGCACATCCCCCAGTTTGAAAATGCAGACATTTGCATAGGCCCTTGACTTCCTTCTGAATCACGTCTCTGTCCAGAGAAGAGAGGTTCCCATGATTATTCACAGGCCACCAGTTATTTGCCTTTTCAACTTGCACTCAAGGAAATAAAATTTCTTCCAGAGAGTTTCTGTTTCCCTGGTGGTGTCTTGGGGTGAAGAGCTTTGACAAGGCTCAAAAGTGACTTGCTCTTGGGCTGTGGCTTTGCCACACAGAGTTCACACTGGTGCTTCAGGAAAGGGCCCATCGCCATGTGGCGTGGCTCTTAGGGGTTGTTCACACATAACTGAAAAAGTGAGTGTCGAACCTATAAATGCCAAGCATCTGTTGGAGTTGCCAACAAAATTGCATGTGTGAGCAACCTCCCAAACTCCCCCACTCCCTGGCCCTCAGTATACACTTAATGCAGTCTTAGAGGCTTCCTCTGGCTGTCTGCAGATCTCAGTGAGGAGAATGGAGGCATCACGTGGCTGAAGCATACAATCGAGGACTCAAATGAGAGCATCGCTATTGAAACCCAGGCAAGAGAAACAGCATGCAGTCATTTGCTCCACGCCCTTATTTTAAAGATTTCAAAATCTTCTGGAGAGAAGACTCCAGAAGCTTAAGAAGTAAAATAAAGCCACCGTGCTCACGACCCTACTAGATTAGAGAGGCAGATCAGAATCGCTCTGCGGGTTGGGCCTTGCCGCGTCTTTCTGTGAGAGATTCTCGTAAGAATGTCCCCGGAGTGTTTTGGGTAGACGCACTAGAGGTGAAGTGGCCGTAAGAGTTCCGTGCGTTATAGTTGAGTTGGTCATCTTTGTGAAGCATCTAGAGAAGACATGACAGGAACCACAGTAACTTGTTATGTTTCTTATTAAATGTTTCTTCGTGATCTTCTTTTAAATAAATTTTTCTTTATTTTTAGTAGCTACTAGATATAAAAGAACACTTACTTATGTATATAAAGGTACAGAGAATGTGACAGCACTGGTATTCTCACCAGTCAATTTACGAAAAAGAATGTCGCCCTTACCGTTGAAGAGTGGCACTGCTCTCCGCCCCGTCCCACCCCCTCCCGTTTCCTGGGCATTTCTGTTTCTCCTCCCCATGCTTTTCTTCATTGTCTTACCTTCTTATGTTTGCATCCCTAAACAATATCTTGTTCAGTTGTGTAAGTTTGTGAACTCCCAGTAAATGAAATCGTACTGCTTGTGTTCTTGTGCTCAGAGTTAACCCATGCATACCAGTAAGGCTGCCCTTGTTGGCAAACAGCAGATATATTTCTGTGTCAGTTGGTGGTAAATTGCTTCTTGCCTGACTCTGCTCCCCTTCCTTCCCCACCAGGGCTCCCATGAGACCTCTTCAACTCTGATTTATTCTTTGACTCATAAATTTTGTGTACTTGTGCTTCTTAATTTCCAAACATCTGAGTGTTTTTATGTATTTATTACAATGAGTAGTATATTCCATAATTCTTTCAATAGATATGATAGTATGTTCTTAGTAATATAACTTATACAGGCTCTTTCCTGGCTAAGGTAGAAGACTAGTTGTACTAGCAGATGAGGTGTGGATGTTTTAAACCTGCTAATAAGAGTTTTACCAGAATAGAAATGAATGAAATTGAGCACATAAGAGATAGTTAGACTTTAAATGTAGAAGTGAATCATTAGCTACTAGGGAGTTAATTCTTCTTTCTTGGAAACTTGGGAGAACTGATGGATTTGGCCGATTTGCAGTATCACACATTGGTTGCCTGTTTTGATAGGACATTTCTCCTGGAATATGACTTTTTAGAGATTGTTTCTTTCCTCTTCCACTTACTAAGAACTAGATGCCCAGAAGTACTCAGTTTTTCTCTTATGGATGCTTGTTTTTGTTTTGTTTTGTTTTCCTGTCTTGGGCCAGAGTTCTACCCTCATGCTACCCTTACGCTTTGTTCTTAGTTTGTTATTGAATGATAGGCCTTACCACCTGGAGACCAGTTCTCTCTGGAGAAAAAAAGTGCAGGCATCCAGTTGTCTAAGACTGGCTCTCTCGGCTTCCAGCAAACAGGACTTGGATGGCAGCTGGCATCCCCAGCCCCTCCCGTTGCCCATGTGACTTGGCTGAACTCAACATCCGTGCCTTTTGTCTGGGGAACTTTATAACTCTCTGCTGCGATGAGGGGTTTGTCCAGCAGAGCCTTGACTGGTGATACTGTTGCGGTTCACTTCCGGGCAGACATGCCCCGCTGCTCACTTCCTGTTGTAACTTCTGAGCAAGGGGCTGTGGGTCACCATTGTCCCCTTCCCTTTCTGTGAGCCTACTTGTGGTGGGGTGTAGCAGATGGACATTCCGGCTGCCACGGGCCCCCTGCAGGCCCAGGGGAGGGCATCTGCCAGTCTCACGTTCTGCCCCTTTCCTGCTGCCTGCCTGCCCTGTTCACTTCTCATCCAGCCAGGGCAGGGGTGCCCCTGCTGGGGGTGCTGTCTTATGTAGGCAGCCAGGTGGGAACAGATTAGGGGAAGGGGTCTCTCTTTCCAGGGTTTGAGATGGTAAGAGCTCATTTTTCTGCTACCTCAAAGTCATGCGGCATTTGCTTCCCCTGTTCTCTCCACCTGCTTCTCTCCACTGCTGCCGCCCTCACCCCTGTGTCCATCCCCATATGCTTTCAAGAGGACAATTCTAGGATAAACGAACAGTTTTCTTGGACAGACTAATGACTTCCCTCATTCCCAAGGCCAAGTAATTCTTGAAAAGGCATTTCCTCTTTTCAAGTTATATATGCATTGTTCTTACCTGGACAGCAGAAGCCTCGGAGGGGCCCACTGAGAACCTTGTGGTCTTGCCAGCCTTCTCTGTGGGTCACTGACCAGTTCTGCAGAACATCTGCTCCCTGAAGTAAGCTGAGGTTCAGTCAACCTGGCTATCTGGTCATTTCCACTAATTTGTAATGGCAGTTCTGGAAATGCTTGGGGCGGCTTGGCTTGGAACGGGAGAGAGTGGGCTTTCAGGGGAGAGAGAGCAAGGTAGGGAGGGTGAAAGAAGGGAGAAAGGAGGGAAGGGAAGAAGGAAGGAGGGAAGGAAAGAAGAGGGGAAACGAGAGGAAAAGAAGCCGAGGAAGCAGAGCACACCCAGCTCTGGCTTCAGGTTTCAGAGCCCAGCACGGCTCAGGTCAGGCTGCACGACTTGAAGTCTCTTTTATGAAATCGAGTATAACGTACATATAATAGATTCCCCTCGTAAACAGAGTGTACAATTCAATGAGTTTCGACAAACATCTACAGCAATATAGCCGCACCAGAAGCAACACCCACAACATTTTCATCATCCCTGAAAGATCCCCGTGCCCATTGCAGCCCTCGCACCCCCTCCTCCGTCAGCCGCGGATCTGCTGTCTGAAGCTAGACTTTGCCTCTTCTGGGACTCCCTGTGGGCAGATGGAATCATACAGTGTATACTTTTCTTGCTCCTGACTCTTCACTCAGCACGATGCTTTTGAGACCCACTCTCAAATGTTGCGTGCAGCAGCAGTCCGTTCTCCGCATTGCGGGGTAGCGTTCCGTTGTACGGATGTGCCACGGCTTGTTTAGCATTTCACTCGTTGATGGCAATTTGGGTTCTTCCCAGTTTCAGGCTATTGTCAACCAGCCGCCATGAACCGTACAGGTCTTTGTGTGCACAGATCTTCCCACTTTCTTGGGTAAATACCTAATCAAGTTTCTTCCCTTTATCTCTCCAGCGATTGGAATGCCCATTTTTATGTCTTTGTGCCCATCAGCCTGTCACCAGGCGGCTGCTTCTATTTCCCGTTTCGTGAGTGGGTATCAAATAATAATGGGATTCTGGACACCATCCCTTGAGCTAGTCCCTGGTACATCCTTTAACTCTATACTCTGGCTGTCAGTGCGTCTGATGCTCTAACTGGAGTAGAAGTGACATGGCGCAGGAACTGAGAGCACAGGCATGGGAGCCACCGCACGGGTTCGTATTCCAACTCAGTCACAGACTGACTGAGCGATCGCGAACGAGTTACTTAACCTCTGTGAGCCTCCATTTCCTCATCTGTAAAATGGGGGTAATAAGAGCATGTACTTAATGGGGTTGTGAAGTATCCATAGCCGGACAGATAGTTAGGTAGGTAGATACAGGGTGGGGCAGAAGTAGATTTGCAGCTGTCCATATGGAAAACCATACAACAATTAATGAATAATAATATAGGAATAATCTCGGGGCTTCATGTACTCACAACTGTAACCCTACTTTTGCCCTGCCCTTACGCTTATCCCATAGCAAATACTATGTTGCTGAAGGACTGGACAAAACAGAACATCAGGGCCTGGAATGTACAGATGTCCTTTTAGTGGCTCATGACAGGACTGGAACCTTCTCCACCAGCTGCTCTGTTGCCCGGCCCCCTGGCACCTGAGCTCCCATTGGACACCAAGCACTGCCGCTGCTGGTGGACAGCACGTTCTCCCCTTGTCGCCTACCAGCTCTTCTTCCAGTGGGGTGCGAGCTGCCCCTTCTACTCCTTGAATTGTAGTTCTGTTTTCTTTCTCCTGTTTATTTCAAAGAGTGTTACTCCTCAAAAACTGTAACTACAAGTTGCAAGGGACCCACTTGTCTTGTCCCTGTTCCTCCTCTCAGTCCTGTATCCAGACCTGCCATGCTTCCACCCGTGTTGGAAGCAAGGCCCGGAAGAGCTGCTCCCACACTCTGAGGTCTCTATCCCCTGGTGTGCGTGAATCTTCACGTGCACAGGGCTTGAAGCCCTAAGCTGAGGGGAGACATGGCAGGGGGCTCACAGGCCCAGAAATATTTTTCCTACAATCCTATCCAGGGTGTTGCTGTCAGGGCTGCCTCCCCGGTAGTGAGGGTCATAGATGCCCATCGCCACGCCCCATCCCCTCTGAAAGCC